>RAIA01000095.1:0-25934 GCA_003664395.1 Leishmania lainsoni
CCGCGCGCGTGCGTGGGCAGCGCCTCCACGCCCCAGCACGCACGGTGCAGGCTTCTCGGCCGCGGCCTATGCTGACGAACGCCTCACACCACGCACGCGCGCACCCCCACGCCTCACACCGCATGCAGCTCGCCTACCACCCATGTGAAGAGGCCTTTTTCTCCTCCATTTCCTTTCCCCGTGTGCTGCGCGCGGTCGCCACGCCTTGAGCCGGCGACGCGCACTGCCCGGCCCTCCATGTGTACATCCCATTCGCATTTCCCCAATCGCACCCACACCACCAACGCATGCGCTGACCGCCAACGCCGCCCCGCCTCGCGGCAGCCCCGCAGTGGCCCCCACCCGCGCACCTGGCCACTACTGCAGGGCCCGCCCCTCCCCCGACACCCACTCGTCACACCACCGCCTCCTCCCCTTCCTCCTCCTCCTCCTCCTCCTCTGCCCCCGCACCACCACCACCACTGCGGCAGACACCCGCCGGCGCACCCTAGCACAGCACCCCCTCCGCTCCACCATCCATCATGTCCGCCTACCAGAGCAGCAACACCGCCGAGGCACGCCGCGCCGAGTGCGCACGCCTGCAGGCCAAGTACCCCGGCCACGTCGCCATGGGCCTCTCCTGGCCGGCTTTGCGGGTCCGTTCTTTGCCAGCGACTCTCTAGCGTTATCTAACCAGCGGCGCTCCTCGTGTTATGCGTTGTAGGACGTAGGTGGCGCTTCTGATCGTCTCACTGTACTCTATTTGGTCCCTATTTGGGTTGTGTTTTGCCTTTGCTCGTGTCTCTCGTCTCTTTTCTCATTGGAAGCCGGCGCAGCTACTTGCATGGATCGTCTCAGGCGTCGCGCTGTTACTGTGGTGCGCATACGGCACCTACCGTGTCTGCCCTGCTATCGTGTGTACACGCCCTCAGAACGTAATGACGAAGCAAGCGAAAACGCAGCAACGCGATGCAACTGCGTGCAGTCCACCGCCAGGACGAGTGTTGTTTTACTTGTGAAGGGCACTATTGTAGCGTGAATTCTCAGTAGTGATGGCGATTTCCGACGCTGCAGGTGTCTGAGGCTGGACCCTCGGACACTCACCGTGGGCCCTCTAGTGTCTGACCACGCCCATGATGGCGCCACGAGTGTATTTTTGAGTTCTCTCCTGTCCCCTTACACCCTCACGCAGTCATTGACGCTCTTCTTTCTCGGCTGCTATCCGCGTCGTCTCTTGTGAGCTTCGCTTTCCTTATACTCGTTTTCCTCACTCCATGTGCACTTCGCTCGTGGTAAAAGGCCCGCCGTCGCTCTTTCCTCTTGCCTCTTCTCGCTGCTTGCCGTATCTGCGGGTCTTTTGACCGTTCTCTGCTCTCCGTGTATCTCTTGCTGTTCGTAGCCTCCCAAGCCAGTTCTTGACGCTGACACTGTGGGAAGCACTAGTGATAAGTGGCTACTACAAGACGGTGTCTCACAAGGCCCGCCGCGGCGAGTGTGAGCAGCTGCTGGCGAAACACCACGGCGTGGGGCCCATCGTCGTGGAGTCGGTCAACGGCTGCGTGCAGCTCCTGTGCCGGTGACGCGACGACACAGTGGTGGAGCCGGAGGCGACGGTGCGTGGCGTGGTGGTACCGGCCTGCGCGAAGCTGGGTATGGTTGCTGGTGACTTCTCACCTGCCCCTGACACGACGCTGGCGGACGTGCACGACCCATGCCGGCACGACGACAGCTCCTCTACGTTGTCTGTAAGGGTGAGGCGTCGATGGGGACACCCCAGATCTAGTGCGTGGGCAGCACCCGCGAGTATCTGCAGGGCACCCTGAACAACCTCGGCCTCATAGCCGGCCCCTTCTGAGCTGCATCGCCTGCTGCAAGGGCTTGTCGCCGTAAAGACTGGGTACGGGCAAAGCTTGCTTCTGTGAAGCTGATGCACGCCGCAGCGCCACGGCAGAAAACGGAGCACGGTTTTAAAGGGCAACCTTTGTTCCCCACCCTCACTCCTCCTCCCCCTGTGGAGCGTTTGTTCTGCCTCACACTTTCTCTGCTTGCTTCTTTATGCGTGCTTGCTTTGTTCAGTTGAACTCATCCACCCCTGCTCCGGTGCGTGCTGCTAGTGCTGGTGGTGCCTTTTGTCCCGTCCCGCTACCGCCGCCCATCCCAGCCGCTCCGCATGCGCGAACTGACGGGCCTTCTTGACTTGGCACCAGTAACCTGTGAGGGCTGCCCTTCTAAGACGGTACTGAGTAGCAGAGCGTCTGCCACTAAAAGTTGATACTCCGCCTGACCGATGCCCACTTCCTTTTCAATCTCTCTGACGCGCACTCCTCCCGTGTACATGCATCTGGGAACCGTCTGCACTCACACTGCCAGAACTGCGCCCCCCCCCTCCAACTCCATCCCTCACGACCCGAGCGCACGCTCTATTTCCGCATCGTCCCCTCTCCAAAGCACCCGGTATCCCTCGCCGATCACTTACGCCGCCTCAACCCTTCTGTCCTACCCTGCCCGCATGTCTGTGTACCGGTCGCTGATCTCCGCGGACGCGCGCCGCGCGGAGTGCGAGCGTGTGTGCCGCGAGCACCCTGAGCAGGTGCCAATGGTGGTCGAGTCGGCCAACTCGAGCCACATCCGCTTCCTTGCCATGCCGCGCGATGCGATGGTAGCCGACCTGGAGGCTACGGTGCGCCAGACGCTGGGACTACAAGCAAGAAGGTGGCGCTGGCGATCGAGGGCTGCAGCCCTGCGGGGATGACAATGGTTGGTGACATCTTCGACGCCTACAAGCAACCCGACGGCTTCCTCTACGTCTCGTGCGCGCGGGAGTCGGCTATGGGCGCCAAGGACATTTGCTGTGTTGGCAATACAGGCAAGTTTTTCGAGGACATCGAGAATAACCCGAACCTGATTGGCTCCATGTAGGCTCCGCCGGACTCTTTCGCGGATGATCCTCCGCCTATGGTTCACGACTCCAGGCGGCGTTTTGCAGGTGGAAGGCTGCGTCGATGTATACGGCGAATCCGACACACGCCTATTTTACCCGTCTGGCCACCCGCCCAGTTTTTGTTTGCCTTTCGCGTGGCACGCAGGATATCTCTGAGTTGGGAGAAGGGCGCGGGTAGTGCGAGCGCATCGGGTTTGCTGCCTTATTCCTCCCACCTTCTCCCCTTTTCTTTCTTTTGCCCTCTCTTTCTGGCACTGCCAGCCCCCACACCCCCACCCTTCACAGAAAAGCGTAAGGACGGCCTCGCATCATTTGTGTGTCGGAGGAGGGGTGGGGGGAGGATGGCGGGCGTATAGGGTGACGTACTGGACGGGTGGAGATGGAGAGGGGCCATCGCCGCACCCCCTCGATTCCTCTAGTGCCTCGGGCAAATAGCCCCAGTGACGTAGCCGAGGGTTCGAGCCGTGGCTCTACGCCGCTACAAGGACGCAGGCACCATGTTTGCCTCCTTAGTATTTGGTGCTCCTCCTACCTTGCCTTTCGTACCGCTCTTGTGGGGGGAGAGGGCAAGGTCGCGTGCGCTTCTCTCGGTGCACTCCTGCAGTTCTGGCTACCTCTCGCTCACCCAAAACGCACACATCGGGATGCGACGTGGACACGCATCCACCCCGCGCGCAAAAATCCTCTGCAGCGTGCAGATACGCAAGGTGGTGGTGGGGAGGGGGGTCATATTGTTCCTTCCTATCTTCTCCCCTCGACATTTCTTTTTCCTGCGGTGGTGGATTGTTTGCTCGCACACCACAGCTCCTTGTCCCTCTTCGTGCCTCCTCCCTTTCGTCTCTCCCCCACGTGTTCGACGCCCGGTGCGTAGGTCGATGAGAACAAGTGGCGAGTCGTGCTGTCGACTTCCTCACATGCCTTTATATACCGCTACGCTGTCCAGGGAGACCCATGTGCACTATTCCTTTGGCTGTTGTTGCTCCGTTGGGAGGGGAGGGTTTGCTTGTTTCCGCTCCTCTGCAAGCCCAAGTGAGGAGCCGGAAGGTAAAGCAGGGCTCCCGCCCAGCCTCATCTTTGACCTTCTTGCTCTTTTGCTGGTGCCCTCTGCGCGTGTGTGCGTGAAGTCATTTCCCACCTTTACACTCCCTCCTCTTGGGACCTCGCTTGCTTCAACTCTCATTCTCCGGCCCACGCTCATGTGTCTAGTTTACTTGGTCCACTCTATGTTCCCCTCTTTAAGCCTCACCCTCTCATTATGGTCTCCCTTACGTCCCTTTCTCCATGTGGCTCACTTCATGGCTCTCCCGTTTCGCCCCTCCCGAAACAAACTCGCGACGTCCTCGCCAGTCCCCGTTGTGCTTCCCCGTGAAACACCTACATCACTACGTGATGCTCCCTCATGCCTTTCCACTCAACTCTCTCTCTCTCTGTATGTGACTGCCTTCCACCTCACCTTCATCACCACCATGCACACTCACAGACACCCCGCTCCTTAGTCACTCCTACCACCTTCACCACCACACACCACAGAACAACACACACACCACATCTTCCATACCACCTTCTTTCCTCCCTTTGGAACTCATCCACACTCCCTCCCTCCCCATCCACCTTTCCTGTCCACTGCTACCCAATAGCGATAGAGACATACACTGCCACCCAACACTTTACGCTACGCAAAACACACACACCACACCCATCCCGCTACAGACGCCAGCGGGCGCACCCTAGCACAGCACCCCCTCCGCTCCACCATCCATCATGTCCGCCTACCAGAGCAGCAACACCGCCGAGGCACGCCGCGCCGAGTGCGCACGCCTGCAGGCCAAGTACCCCGGCCACGTCGCCATGGTCGTCGAGGCCGCCAAGTCGAGCAAGGCGCACCTCCTCGCCCTCCCGCGCGACGCCACCGTCGCCGAGCTCGAGGCGGCCGTGCGCCAGGCGCTGGCATCAGCGCCGCGAAGGTGACGCTCGCCGTGGAGGGCTGCACGCCGGCCGCCACCGCCGCCGTCGGCGACGTCGCCGACGCCTGCAAGCACGCCGACGGCTTCCTCTACGTGAGCGTGCGCGGCGAGCAGGCCATGGGCGTCTTCTCGTCCCTGTGCCTGGCTGGCTACTAACGCGCCAGCGACTCTGGCGGTATGTAACCAGCGCGGCCTGCGCCACTCCTTTCCCCACCCCCCACCCGGCGACCCCTTCCCTCATGGAAAAGGAGGCGCCGCTGCCGTCTTCGTTTTGTCTCTTGCTTTCTCGGCGTGTCTCGCCGCGCGCGTGCGTGGGCAGCGCCTCCACGCCACCAGCACGCACGGGTGCAGGCTTCTCGGCCGCGGCCTATGCTGACAACGCCTCACACCACGCACGCGCGCACCCACGCCTCACCACCGCATGCAGCTCGCCTACCACCCATGTGAAGAGGCCTTTTTCTCCTCCCATTTCCTTTCCCCGTGTGCTGCGCGCTGTCGCCGCGCCTAGAGCCGGCGACGCGCACTGCCCGGCCCTCCATGTGTACATCCCATTCGCATTTCCCCAATCGCACCCCACACCAACACGCATGCGCTGACCGCCAACGCCGCCCCGCCTCGCGGCAGCCCCGCAGTGGCCCCCACCCGCGCACCTGGCCACTACTGCAGGCCCGCCCCTCCCCCGACACCCCACTCGTCACCACCACCGCCTCCTCCCCTTCCTCCTCCTCCTTCCTCCTCTGCCCCCGCACCACCACCACCACTGCGGCAGACACCCGCCGGCGCACCCTAGCACAGCACCCCCTCCGCTCCACCATCCATCATGTCCGCCTACCAGAGCAGCAACACCGCCGAGGCACGCCGCGCCGAGTGCGCACGCCTGCAGGCCAAGTACCCCGGCCACGTCGCCATGGGCCTCTCCTGGCCGGCTTTGCGGGTCCGTTCTTTGCCAGCGACTCTCTAGCGTTATCTAACCAGCGGCGCTCCTCGTGTTATGCGTTGTAGGACGTAGGTGGCGCTTCTGATCGTCTCACTGTACTCTATTTGGTCCCTATTTGGGTTGTGTTTTGCCTTTGCTCGTGTCTCTCGTCTCTTTTCTCATTGGAAGCCGGCGCAGCTACTTGCATGGATCGTCTCAGGCGTCGCGCTGTTACTGTGGTGCGCATACGGCACCTACCGTGTCTGCCCTGCTATCGTGTGTACACGCCCTCAGAACGTAATGACGAAGCAAGCGAAAACGCAGCAACGCGATGCAACTGCGTGCAGTCCACCGCCAGGACGAGTGTTGTTTTACTTGTGAAGGGCACTATTGTAGCGTGAATTCTCAGTAGTGATGGCGATTTCCGACGCTGCAGGTGTCTGAGGCTGGACCCTCGGACACTCACCGTGGGCCCCTCTAGTGTCTGACCACGCCCATGATGGCGCCACGAGTGTATTTTTGAGTTCTCTCCTGTCCCCCCTTACACCCTCACGCAGTCATTGACGCTCTTCTTTCTCGGCTGCTATCCGCGTCGTCTCTTGTGAGCTTCGCTTTCCTTATACTCGTTTTCCTCACTCCATGTGCACTTCGCTCGTGGTAAAAGGCCCGCCGTCGCTCTTTCCTCTTGCCCTCTTCTCGCTGCTTGCCGTATCTGCGGGTCTTTTGACCGTTCTCTGCTCTCCGTGTATCTCTTGCTGTTCGTAGCCTCCCAAGCCAGTTCTTGACGCTGACACTGTGGGAAGCACTAGTGATAAGTGGCTACTACAAGACGGTGTCTCACAAGGCCCGCCGCGGCGAGTGTGAGCAGCTGCTGGCGAAACACCACGGCGTGGGGCCCATCGTCGTGGAGTCGGTCAACGGCTGCGTGCAGCTCCTGTGCCGGTGACGCGACGACACAGTGGTGGAGCCGGAGGCGACGGTGCGTGGCGTGGTGGTACCGGCCTGCGCGAAGCTGGGTATGGTTGCTGGTGACTTCTCACCTGCCCCTGACACGACGCTGGCGGACGTGCACGACCCATGCCGGCACGACGACAGCTCCCTCTACGTTGTCTGTAAGGGTGAGGCGTCGATGGGGACACCCCAGATCTAGTGCGTGGGCAGCACCCGCGAGTATCTGCAGGGCACCCTGAACAACCTCGGCCTCATAGCCGGCCCCTTCTGAGCTGCATCGCCTGCTGCAAGGGCTTGTCGCCGTAAAGACTGGGTACGGGCAAAGCTTGCTTCTGTGAAGCTGATGCACGCCGCAGCGCCACGGCAGAAAACGGAGCACGGTTTTAAAGGGCAACCTTTGTTCCCCACCCTCACTCCTCCTCCCCCTGTGGAGCGTTTGTTCTGCCTCACACTTTCTCTGCTTGCTTCTTTATGCGTGCTTGCTTTGTTCAGTTGAACTCATCCACCCCTGCTCCGGTGCGTGCTGCTAGTGCTGGTGGTGCCTTTTGTCCCTCGTCCCGCTACCGCCGCCCATCCCAGCCGCTCCGCATGCGCGAACTGACGGGCCTTCTTGACTTGGCACCAGTAACCTGTGAGGGCTGCCCTTCTAAGACGGTACTGAGTAGCAGAGCGTCTGCCACTAAAAGTTGATACTCCGCCTGACCGATGCCCACTTCCTCTTTCAATCTCTCTGACGCGCACTCCTCCCGTGTACATGCATCTGTGAACCGTCTGCACTCACACTGCCAGAACTGCGCCCCCCCCCCTCCAACTCCATCCCTCACGACCCGAGCGCACGCTCTATTTCCGCATCGTCCCCTCTCCAAAGCACCCGGTATCCCTCGCCGATCACTTACGCCGCCTCAACCCTTCTGTCCTACCCTGCCCGCATGTCTGTGTACCGGTCGCTGATCTCCGCGGACGCGCGCCGCGCGGAGTGCGAGCGTGTGTGCCGCGAGCACCCTGAGCAGGTGCCAATGGTGGTCGAGTCGGCCAACTCGAGCCACATCCGCTTCCTTGCCATGCCGCGCGATGCGATGGTAGCCGACCTGGAGGCTACGGTGCGCCAGACGCTGGGGACTACAAGCAAGAAGGTGGCGCTGGCGATCGAGGGCTGCAGCCCTGCGGGGATGACAATGGTTGGTGACATCTTCGACGCCTACAAGCAACCCGACGGCTTCCTCTACGTCTCGTGCGCGCGGGAGTCGGCTATGGGCGCCAAGGACATTTGCTGTGTTGGCAATACAGGCAAGTTTTTCGAGGACATCGAGAATAACCCGAACCTGATTGGCTCCATGTAGGCTCCGCCGGACTCTTTCGCGGATGATCCTCCGCCTATGGTTCACGACTCCAGGCGGCGTTTTGCAGGTGGAAGGCTGCGTCGATGTATACGGCGAATCCGACACACGCCTATTTTACCCGTCTGGCCACCCGCCCCAGTTTTTGTTTGCCTTTCGCGTGGCACGCAGGATATCTCTGAGTTGGGAGAAGGGCGCGGGTAGTGCGAGCGCATCGGGTTTGCTGCCTTATTCCTCCCACCTTCTCCCCTTTTCTTTCTTTTTGCCCTCTCTTTCTGGCACTGCCAGCCCCCACACCCCCACCCCCTTCACAGAAAAGCGTAAGGACGGCCTCGCATCATTTGTGTGTCGGAGGAGGGGTGGGGGGAGGATGGCGGGCGTATAGGGTGACGTACTGGACGGGGTGGAGATGGAGAGGGGCCATCGCCGCACCCCCTCGATTCCTCTAGTGCCTCGGGCAAATAGCCCCAGTGACGTAGCCGAGGGTTCGAGCCGTGGCTCTACGCCGCTACAAGGACGCAGGCACCATGTTTGCCTCCTTAGTATTTGGTGCTCCTCCTACCTTGCCTTTCGTACCGCTCTTGTGGGGGGAGAGGGCAAGGTCGCGTGCGCTTCTCTCGGTGCACTCCTGCAGTTCTGGCTACCTCTCGCTCACCCAAAACGCACACATCGGGATGCGACGTGGACACGCATCCACCCCGCGCCAAAAATCCTCTGCAGCGTGCAGATACGCAAGGTGGTGGTGGGGAGGGGGGTCATATTGTTTCCTTCCTATCTTCTCCCCTCGACATTTCTTTTTCCTGCGGTGGTGGATTGTTTGCTCGCACACCACAGCTCCTTGTCCCCTCTTCGTGCCTCCTCCCTTTCGTCTCTCCCCCACGTGTTCGACGCCCGGTGCGTAGGTCGATGAGAACAAGTGGCGAGTCGTGCTGTCGACTTCCTCACATGCCTTTATATACCGCTACGCTGTCCAGGGAGACCCATGTGCACTATTCCTTTGGCTGTTGTTGCTCCGTTGGGAGGGGAGGGTTTGCTTGTTTCCGCTCCTCTGCAAGCCCAAGTGAGGAGCCGGAAGGTAAAGCAGGGTCCCGCCCAGCCTCATCTTTGACCTTCTTGCTCTTTTGCTGGTGCCCTCTGCGCGTGTGTGCGTGAAGTCATTTCCCACCTTTACACTCCCTCCTCTTGGGACCTCGCTTGCTTCAACTCTCATTCTCCGGCCCACGCTCATGTGTCTAGTTTACTTGGTCCACTCTATGTTCCCCTCTTTAAGCCTCACCCTCTCATTATGGTCTCCCTTACGTCCCTTTCTCCATGTGGCTCACTTCATGGCTCTCCCGTTTCGCCCCTCCCGAAACAAACTCGCGACGTCCTCGCCAGTCCCCGTTGTGCTTCCCCGTGAAACACCTACATCACTACGTGATGCTCCCTCATGCCTTTCCACTCAACTCTCTCTCTCTCTGTATGTGACTGCCTTCCACCTCACCTTCATCACCACCATGCACACTCACAGACACCCCGCTCCTTAGTCACTCCTACCACCTTCACCACCACACAACACACACACCACATCTTCCATACCACCTTCTTTCCTCCCTTTGCAACTCATCCACACTCCCTCCCCTCCCCATCCACCTTTCCTGTCCACTGCTACCCAATAGCGATAGAGACATACACTGCCACCCAACACTTTACGCTACGCAGAACGAACAACACCACACCCATCCCCTACAGACGCCAGCGGGCGCACCCTAGCACAGCACCCCCTCCGCTCCACCATCCATCATGTCCGCCTACCAGAGCAGCAACACCGCCGAGGCACGCCGCGCCGAGTGCGCACGCCTGCAGGCCAAGTACCCCGGCCACGTCGCCATGGTCGTCGAGGCCGCCAAGTCGAGCAAGGCGCACCTCCTCGCCCTCCCGCGCGACGCCACCGTCGCCGAGCTCGAGGCGGCCGTGCGCCAGGCGCTGGGCATCAGCGCCGCGAAGGTGACGCTCGCCGTGGAGGGCTGCACGCCGGCCGCCACCGCCGCCATCGGCGACGTCGCCGACGCCTGCAAGCACGCCGACGGCTTCCTCTACGTGAGCGTGCGCAGCGAGCAGGCCATGGGCGTCTTCTCGTCCCTGTGCCTGGCTGGCTACTAACGCGCCAGCGACTCTGGTGGTATGTAACCAGCGCGGCCTGCGCCCCTCCTTTCCCCCTCCCTCTCCCCACCCCCCACCCGGCGACCCCTTCCTCATGGAAAAGGAGGCGCCGCTGCCGTCTTCGTTTTGTCTCTTGCTTTCTCGGCGTGTCTCGCCGCGCGCGTGCGTGGGCAGCGCCTCCACGCCACCAGCACGCACGGGTGCAGGCTTCTCGGCCGCGGCCTATGCTGACAACGCCTCACACCACGCACGCGCGCACCCACGCCTCACCACCGCATGCAGCTCGCCTACCACCCATGTGAAGAGGCCTTTTTCTCCTCCCATTTCCTTTCCCCGTGTGCTGCGCGCTGTCGCCACGCCTTGAGCCGGCGACGCGCACTGCCCGGCCCTCCATGTGTACATCCCATTCGCATTTCCCCAATCGCACCCCACACCAACACGCATGCGCTGACCGCCAACGCCGCCCCGCCTCGCGGCAGCCCCGCAGTGGCCCCCACCCGCGCACCTGGCCACTACTGCATGGCCCGGCCCCCCCACACACACACACCCACTCGTCACCACCACCGCCTCCTCCCCTTCCTCCTCCTCCTCCTCTCCTCTGCCCCCGCACCACCACCACCACTGCGGCAGACACCCGCCGGCGCACCCTAGCACAGCACCCCCTCCGCTCCACCATCCATCATGTCCGCCTACCAGAGCAGCAACACCGCCGAGGCACGCCGCGCCGAGTGCGCACGCCTGCAGGCCAAGTACCCCGGCCACGTCGCCATGGGCCTCTCCTGGCCGGCTTTGCGGGTCCGTTCTTTGCCAGCGACTCTCTAGCGTTATCTAACCAGCGGCGCTCCTCGTGTTATGCGTTGTAGGACGTAGGTGGCGCTTCTGATCGTCTCACTGGACTCTATTTGGTCCCTATTTGGGTTGTGTTTTGCCTTTGCTCGTGTCTCTCGTCTCTTTTCTCATTGGAAGCCGGCGCAGCTACTTGCATGGATCGTCTCAGGCGTCGCGCTGTTACTGTGGTGCGCATACGGCACCTACCGTGTCTGCCCTGCTATCGTGTGTACACGACCTCAGAACGTAATGACGAAGCGAGCGAAAACGCAGCAACGCGATGCAACTGCGTGCAGTCCACCGCCAGGACGAGTGTTGTTTTACTTGTGAAGGGCACTATTGTAGCGTGAATTCTCAGTAGTGATGGCGATTTCCGACGCTGCAGGTGTCTGAGGCTGGACCCTCGGACACTCACCGTGGGCCCCTCTAGTGTCTGACCACGCCCATGATGGCGCCACGAGTGTATTTTTGAGTTCTCTCCTGTCCCCCCGTACACCCTCACGCAGTCATTGACGCTCTTCTTTCTCGGCTGCTATCCGCGTCGTCTCTTGTGAGCTTCGCTTTCCTTATACTC
The DNA here is from genome assembly GCA_003664395.1 of Leishmania lainsoni. Lineage (NCBI taxonomy): Eukaryota > Euglenozoa > Kinetoplastea > Trypanosomatida > Trypanosomatidae > Leishmania > Leishmania lainsoni. The sequence goes on from RAIA01000095.1 coordinate 11,633, forward strand.
GTTTTCCTCACTCCATGTGCACTTCGCTCGTGGTAAAAGGCCCGCCGTCGCTCTTTCCTCTTGCCCTCTTCTCGCTGCTTGCCGTATCTGCGGGTCTTTTGATCGTTCTCTGCTCTCCGTGTATCTCTTGCTGTTCGTAGCCTCCCAAGCCAGTTCTTGACGCTGACACTGTGGGAAGCACTAGTGATAAGTGGCTACTACAAGACGGTGTCTCACAAGGCCCGCCGCGGCGAGTGTGAGCAGCTGCTGGCGAAACACCACGGCGTGGGGCCCATCGTCGTGGAGTCGGTCAACGGCTGCGTGCAGCTCCTGTGCCGGTGACGCGACGACACAGTGGTGGAGCCGGAGGCGACGGTGCGTGGCGTGGTGGTACCGGCCTGCGCGAAGCTGGGTATGGTTGCTGGTGACTTCTCACCTGCCCCTGACACGACGCTGGCGGACGTGCACGACCCATGCCGGCACGACGACAGCTCCCTCTACGTTGTCTGTAAGGGTGAGGCGTCGATGGGGACACCCCAGATCTAGTGCGTGGGCAGCACCCGCGAGTATCTGCAGGGCACCCTGAACAACCTCGGCCTCATAGCCGGCCCCTTCTGAGCTGCATCGCCTGCTGCAAGGGCTTGTCGCCGTAAAGACTGGGTACGGGCAAAGCTTGCTTCTGTGAAGCTGATGCACGCCGCAGCGCCACGGCAGAAAACGGAGCACGGTTTTAAAGGGCAACCTTTGTTCCCCACCCTCACTCCTCCTCCCCCTGTGGAGCGTTTGTTCTGCCTCACACTTTCTCTGCTTGCTTCTTTATGCGTGCTTGCTTTGTTCAGTTGAACTCATCCACCCCTGCTCCGGTGCGTGCTGCTAGTGCTGGTGGTGCCTTTTGTCCCTCGTCCCGCTACCGCCGCCCATCCCAGCCGCTCCGCATGCGCGAACTGACGGGCCTTCTTGACTTGGCACCAGTAACCTGTGAGGGCTGCCCTTCTAAGACGGTACTGAGTAGCAGAGCGTCTGCCACTAAAAGTTGATACTCCGCCTGACCGATGCCCACTTCCTCTTTCAATCTCTCTGACGCGCACTCCTCCCGTGTACATGCATCTGGGAACCGTCTGCACTCACACTGCCAGAACTGCGCCCCCCCCCTCCAACTCCATCCCTCACGACCCGAGCGCACGCTCTATTTCCGCATCGTCCCCTCTCCAAAGCACCCGGTATCCCTCGCCGATCACTTACGCCGCCTCAACCCTTCTGTCCTACCCTGCCCGCATGTCTGTGTACCGGTCGCTGATCTCCGCGGACGCGCGCCGCGCGGAGTGCGAGCGTGTGTGCCGCGAGCACCCTGAGCAGGTGCCAATGGTGGTCGAGTCGGCCAACTCGAGCCACATCCGCTTCCTTGCCATGCCGCGCGATGCGATGGTAGCCGACCTGGAGGCTACGGTGCGCCAGACGCTGGGGACTACAAGCAAGAAGGTGGCGCTGGCGATCGAGGGCTGCAGCCCTGCGGGGATGACAATGGTTGGTGACATCTTCGACGCCTACAAGCAACCCGACGGCTTCCTCTACGTCTCGTGCGCGCGGGAGTCGGCTATGGGCGCCAAGGACATTTGCTGTGTTGGCAATACAGGCAAGTTTTTCGAGGACATCGAGAATAACCCGAACCTGATTGGCTCCATGTAGGCTCCGCCGGACTCTTTCGCGGATGATCCTCCGCCTATGGTTCACGACTCCAGGCGGCGTTTTGCAGGTGGAAGGCTGCGTCGATGTATACGGCGAATCCGACACACGCCTATTTTACCCGTCTGGCCACCCGCCCCAGTTTTTGTTTGCCTTTCGCGTGGCACGCAGGATATCTCTGAGTTGGGAGAAGGGCGCGGGTAGTGCGAGCGCATCGGGTTTGCTGCCTTATTCCTCCCACCTTCTCCCCTTTTCTTTCTTTTTGCCCTCTCTTTCTGGCACTGCCAGCCCCCACACCCCCACCCCCTTCACAGAAAAGCGTAAGGACGGCCTCGCATCATTTGTGTGTCGGAGGAGGGGTGGGGGGAGGATGGCGGGCGTATAGGGTGACGTACTGGACGGGGTGGAGATGGAGAGGGGCCATCGCCGCACCCCCTCGATTCCTCTAGTGCCTCGGGCAAATAGCCCCAGTGACGTAGCCGAGGGTTCGAGCCGTGGCTCTACGCCGCTACAAGGACGCAGGCACCATGTTTGCCTCCTTAGTATTTGGTGCTCCTCCTACCTTGCCTTTCGTACCGCTCTTGTGGGGGGAGAGGGCAAGGTCGCGTGCGCTTCTCTCGGTGCACTCCTGCAGTTCTGGCTACCTCTCGCTCACCCAAAACGCACACATCGGGATGCGACGTGGACACGCATCCACCCCGCGCCAAAAATCCTCTGCAGCGTGCAGATACGCAAGGTGGTGGTGGGGAGGGGGGTCATATTGTTTCCTTCCTATCTTCTCCCCTCGACATTTCTTTTTCCTGCGGTGGTGGATTGTTTGCTCGCACACCACAGCTCCTTGTCCCCTCTTCGTGCCTCCTCCCTTTCGTCTCTCCCCCACGTGTTCGACGCCCGGTGCGTAGGTCGATGAGAACAAGTGGCGAGTCGTGCTGTCGACTTTCCCTCACATGCCTTTATATAACCCGCTACGCTGTCCAGGGAGACCCATTGTGCCACTATTCCTTTGGCTGTTTGTTGCTCCCGTTGGGAGGGGAGGGGTTTGGCTTTGTTTTCCGCTTCCTCTGGCAAGCCCCAAGTGAGGAGCCGGGAAAGGGTTAAAGCAGGGGCTCCCGCCCAGCCTCATCTTTGGACCTTCTTGGCTCTTCTTGCTGGTGCCCTCTTGCGCGTGGTGTGGCGTGAAGTCATTTCCCACCTTTTACACTCCCCTCCTCTTGGGACCGTCTCGCTTGCTTTCAAACTCTCATTCTCCCGGCCCCACGCTCATGGTGTCTAGTTTACTGGTCCACTCTATGTTCCCCTCTTTAAGCCTCACCCTCTCTTATGGTCTCCCTTACGTCCCTTCTCCATGTGCTCACTTCAGGCTCTCCCGTTCGCCCCTCCGAAACAACTCGCGACGTCCTCGCCAGTCCCCTTGTGCTCCCGTGAAACACCTACATCACTACGTGATGCTCCTCATGCTTTCCCTCAACTCTCTCTCTCTCTGTATGTGACTGCCTCCACCTCACCTCATCACACGCATGCACACTCACAGACACGCCGCTCCCTTAGTCACTCGCTACCAGCCTTCACGCAGGCCACACACCACAGACGCACCCACCACATCTGCCATACCACGGCTCCGCCCCTGCCCCCCACACCCACTCGCTCCCCATCCACCACCGCCTCTTCCCCTTCCTCCCCCTCCTTCTCCTCTGCCCCCGCACCACCACCACCACTGCCGGCAGACACCCGCCGGCGCACCCTAGCACAGCACCCCCTCCGCTCCACCATCCATCATGTCCGCCTACCAGAGCAGCAACACCGCCGAGGCACGCCGCGCCGAGTGCGCACGCCTGCAGGCCAAGTACCCCGGCCACGTCGCCATGGTCGTCGAGGCCGCCACGTCGAGCAAGGAGCACCTCCTCGCCCTCCCGCGCGACGCCACCGTCGCCGAGCTCGAGGCGGCCGTGCGCCAGGCGCTGGGCATCAGTGCCGCGAAGGTGACGCTCGCCGTGGAGGGCTGCACGCCGGCCGCCACCGCCGCCATCGGCGACGTCGCCGACGCCTGCAAGCACGCCGACGGCTTCCTCTACGTGAGCGTGCGCAGCGAGCAGGCCATGGGCGTCTTCTCGTCCCTGTGCCTGGCTGGCTACTAACGCGCCAGCGACTCTGGCGGTATGTAACCAGCGCGGCCTGCGCCACTCCTTTCCCCACCCCCCACCCGGCGACCCCTTCCCTCATGGAAAAGGAGGCGCCGCTGCCGTCTTCGTTTTGTCTCTTGCTTTCTCGGCGTGTCTCGCCGCGCGCGTGCGTGGGCAGCGCCTCCACGCCACCAGCACGCACGGGTGCAGGCTTCTCGGCCGCGGCCTATGCTGACAACGCCTCACACCACGCACGCGCGCACCCACGCCTCACCACCGCATGCAGCTCGCCTACCACCCATGTGAAGAGGCCTTTTTCTCCCCCATTTCCTTTCCCCGTGTGCTGCGCGCTGTCGCCACGCCTTGAGCCGGCGACGCGCACTGCCCGGCCCTCCATGTGTACATCCCATTTGCATTTCCCCAATCGCACCCCACACCAACACGCATGCGCTGACCGCCAACGCCGCCCCGCCTCGCGGCAGCCCCGCAGTGGCCCCCACCCGCGCACCTGGCCACTACTGCATGGCCCGCCCCTCCCCCCACACCCACTCGTCACCACCACCGCCTCTTCCCCTTCCTCCCCCTCCTTCTCCTCTGCCCCCGCACCACCACCACCACTGCGGCAGACACCCGCCGGCGCACCCTAGCACAGCACCCCCTCCGCTCCACCATCCATCATGTCCGCCTACCAGAGCAGCAACACCGCCGAGGCACGCCGCGCCGAGTGCGCACGCCTGCAGGCCAAGTACCCCGGCCACGTCGCCATGGTCGTCGAGGCCGCCAAGTCGAGCAAGGCGCACCTCCTCGCCCTCCCGCGCGACGCCACCGTCGCCGAGCTCGAGGCGGCCGTGCGCCAGGCGCTGGGCATCAGCGCCGCGAAGGTGACGCTCGCCGTGGAGGGCTGCACGCCGGCCGCCACCGCCGCCGTCGGCGACGTCGCCGACGCCTGCAAGCACGCCGACGGCTTCCTCTACGTGAGCGTGCGCAGCGAGCAGGCCATGGGCCTCTTTTACACGTGCTTCCCGTTCTTTTAGGCGTTTGGGCCTCCTTAGAAAGTCGTGTGCCGGTGGTGCTTAGTGGCGAAGCGATGCATTCTCGTGCTGGTCTGGCTCAGTGCTCTGAGGGCCGTCCTGCAGGCCTGTTTGCTGCCACGCGGGGCTGTTGTGCCTCTGCTGGGATCGGGCTTCATCCACGACGAGGACGCTGTGTTCGTTTTGGATGATCCACTTAGCCTGTGGCACGGCCGCCTCGACACCCTCTGTGCTGCATAGGAGAGCACTGAAGGTAGCGGTGCGTGTGTGTGTATGCCTGCCTTTTTTGGTGGGCGCAAATGTGTACCGACGTGTAGGCGGTGTCTGCCCCTCCCCCTTTCACTCACGTCGCCTGTGTTGTCCGGCGACACTCTCTTCTGTGACGGCCGACATTCTCAGCGCTCCCCCGTTTTGACGCCCTCCCCGCTCCACAATCAGCGGCTGCTGTCCCTGTGCGTTTGTGTGCGTCATTCCGTTGTTTGGCTCGTCGAGAGTGAGTGTGCGGAGGCGAGCGGCGTCACTGCACACCACCGCCGTGTTTTTCTATGTGCATTGTTTGTTCTCTGTTCCCTGCGTCTTCGTCTACCGTGGGTGCGGCGTAGCGTCGTTGTCGGTCTTTCGTTGCCCGGCGACCCCCCGACGGTGAGATGGATACCTGGCACGCTAACCGTCGAGGGGCGTGGCAGCACTTCCTCCTCCAGTCTTTGAAAGTCGCGCCTATGGCTGGCGCACTACGAGGAATACGCCCACGAGCCACGCGCTGCTTCGCATGCGCCTGCCGCTGTTTTCCTCCTACACGCCATCATTGTTCTTCCTCTCTTTGTTTTGTCGTTGGTTCGCCGTAACAGTGGCACGACGCTCTTCTTTCTTCCTGTTTCCGCAGTGTTCGGAGCCGCTTGTTCCTCACCACGGTGGTCGGTGAAACAGAGCGAGACGGAAAGGAAAAGGAGGCAAAAGAGTGGTGAGGAGACTCGGTGCTCGATCGGTGCGGAAAAGTGAGGTGCGGGGAAACGAGGCGGTCGAGCTCTCCGGTAGGCCTCGTCGCCCTCCCCCTCTGTTTTCCAACACCACGCACGCCATCCTCTCCACCGCTCCCGCTTCTTCCTGTCCTTCGTTTCCCGCACCTCTACCTCCACTATGTGCACAGCTTATTGGTACCCCCCCCTCCTCCCCTCGAAGTGAAAAAGAAAAACGAATCGAAACAAAGGAGAGGCACCGGCGCCCAGGCCCCACCTGCTTGCCCTATGCACCAGGGGGTACCGTCCACACGACGCTGCCCATAATGATGGCAAGCGGCTGTGGGGCTAACGGTCTGAAGCAGCGCGTGTGCAGTCCTTGAAGAAGGATGGCGATCGCCTCGTCCTTGCCTTGACAGAAAGCTCCACGGTTATGCAGCACAACGCCTGCCACTGTGGCGGCCTTGTGCCCTCTTCTGTGCGATGGTTGCTGCCGCTCAGCCGCCCACCCATCCACAAACACCCACTCGTCACCACCACCGCCTCCTCCCCTTCCTCCTCCTCCTCCTTCTCCTCTGCCCCCGCACCACCACCACCACTGCGGCAGACACCCGCCGGCGCACCCTAGCACAGCACCCCCTCCGCTCCACCATCCATCATGTCCGCCTACCAGAGCAGCAACACCGCCGAGGCACGCCGCGCCGAGTGCGCACGCCTGCAGGCCAAGTACCCCGGCCACGTCGCCATGGTCGTCGAGGCCGCCAAGTCGAGCAAGGCGCACCTCCTCGCCCTCCGCGCGACGCCACCGTCGCCGAGCTCGAGGCGGCCGTGCGCCAGGCGCTGGGCATCAGCGCCGCGAAGGTGACGCTCGCCGTGAAGGGCTGCACGCCGGCCGCCACCGCCGCCATCGGCGACGTCGCCGACGCCTGCAAGCACGCCGACGGCTTCCTCTACGTGAGCGTGCGCAGCGAGCAGGCCATGGGCCTCTTTTACACGTGCTTCCCGTTCTTTTAGGCGTTTGGGCCTCCTTAGAAAGTCGTGTGCCGGTGGTGCTTAGTGGCGAAGCGATGCATTCTCGTGCTGGTCTGGCTCAGTGCTCTGAGGGCCGTCCTGCAGGCCTGTTTGCTGCCACGCGGGGCTGTTGTGCCTCTGCTGGGATCGGGCTTCATCCACGACGAGGACGCTGTGTTCGTTTTGGATGATCCACTTAGCCTGTGGCACGGCCGCCTCGACACCCTCTGTGCTGCATAGGAGAGCACTGAAGGTAGCGGTGCGTGTGTGCGTGTGTGTGTATGCCTGCCTTTTTTGGTGGGCGCAAATGTGTACCGACGTGTAGGCGGTGTCTGCCCCTCCCCCTTTCACTCACGTCGCCTGTGTTGTCCGGCGACACTCTCTTCTGTGACGGCCGACATTCTCAGCGCTCCCCCGTTTTGACGCCCTCCCCGCTCCACAATCAGCGGCTGCTGTCCCTGTGCGTTTGTGTGCGTCATTCCGTTGTTTGGCTCGTCGAGAGTGAGTGTGCGGAGGCGAGCGGCGTCACTGCACACCACCGCCGTGTTTTTCTATGTGCATTGTTTGTTCTCTGTTCCCTGCGTCTTCGTCTACCGTGGGTGCGGCGTAGCGTCGTTGTCGGTCTTTCGTTGCCCGGCGACCCCCCGACGGTGAGATGGATACCTGGCACGCTAACCGTCGAGGGGCGTGGCAGCACTTCCTCCTCCAGTCTTTGAAAGTCGCGCCTATGGCTGGCGCACTACGAGGAATACGCCCACGAGCCACGCGCTGCTTCGCATGCGCCTGCCGCTGTTTTCCTCCTACACGCCATCATTGTTCTTCCTCTCTTTGTTTTGTCGTTGGTTCGCCGTAACAGTGGCACGACGCTCTTCTTTCTTCCTGTTTCCGCAGTGTTCGGAGCCGCTTGTTCCTCACCACGGTGGTCGGTGAAACAGAGCGAGACGGAAAGGAAAAGGAGGCAAAAGAGTGGTGAGGAGACTCGGTGCTCGATCGGTGCGGAAAAGTGAGGTGCGGGGAAACGAGGCGGTCGAGCTCTCCGGTAGGCCTCGTCGCCCTCCCCCTCTGTTTTCCAACACCACGCACGCCATCCTCTCCACCGCTCCCGCTTCTTCCTGTCCTTCGTTTCCCGCACCTCTACCTCCACTATGTGCACAGCTTATTGGTACCCCCCCCTCCTCCCCTCGAAGTGAAAAAGAAAAACGAATCGAAACAAAGGAGAGGCACCGGCGCCCAGGCCCCCACCTGCTTGCCCTATGCACCAGGGGGTACCGTCCACACGACGCTGCCCATAATGATGGCAAGCGGCTGTGGGGCTAACGGTCTGAAGCAGCGCGTGTGCAGTCCTTGAAGAAGGATGGCGATCGCCTCGTCCTTGCCTTGACAGAAAGCTCCACGGTTATGCAGCACAACGCCTGCCACTGTGGCGGCCTTGTGCCCTCTTCTGTGCGATGGTTGCTGCCGCTCAGCCGCCCACCCATCCACAAACACCCACTCGTCACCACCACCGCCTCCTCCCCTTCCTCCTCCTCCTCCTTCTCCTCTGCCCCCGCACCACCACCACCACTGCGGCAGACACCCGCCGGCGCACCCTAGCACAGCACCCCCTCCGCTCCACCATCCATCATGTCCGCCTACCAGAGCAGCAACACCGCCGAGGCACGCCGCGCCGAGTGCGCACGCCTGCAGGCCAAGTACCCCGGCCACGTCGCCATGGTCGTCGAGGCCGCCAAGTCGAGCAAGGCGCACCTCCTCGCCCTCCCGCGCGACGCCACCGTCGCCGAGCTCGAGGCGGCCGTGCGCCAGGCGCTGGGCATCAGCGCCGCGAAGGTGACGCTCGCCGTGGAGGGCTGCACGCCGGCCGCCACCGCCGCCGTCGGCGACGTCGCCGACGCCTGCAAGCACGCCGACGGCTTCCTCTACGTGAGCGTGCGCAGCGAGCAGGCCATGGGCGCTCTCCTGCCTGGCTTTGCTGGTCCCTGCTTTGCCAGCGACTCTGGTGGTATGTAACCAGCGCGGCCTGCGCCCCTCCTTTCCCCCTCCCTCTCCCCACCCCCCACCCGGCGACCCCTTCCTTCATGGAAAAGGAGGCGCCGCTGCCGTCTTCGTTTTGTCTCTTGCTTTCTCGGCGTGTCTCGCCGCGCGCGTGCGTGGGCAGCGCCTCCACGCCACCAGCACGCACGGGTGCAGGCTTCTCGGCCGCGGCCTATGCTGACAACGCCTCACACCACGCACGCGCGCACCCACGCCTCACCACCGCATGCAGCTCGCTACCACCCATGTGAAGAGGCCTTTTTCTCCTCCCATTTCCTTTCCCCGTGTGCTGCGCGCTGTCGCCGCGCCTAGAGCCGGCGACGCGCACTGCCCGGCCCTCCATGTGTACATCCCATTCGCATTTCCCCAATCGCACCCCACACCAACACGCATGCGCTGACCGCCAACGCCGCCCCGCCTCGCGGCAGCCCCGCAGTGGCCCCCACCCGCGCACCTGGCCACTACTGCAGGCCCCGCCCCCCCCCGACACCCACTCGTCACCACCACCGCCTCCTCCCCTTCCTCCTCCTCCTCCTCCTCCTCTGCCCCCGCACCACCACCACCACTGCGGCAGACACCCGCCGGCGCACCCTAGCACAGCACCCCCTCCGCTCCACCATCCATCATGTCCGCCTACCAGAGCAGCAACACCGCCGAGGCACGCCGCGCCGAGTGCGCACGCCTGCAGGCCAAGTACCCCGGCCACGTCGCCATGGTCGTCGAGGCCGCCAAGTCGAGCAAGGCGCACCTCCTCGCCCTCCCGCGCGACGCCACCGTCGCCGAGCTCGAGGCGGCCGTGCGCCAGGCGCTGGGCATCAGCGCCGCGAAGGTGACGCTCGCCGTTGAAGGGCTGCACGCCGGCCGCCACCGCCGCCATCGGCGGACGTCGCCGACGCCTGCAAGCACGCCGACGGGCTTCCTCTACGTGAGCGTGCGCAGCGAGCAGGCCATGGGCCTCTTTTACACGTGCTTCCCGTTCTTTTAGGCGTTTGGGCCTCCTTAGAAAGTCGTGTGCCGGTGGTGCTTAGTGGCGAAGCGATGCATTCTCGTGCTGGTCTGGCTCAGTGCTCTGAGGGCCGTCCTGCAGGCCTGTTTGCTGCCACGCGGGGCTGTTGTGCCTCTGCTGGGATCGGGCTTCATCCACGACGAGGACGCTGTGTTCGTTTTGGATGATCCACTTAGCCTGTGGCACGGCCGCCTCGACACCCTCTGTGCTGCATAGGAGAGCACTGAAGGTAGCGGTGCGTGTGTGCGTGTGTGTGTATGCCTGCCTTTTTTGGTGGGCGCAAATGTGTACCGACGTGTAGGCGGTGTCTGCCCCTCCCCTTTCACTCACGTCGCCTGTGTTGTCCGGCGACACTCTCTTCTGTGACGGCCGACATTCTCAGCGCTCCCCCGTTTTGACGCCCTCCCCGCTCCACAATCAGCGGCTGCTGTCCCTGTGCGTTTGTGTGCGTCATTCCGTTGTTTGGCTCGTCGAGAGTGAGTGTGCGGAGGCGAGCGGCGTCACTGCACACCACGCCGTGTTTTTCTATGTGCATTGTTTGTTCTCTGTTCCCTGCGTCTTCGTCTACCGTGGGTGCGGCGTAGCGTCGTTGTCGGTCTTTCGTTGCCCGGCGACCCCCCGACGGTGAGATGGATACCTGGCACGCTAACCGTCGAGGGGCGGGCAGCACTTCCTCCTCCAGTCTTTGAAAGTCGCGCCTATGGCTGGCGCACTACGAGGAATACGCCCACGAGCCACGCGCTGCTTCGCATGCGCCTGCCGCTGTTTTCCTCCTACACGCCATCATTGTTCTTCCTCTCTTTGTTTTGTCGTTGGTTCGCCGTAACAGTGGCACGACGCTCTTCTTTCTTCCTGTTTCCGCAGTGTTCGGAGCCGCTTGTTCCTCACCACGGTGGTCGGTGAAACAGAGCGAGACGGAAAGGAAAAGGAGGCAAAAGAGTGGTGAGGAGACTCGGTGCTCGATCGGTGCGGAAAAGTGAGGTGCGGGAAACGAGGCGGTCGAGCTCTCCGGTAGGCCTCGTCGCCCTCCCCCTCTGTTTTCCAACACCACGCACGCCATCCTCTCCACCGCTCCCGCTTCTTCCTGTCCTTCGTTTCCCGCACCTCTACCTCCACTATGTGCACAGCTTATTGGTACCCCCCCCTCCTCCCCTCGAAGTGAAAAAGAAAAACGAATCGAAACAAAGGAGAGGCACCGGCGCCCAGGCCCCCACCTGCTTGCCCTATGCACCAGGGGGTACCGTCCACACGACGCTGCCCATAATGATGGCAAGCGGCTGTGGGGCTAACGGTCTGAAGCAGCGCGTGTGCAGTCCTTGAAGAAGGATGGCGATCGCCTCGTCCTTGCCTTGACAGAAAGCTCCACGGTTATGCAGCACAACGCCTGCCACTGTGGCGGCCTTGTGCCCTCTTCTGTGCGATGGTTGCTGCCGCTCAGCCGCCCACCCATCCACAAACACCACTCGTCACCACCACCGCCTCCTCTTCCTCCTCCTCCTCCTTCTCCTCTGCCCCGCACCACCACCACCACTGCGGCAGACACCCGCCGGCGCACCCTAGCACAGCACCCCTCCGCTCCACCATCCATCATGTCCGCCTACCAGAGCAGCAACACCGCCGAGGCACGCCGCGCCGAGTGCGCACGCCTGCAGGCCAAGTACCCGGCCACGTCGCCATGGTCGTCGAGGCCGCCAAGTCGAGCAAGGCGCACCTCCTCGCCCTCCCGCGCGACGCCACCGTCGCCGAGCTCGAGGCGGCCGTGCGCCAGGCGCTGGGCATCAGCGCCGCGAAGGTGACGCTCGCCGTGGAGGGCTGCACGCCGGCCGCCACCGCCGCCGTCGGCGACGTCGCCGACGCCTGCAAGCACGCCGACGGCTTCCTCTACGTGAGCGTGCGCAGCGAGCAGGCCATGGGCGCTCTCCTGCCTGGCTTTGCTGGTCCCTGCTTTGCCAGCGACTCTGGTGGTATGTAACCAGCGCGGCCTGCGCCCCTCCTTTCCCCCTCCCTCTCCCCACCCCCACCCGGCGACCCCTTCCTTCATGGAAAAGGAGGCGCCGCTGCCGTCTTCGTTTTGTCTCTTGCTTTCTCGGCGTGTCTCGCCGCGCGCGTGCGTGGGCAGCGCCTCCACGCCACCAGCACGCACGGGTGCAGGCTTCTCGGCCGCGGCCTATGCTGACAACGCCTCACACCACGCACGCGCGCACCCACGCCTCACCACCGCATGCAGCTCGCCTACCACCCATGTGAAGAGGCCTTTTTTTCCTCCCATTTCTTTCCCCGTGTGCTGCGCGCTGTCGCCGCGCCTAGAGCCGGCGACGCGCACTGCCCGGCCCTCCATGTGTACATCCCATTCGCATTTCCCCAATCGCACCCCACACCAACACGCATGCGCTGACCGCCAACGCCGCCGCCGCCTCGCGGCAGCCCCGCAGTGGCCCCCACCCGCGCACCTGGCACTACTGCAGGGCCCGCCCCCTCCCCGACACCCACTCGTCACCACCACCGCCTCCTCCCTTCCTTCCTCCTCCTCCTCCTCCTCTGCCCCCGCACCACCACCACCACTGCGGCAGACACCCGCCGGCGCACCCTAGCACAGCACCCCCTCCGCTCCACCATCCATCATGTCCGCCTACCAGAGCAGCAACACCGCCGAGGCACGCCGCGCCGAGTGCGCACGCCTGCAGGCCAAGTACCGGCCACGTCGCCATGGTCGTCGAGGCCGCCAAGTCGAGCAAGGCGCACCTCCTCGCCCTCCCGCGCGACGCCACCGTCGCCGAGCTCGAGGCGGCCGTGCGCCAGGCGCTGGGCATCAGCGCCGCGAAGGTGACGCTCGCCGTGAGGGCTGCACGCCGGCCGCCACCGCCGCCATCGGCGACGTCGCGACGCCTGCAAGCACGCCGACGGCTTCCTCTACGTGAGCGTGCGCGAGCGAGCAGGCCATGGGCCTCTTTTACACGTGCTTCCCGTTCTTTTAGGCGTTTGGGCCTCTTAGAAAGTCGTGTGCCGGTGGTGCTTAGTGGCGAAGCGATGCATTCTCGTGCTGGTCTGGCTCAGTGCTCTGAGGGCCGTCCTGCAGGCCTGTTTGCTGCCACGCGGGGCTGTTGTGCCTCTGCTGGGATCGGGCTTCATCCACGACGAGGACGCTGTGTTCGTTTTGGATGATCCACTTAGCCTGTGGCACGGCCGCCTCGACACCCTCTGTGCTGCATAGGAGAGCACTGAAGGTAGCGGTGCGTGGTGGTGTGTGTGTGTGTATGCCTGCCTTTTTGGTGGGCGCAAATGTGTACCGACGTGTAGGCGGTGTCTGCCCCTCCCCCTTTCACTCACGTCGCCTGTGTTGTCCGGCGACACTCTCTTCTGTGACGGCCGACATTCTCAGCGCTCCCCCGTTTTGACGCCCTCCCGCTCCACAATCAGCGGCTGCTGTCCCTGTGCGTTTGTGTGCGTCATTCCGTTGTTTGGCTCGTCGAGAGTGAGTGTGCGGAGGCGAGCGGCGTCACTGCACACCACCGCCGTGTTTTTCTATGTGCATTGTTTGTTCTCTGTTCCCTGCGTCTTCGTCTACCGTGGGTGCGGCGTAGCGTCGTTGTCGGTCTTTCGTTGCCCGGCGACCCCCGACGGTGAGATGGATACCTGGCACGCTAACCGTCGAGGGGCGTGGCAGCACTTCCTCCTCCAGTCTTTGAAAGTCGCGCCTATGGCTGGCGCACTACGAGGAATACGCCCCGAGCCACGCGCTGCTTCGCATGCGCCTGCCGCTGTTTTCCTCCTACACGCCATCATTGTTCTTCCTCTCTTTGTTTTGTCGTTGGTTCGCCGTAACAGTGGCACGACGCTCTTCTTTCTTCCTGTTTCCGCAGTGTTCGGAGCCGCTTGTTCCTCACCACGGTGGTCGGTGAAACAGAGCGAGACGGAAAGGAAAAGGAGGCAAAAGAGTGGTGAGGAGACTCGGTGCTCGATCGGTGCGGAAAAGTGAGGTGCGGGGAAACGAGGCGGTCGAGCTCTCCGGTAGGCCTCGTCGCCCTCCCCCTCTGTTTTCCAACACCACGCACGCCATCCTCTCCACCGCTCCCGCTTCTTCCTGTCCTTCGTTTCCCGCACCTCTACCTCCACTATGTGCACAGCTTATTGGTACCCCCCTCCTCCTCCCTCGAAGTGAAAAGAAAAACGAATCGAAACAAAGGAGAGGCACCGGCGCCCAGGCCCCACCTGCTTGCCCTATGCACCAGGGGGTACCGTCCACACGACGCTGCCCATAATGATGGCAAGCGGCTGTGGGGCTAACGGTCTGAAGCAGCGTGTGTGCAGTCCTTGAAGAAGGATGGCGATCGCCTCGTCCTTGCCTTGACAGAAAGCTCCACGGTTATGCAGCACAACGCCTGCCACTGTGGCGGCTTGTGCCCTCTTCTGTGCGATGGTTGCTGCCGTCAGCCGCCCACCCATCCACAAACACCCACTCGTCACCACCACCGCCTCCTCCCCTTC
>RAIA01000093.1:0-14431 GCA_003664395.1 Leishmania lainsoni
GGCACCGGCGCCCAGGCCCCCACCTGCTTGCCCTATGCACCAGGGGGTACCGTCCACACGACCCTGCCCATAATGATGGCAAGCGGCTGTGGGGCTAACGGTCTGAAGCAGCGCGTGTGCAGTCCTTGAAGGAAGGATGCGATCGCCTCGTCCTTGCCTTGACAGAAAGCTCCCGGTTATGCAGCACAACGCCTGCACTGTGGGCGGCCTGTGCCCTCTTCTGTGCGATGGTTGCTGCCGCCAGCCGCCCACCCATCCCAAACACCCACTCGTCACCCACCACCGCCTCCTCCCTTCCTCCTCCTCCTTCTCCTCTGCCCCCGCACCACCACCACCACTGCGGCAGACACCCGCCGGCGCACCCTAGCACAGCACCCCCTCCGCTCCACCATCCATCATGTCCGCCTACCAGAGCAGCAACACCGCCGAGGCACGCCGCGCCGAGTGCGCACGCCTGCAGGCCAAGTACCCCGGCCACGTCGCCATGGTCGTCGAGGCCGCCAAGTCGAGCAAGGCGCACCTCCTCGCCCTCCCGCGCGACGCCACCGTCGCCGAGCTCGAGGCGGCCGTGCGCCAGGCGCTGGGCATCAGCGCCGCGAAGGTGACGCTCGCCGTGAAGGGCTGCACGCCGGCCGCCACCGCCGCCATCGGCGACGTCGCCGACGCCTGCAAGCACGCCGACGGCTTCCTCTACGTGAGCGTGCGCAGCGAGCAGGCCATGGGCCTCTTTTACACGTGCTTCCCGTTCTTTTAGGCGTTTGGGCCTCCTTAGAAAGTCGTGTGCCGGTGGTGCTTAGTGGCGAAGCGATGCATTCTCGTGCTGGTCTGGCTCAGTGCTCTGAGGGCCGTCCTGCAGGCCTGTTTGCTGCCACGCGGGGCTGTTGTGCCTCTGCTGGGATCGGGCTTCATCCACGACGAGGACGCTGTGTTCGTTTTGGATGATCCACTTAGCCTGTGGCACGGCCGCCTCGACACCCTCTGTGCTGCATAGGAGAGCACTGAAGTAGCGGTGCGTGGGTGTTGTGTGCGTGTGTATGCCTGCCTTGTTTGGTGGGCGCAATGTGTACCGACGTGTAGGCGGTGTCTGCCCCTCCCCTTTCACTCACGTCGCCTGTGTTGTCCGGCGACACTCTCTTCTGTGACGGCCGACATTCTCAGCGCTCCCCCGTTTTGACCCCCTCCCCGCTCCACAATCAGCGGCTGCTGTCCCTGTGCGTTTGTGTGCGTCATTCCGTTGTTTGGCTCGTCGAGAGTGAGTGTGCGGAGGCGAGCGGCGTCACTGCACACCACGCCGTGTTTTTCTATGTGCATTGTTTGTTCTCTGTTCCCTGCGTCTTCGTCTACCGTGGGTGCGGCGTAGCGTCGTTGTCGGTCTTTCGTTGCCCGGCGACCCCCCGACGGTGAGATGGATACCTGCACGCTAACCGTCGGGGGCGTGGCAGCACTTCCTCCTCCAGTCTTTGGAAGTCGCGCCTATGGCTGGCGCACTACGAGGAATACGCCCACGAGCCACGCACTGCTTCGCATGCGCCTGCCGCTGTTTTCCTCCTACACGCCATCATTGATCTTCCTCTCTTTGTTTTGTCGTTGGTTCGCCGTAACAGTGGCACGACGCTCTTCTTTCTTCCTGTTTCCGCAGTGTACGGAGCCGCTTGTTCCTCACCACGGTGGTCGGTGAAACAGAGCGAGACGGAAAGGAAAAGGAGGCAAAAGAGTGGTGAGGAGACTCGGTGCTCGATCGGTGCGGAAAAGTGAGGTGCGGAGAAACGAGGCGGTCGAGCTCTCCGGTAGGCCTCGTCGCCCTCCCCCTCTGTTTTCCAACACCACGCACGCCATCCTCTCCACCGCTCCCGCTTCTTCCTGTCCTTCGTTTCCCGCACCTCTACCTCCACAATGTGCACAGCTTATTGGTACCCCCCCTCCTCCTCCCCTCGAAGTGAAAAAGAAAAACGAATCGAAACAAAGGAGAGGCACCGGCGCCCAGGCCCCCACCTGCTTGCCCTATGCACCAGGGGGTACCGTCCACACGACGCTGCCCATAATGATGGCAAGCGGCTGTGGGGCTAACGGTCTGAAGCAGCGTGTGTACAGTCCTTGGAGAAGGATGGCGATCGCCTCGTCCTTGCCTTGACAGAAAGCTCCACGGTTATGCAGCACAACGCCTGCCACTGTGGCGGCCTTGTGCCCTCTTCTGTGCGATGGTTGCTGCCGCTCAGCCGCCCACCCATCCACAAACACACACTCGTCACCACCACCGCCTCCTCCCCTTCCTCCTCCTCCTCCTTCTCCTCTACCCCGCACCACCACCACCACTGCGGCAGACACCCGCCGGCGCACCCTAGCACAGCACCCCCTCCGCTCCACCATCCATCATGTCCGCCTACCAGAGCAGCAACACCGCCGAGGCACGCCGCGCCGAGTGCGCACGCCTGCAGGCCAAGTACCCCGGCCACGTCGCCATGGTCGTCGAGGCCGCCAAGTCGAGCAAGGCGCACCTCCTCGCCCTCCCGCGCGACGCCACCGTCGCCGAGCTCGAGGCGGCCGTGCGCCAGGCGCTGGGCATCAGCGCCGCGAAGGTGACGCTCGCCGTGGAGGGCTGCACGCCGGCCGCCACCGCCGCCGTCGGCGACGTCGCCGACGCCTGCAAGCACGCCGACGGCTTCCTCTACGTGAGCGTGCGCAGCGAGCAGGCCATGGGCGCTCTCCTGGCCGGCTTTGCTGGTCCCTGCTTTGCCAGCGACTCTGGTGGTATCTAACCAGCGCGGCCTGCGCCCCTCCTTCCCCCCTCCCTCTCCCCACCCCCCACCCGGCGACCCCTTCCCTCATGGAAAAGGAGGCGCCGCTGCCGTCTTCGTTTTGTCTCTTGCTTTCTCGGCGTGTCTCGCCGCGCGCGTGCGTGGGCAGCGCCTCCACGCCACCAGCACGCACGGGTGCAGGCTTCTCGGCCGCGGCCTATGCTGACAACGCCTCACACCACGCACGCGCGCACCCACGCCTCATCACCGCATGCAGCTCGCCTACCACCCATGTGAAGAGGCCTTTTTCTCCTCCCATTTCCTCTCCCCGTGTGCTGCGCGCTGTTTCCGCGCCTAGAGCCGGCGACGCGCACTGCCCGGCCCTCCATGTGTACATCCCCTTCGCATTTCCCCAATCGCACCCCACACCAACACGCATGCGCTGACCGCCAACGCCGCCCGCCTCGCGGCAGCCCCGCAGCAGCCCCCACCCGCGCACCTGGCCACTACTACATGCCCCGGCCCCCCCACACACACACCCACTCGTCACCACCACCGCCTCCTCCCCTTCCTCCTCCTCCTTCTCCTCTGCCCCCGCACCACCACCACCACTGCGGCAGACACCCGCCGGCGCACCCTAGCACAGCACCCCCTCCGCTCCACCATCCATCATGTCCGCCTACCAGAGCAGCAACACCGCCGAGGCACGCCGCGCCGAGTGCGCACGCCTGCAGGCCAAGTACCCCGGCCACGTCGCCATGGTCGTCGAGGCCGCCAAGTCGAGCAAGGCGCACCTCCTCGCCCTCCCGCGCGACGCCACCGTCGCCGAGCTCGAGGCGGCCGTGCGCCAGGCGCTGGGCATCAGCGCCGCGAAGGTGACGCTCGCCGTTGAGGGCTGCACGCCGGCCGCCACCGCCGCCGTCGGCGACGTCGCCGACGCCTGCAAGCACGCCGACGGCTTCCTCTACGTGAGCGTGCGCGGCGAGCAGGCCATGGGCCTCTTTTACACGTGCTTCCCGTTCTTTTAGGCGTTTGGGCCTCCTTAGAAAGTCGTGTGCCGGTGGTGCTTAGTGGCGAAGCGATGCATTCTCGTGCTCGTCTGGCGCAGTGCTCTGAGGGCCGTCCTGCAGGCCTGTTTGCTGCCACGCGGGGCGGTTGTGCCTCTGCTGGGATCGGGCTTCATCGACGACGAGGACGCTGTGTTCGTTTTGGATGATGCACTTAGCCTGTGGTACGGCCGCCTGGACACCCTCTGCGCTGCATAGGAGAGCACTGAAGGTAGCGGTGCGTGGGTGTGTGTGTGCGTGTGTATGCCTGCCTTGTTTGGTGGGCGCAAATGTGTACCGACGTGTAGGCGGTGTCTGCCCCTCCCCCTTTCACTCACGTCGCCTGTGTTGTCCGGCGACACTCTCTTCTGTGACGGCCGACATTCTCAGCGCTCCCCCGTTTTGACCCCCTCCCCGCTCCACAATCAGCGGCTGCTGTCCCTGTGCGTTTGTGTGCGTCATTCCGTTGTTTGGCTCGTCGAGAGTGAGTGTGCGGAGGCGAGCGGCGTCACTGCACACCACCGCCGTGTTTTTCTATGTGCATTGTTTGTTCTCTGTTCCCTGCGTCTTCGTCTACCGTGGGTGCGGCGTAGCGTCGTTGTCGGTCTTTCGTTGCCCGGCGACCCCCGACGGTGAGATGGATACCTGGCACGCTAACCGTCGGGGGGCGTGGCAGCACTTCCTCCTCCAGTCTTTGGAAGTCGCGCCTATGGCTGGCGCACTACGAGGAATACGCCCACGAGCCACGCACTGCTTCGCATGCGCCTGCCGCTGTTTTCCTCCTACACGCCATCATTGATCTTCCTCTCTTTGTTTTGTCGTTGGTTCGCCGTAACAGTGGCACGACGCTCTTCTTTCTTCCTGTTTCCGCAGTGTACGGAGCCGCTTGTTCCTCACCACGGTGGTCGGTGAAACAGAGCGAGACGGAAAGGAAAAGGAGGCAAAAGAGTGGTGAGGAGACTCGGTGCTCGATCGGTGCGGAAAAGTGAGGTGCGGAGAAACGAGGCGGTCGAGCTCTCCGGTAGGCCTCGTCGCCCTCCCCCTCTGTTTTCCAACACCACGCACGCCATCCTCTCCACCGCTCCCGCTTCTTCCTGTCCTTCGTTTCCCGCACCTCTACCTCCACAATGTGCACAGCTTATTGGTACCCCCCCTCCTCCTCCCCTCGAAGTGAAAAAGAAAAACGAATCGAAACAAAGGAGAGGCACCGGCGCCCAGGCCCCCACCTGCTTGCCCTATGCACCAGGGGTACCGTCCACACGACGCTGCCCATAATGATGGCAAGCGGCTGTGGGGCTAACGGTCTGAAGCAGCGTGTGTACAGTCCTTGGAGAAGGATGGCGATCGCCTCGTCCTTGCCTTGACAGAAAGCTCCACGGTTATGCAGCACAACGCCTGCCACTGTGGCGGCCTTGTGCCCTCTTCTGTGCGATGGTTGCTGCCGCTCAGCCGCCCACCCATCCACAAACACACACTCGTCACCACCACCGCCTCCTCCCCTTCCTCCTCCTCCTTCTCCTCTACCCCGCACCACCACCACCACTGCGGCAGACACCCGCCGGCGCACCCTAGCACAGCACCCCCTCCGCTCCACCATCCATCATGTCCGCCTACCAGAGCAGCAACACCGCCGAGGCACGCCGCGCCGAGTGCGCACGCCTGCAGGCCAAGTACCCCGGCCACGTCGCCATGGTCGTCGAGGCCGCCAAGTCGAGCAAGGCGCACCTCCTCGCCCTCCCGCGCGACGCCACCGTCGCCGAGCTCGAGGCGGCCGTGCGCCAGGCGCTGGCATCAGCGCCGCGAAGGTGACGCTCGCCGTTGAGGGCTGCACGCCGGCCGCCACCGCCGCCGTCGGAGACGTCGCCGACGCCTGCAAGCACGCCGACGGCTTCCTCTACGTGAGCGTGCGCGGCGAGCAGGCCATGGGCGCTCTCCTGGCCGGCTTTGCTGGTCCCTGCTTTGCCAGCGACTCTGGTGGTATCTAACCAGCGCGGCCTGCGCCCCTCCTTCCCCCCTCCCTCTCCCCACCCCCCACCCGGCGACCCCTTCCCTCATGGAAAAGGAGGCGCCGCTGCCGTCTTCGTTTTGTCTCTTGCTTTCTCGGCGTGTCTCGCCGCGCGCGTGCGTGGGCAGCGCCTCCACGCCACCAGCACGCACGGGTGCAGGCTTCTCGGCCGCGGCCTATGCTGACAACGCCTCACACCACGCACGCGCGCACCCACGCCTCATCACCGCATGCAGCTCGCCTACCACCCATGTGAAGAGGCCTTTTTCTCCTCCCATTTCCTCTCCCCGTGTGCTGCGCGCTGTTTCCGCGCCTAGAGCCGGCGACGCGCACTGCCCGGCCCTCCATGTGTACATCCCCTTCGCATTTCCCCAATCGCACCCCACACCAACACGCATGCGCTGACCGCCAACGCCGCCCGCCTCGCGGCAGCCCCGCAGCAGCCCCCACCCGCGCACCTGGCCACTACTACATGCCCCGGCCCCCCACACACACACACCCACTCGTCACCACCACCGCCTCCTCCCCTTCCTCCTCCTCCTTCTCCTCTGCCCCCGCACCACCACCACCACTGCGGCAGACACCCGCCGGCGCACCCTAGCACAGCACCCCCTCCGCTCCACCATCCATCATGTCCGCCTACCAGAGCAGCAACACCGCCGAGGCACGCCGCGCCGAGTGCGCACGCCTGCAGGCCAAGTACCCCGGCCACGTCGCCATGGTCGTCGAGGCCGCCAAGTCGAGCAAGGCGCACCTCCTCGCCCTCCCGCGCGACGCCACCGTCGCCGAGCTCGAGGCGGCCGTGCGCCAGGCGCTGGGCATCAGCGCCGCGAAGGTGACGCTCGCCGTTGAGGGCTGCACGCCGGCCGCCACCGCCGCCGTCGGCGACGTCGCCGACGCCTGCAAGCACGCCGACGGCTTCCTCTACGTGAGCGTGCGCGGCGAGCAGGCCATGGGCCTCTTTTACACGTGCTTCCCGTTCTTTTAGGCGTTTGGGCCTCCTTAGAAAGTCGTGTGCCGGTGGTGCTTAGTGGCGAAGCGATGCATTCTCGTGCTCGTCTGGCGCAGTGCTCTGAGGGCCGTCCTGCAGGCCTGTTTGCTGCCACGCGGGGCGGTTGTGCCTCTGCTGGGATCGGGCTTCATCGACGACGAGGACGCTGTGTTCGTTTTGGATGATGCACTTAGCCTGTGGTACGGCCGCCTGGACACCCTCTGCGCTGCATAGGAGAGCACTGAAGGTAGCGGTGCGTGGGTGTGTGTGTGCGTGTGTATGCCTGCCTTGTTTGGTGGGCGCAAATGTGTACCGACGTGTAGGCGGTGTCTGCCCCTCCCCCTTTCACTCACGTCGCCTGTGTTGTCCGGCGACACTCTCTTCTGTGACGGCCGACATTCTCAGCGCTCCCCCGTTTTGACCCCCTCCCCGCTCCACAATCAGCGGCTGCTGTCCCTGTGCGTTTGTGTGCGTCATTCCGTTGTTTGGCTCGTCGAGAGTGAGTGTGCGGAGGCGAGCGGCGTCACTGCACACCACCGCCGTGTTTTTCTATGTGCATTGTTTGTTCTCTGTTCCCTGCGTCTTCGTCTACCGTGGGTGCGGCGTAGCGTCGTTGTCGGTCTTTCGTTGCCCGGCGACCCCCCGACGGTGAGATGGATACCTGGCACGCTAACCGTCGGGGGGCGTGGCAGCACTTCCTCCTCCAGTCTTTGGAAGTCGCGCCTATGGCTGGCGCACTACGAGGAATACGCCCACGAGCCACGCACTGCTTCGCATGCGCCTGCCGCTGTTTTCCTCCTACACGCCATCATTGATCTTCCTCTCTTTGTTTTGTCGTTGGTTCGCCGTAACAGTGGCACGACGCTCTTCTTTCTTCCTGTTTCCGCAGTGTACGGAGCCGCTTGTTCCTCACCACGGTGGTCGGTGAAACAGAGCGAGACGGAAAGGAAAAGGAGGCAAAAGAGTGGTGAGGAGACTCGGTGCTCGATCGGTGCGGAAAAGTGAGGTGCGGAGAAACGAGGCGGTCGAGCTCTCCGGTAGGCCTCGTCGCCCTCCCCCTCTGTTTTCCAACACCACGCACGCCATCCTCTCCACCGCTCCCGCTTCTTCCTGTCCTTCGTTTCCCGCACCTCTACCTCCACAATGTGCACAGCTTATTGGTACCCCCCCTCCTCCTCCCCTCGAAGTGAAAAGAAAAACGAATCGAAACAAAGGAGAGGCACCGGCGCCCAGGCCCCCACCTGCTTGCCCTATGCACCAGGGGGTACCGTCCACACGACGCTGCCCATAATGATGGCAAGCGGCTGTGGGGCTAACGGTCTGAAGCAGCGTGTGTACAGTCCTTGGAGAAGGATGGCGATCGCCTCGTCCTTGCCTTGACAGAAAGCTCCACGGTTATGCAGCACAACGCCTGCCACTGTGGCGGCCTTGTGCCCTCTTCTGTGCGATGGTTGCTGCCGCTCAGCCGCCCACCCATCCACAAACACACACGCACACGACGCTCCTCGCACCAACTTTCTTTCGCTCTACCGCTCTGCTCATCTCCAACGCCATGGCGTTTTCATTTGTTTTTCGCCTCCCGTTACTACGCCCTGACGGCGTGGCGGCACCTCAGTGCGTGGCATCTAGGCCCAGCACCCCCACTCCGTGTGAGGGAGCCAGGCAGGCACACACGACGTAGGGAGGTCAGAGCGATGTATGGCTGCTGACGTCGGCGGTCAGGTCCCGGATGGCGCTGTGTCAGAGCGACCTGCGGCAGCGAGCACGTCTGTGCCGCCCATGCGATGGGCAGAGTGTCAGCGTGGGGAGCCTGAGCCGCTCCGAGGGGGGACGCACCGCGTGGCGACGAGCATAGTGGGAGCGGCCGCAAGTCGACCTGCGAGGCGGGTGGCTGGTAAAGTTTGAGGCAGACGCTGTGCTCAGGTGACTGAGTCGGTGCCTTACTGTGCCGCGCGTCTACGGCCGCTTCGCACGACGCGATGGGCCTGTGACGGGCTGGGGAGTCGTAGAGTGGCGTTTGACTTGCTTTTGTACAGCAGAGAAGGAACACCGTGGAAGCAAGGCTCTGTACGCGTGCTCCTCCTTGGGTATCTCGACACCGGGGATGGCAATTGTTTCGTGCGTGTTGTAGGACTCGGTCAGCGTAGCAGCCGTCATCCCACCCCGAAGCATGCCGTTGTACATGTGCGGCTTTCCTTTCGTTTTCATAACAGTCCCTGGCCACGGCACCACGCTTCGGCGCGTTGTTCTGCAGTGGCGTGTTTGTGTGCCCTTTACCCCTCCCCCTCCCTCGGCTTGTTCCCTTGTGTGACCCTTCGCTGTTGTGTTTTGTTGTACTGTGCGCACTCGCTCCCGCAGCTGCGGGGGGCGGGAGGAGGGTAGCGTGTGGGCTGATGTGCCTCTACGTGGAGATGATTTCAGCTTTCTTCCGTTCTCTCGGAATACGCATACGCATACCCACGTACATATACATGCACATGTACGTGGGTATGCGTATAGCGAGAGGCTGGTGCGGTCTCTGTCCTGTGTGTGTGCGTGCTTCCCCCTCCCTTGGCGCCTCTCGTTTTCTCACGCCTTTGCACGCTGTATGGCTGCACCGCCCCCTGTTGCCACTGTACCCTCTACACTCTTGTTTGCCGCATACGTGGCCCGTTGTGCCATGCATCTCTGCGCGATTCCTTCTCCCACCGCGCACATAATGTGCGTTGCCTGAAATGGAAGACATGCGCCTGTGAAAGGGGTGTGAGTGGCACCGATGCCCTCCTTTCTGCTTCACTCCAACCCACCGGCGTAACTAACGTTTGATTCAGCACGAACCCCAACCCCTCTCCCCCCCCTCTATCAACGCGTACCGCTTCTAAACCGCTCTCGTGTGTACCATCATTGCTGGGTGTGC
The DNA here is from genome assembly GCA_003664395.1 of Leishmania lainsoni. Taxonomy (NCBI): domain Eukaryota; phylum Euglenozoa; class Kinetoplastea; order Trypanosomatida; family Trypanosomatidae; genus Leishmania; species Leishmania lainsoni. The sequence goes on from RAIA01000093.1 coordinate 9,674, forward strand.
GTGAGCTGAGGCCCACTGGCATTACTCGTTTGTGTTCTGCCTGTCTAGGCTTGTCTCCTGCGTTCTCGGCGTGTCTTTGCCGCGCGTGTGTGGTCAGCGCCTCCCCGCCACTGCCGCCTCTCTCCTGTTGAGTTGTGCTGAAAGCGCGTGTACATGCGTGGATCGAGCGTAGTGCATTGTGTGTAAACGCGTGGGTGTGCTTGTCTTTTACTTCCGCGCCTCATGTGATGGCATGCTCGTCTGGCCTTTTCCTCTTGTTTTTGTGTTATGTTCTCCCTCCCTCGCCCCCCCCCTGCTTCCGTTTGTCTGTCTTGCTCGCTTCACTGTTTCCTCAATGAATGTCGCTAACAGTGAGCGCGAGCGTGGGCATCTAAGTACTTCCGTCTAGAGGTGGGTGTGTTTCTGGTCAGTAGAGAGAGTGAAGGATCGATCTGTAGAAAGGCGGAGGGAGCAGAGTAATTGAGTGAGTGCTGGGGTAGGGTACAGCTCAGCACTGTTCTGTGGTGTTCTTGTTGTGATGCCGCCTCCCCCCCCCCCTCCCTCTCTCCTCCTAACTTCTTTTCCCTCCTTATGGCAAGAGTGTTGGATGAGACGCACACCAGTTCGCTGATGATAGCCTACAGGCACAGAAGTACACAACGTGTTCCTTGAAAGCTGTAGTGCTGCTGACTCTGTGTGTTTTTCACTGGGTGTCTGCGTTTCCTTTTTGCTTCAATACAGGGGATAGTGAGCGGTAGACTCACTGCCATAGCGCTGGCGTTCTCTTGCTCGCTGTGTCCATCCGGAAACGAAAAACCTTTCCAGCGCGAGTGCTCCCCCCCCCTCCCTCCCTCCCCATCACTCTGCTGCTCCTTCGCTATTTTCTACTTCTTTCCTTCCCTTTCCTCCGCACGGCTTTCGTATTTTCCATTGGGTTTCTTTACGTGTCGGTGTGTGTGTGTGTGGGGGGGGGGGCGTAATACCCTTCAGCAGCGTGCCCATCCACACATTGACGGACATGCAGACACGCGTGGGAGAGAACAGCTGAAGTGGTCCGTGCAGCGCACTCACAACTGTGCATCTTTCTCTCTCCCTTAATCCCTTCCCTCACTCCCCTTTCACCCACGATGTGCCCAACGAGATGTTGGCCAATCGTGGTTTTCCTGTTGTACACCCACCAATGCTGGTATCGCAAGCAAGTGGCGCTGTACCTCAACACCGCCACCACCTCCTTGTATTTGCCTTACCAATGTGGTCGCTGTCGTCGTGTATGGTGCCTTATTCTGTGACTTGTTTGCCTCTATCTTTAGATCAGAACTCAAGTCTGTTTTTCTTCTTCTCGACGTGTTCTTCCGCTGTCACTCAGCAGAACGCCAAACCCCCACTATGCTCGTCGCCACGCGGTGCGTCCCCCCCTCGGAGCGGCTCAGGCTCCCCACGCTGACACTCTGCCCATCGCATGGGCGGCACAGACGTGCTCGCTGCCGCAGGTCGCTCTGACACAGCGCCATCCGGGACCTGACCGCCGACGTCAGCAGCCATACATCGCTCTGACCTCCCTACGTCGTGTGTGCCTGCCTGGCTCCCTCACACGGAGTGGGGGTGCTGGGGCCTAGATGCCACGCACTGAGGTGCCGCCACGCCGTCAGGAGGCTGCAAGTCAGGAGAGAAGAGGTGCTCTTCATGTCTAGGCGATGCCGCATGGGCGGCTTTGTCTGCTGAGATGACGGAAAGGAAGAGAGACGATGAAAACGGGAAGTGTATCTTTCCAATCGCCAATGCAAAATGTGTTGGTGCGGAAAGCACAAACCCACTCGTCCACCTCGTCTGTGTCTCCGATGTGGTCATCCTCTTCACCTCCTCGCTGTCCATCCATTTCTCTCTCTCTCTCTTCACTCGTCCTTCTCATGGCGATAGGCTTGAAAGACGACGTCAAAAACCCCCCCCGTCCCTATTGTTGCCTTGAGTGGTGTATTGCGCTCTTGAAGAGCCTACACAAACATACATACGGGCTCTCTTGCTGCTTTTTACAACTACATCACCGCCTCATCGTCGTTAACGCTCTCTCTCTCTCTCTTGCTGCCACTGTTGTTATGACAATCGCTTTGCATGGATGTGCTCCTCCACGTGGTGCAGACCACTTCGGCCTCACCTCCCTCCGCACCATCACTCTGTAACGACCGCAGTGAGCAGACGAACCGAGACGCGCCTGTGGTCCTATCAGCAAACGGTAGCCACGCTAGTTTCACTGTGGAGAGTCTGCGGCTCTCACGTACAGAAGCGCGACTGGGCAGTAGCGTTTCTGCTCAGTGGGACGTCGCTCTCTGCTCCCCTGCGGAGGACGAGAGCATCCGCGGCTGCGACGGTGATCCACATGCATTTTTCTCAGCCGCCCTATCGAGGTGTCCTTCAGCAGCACCATTGTCACCTGTCCCCTCCAACGCCGTGCACGTCTCCGCCGCCTCCGTAGATATTACCGATCTTCGTGGACGGCGGTCACCTGGTGGCCACGCCACCACCGCTACCGTAGACGTGTTGCGGGAAAAGCTGCATTACTTATGTGCAGCGTTCGTCAGGGCAGGCGTCGGCGGTGCGGACGCGCCACCGGTGGCCTACAGCGAAACGGCCTTTTTTTTTGGAAGTCGACTGGGCACGCGCAAAGACGCGCTTTACCTCACGGCGCTGCATCGGCTCCTTGTGGAGGCACTGCTGATCGTGAAAGATCGCGCCTTGCCCCCACCATCACTTCCACCGCTGGATATGGACGTCTCCCTTGTGGACTACGACGAAGTGTGGGGTGCAGGGGACGTGCTAGCAGCTGAGGTTGCCCAGCCCTCCGCGCATGGCACACACGTGCAGCGGAGCCAGGTTACGTGGATGCCACTGGCGAAGTTACTGGAGTATGTACCTCGACCTCAAAGTGCGATGACTGGCACTTCCACCACCCTACCATGGTCCACCTCTCTGACCGAGACGAACAGTAAGAGTCAGGCGAGTGCCACTCAGTTGGCTCAGCTCGTGCGACAGCGGCTTCAGGGGTGGTTTGATCGCATCGACAGCGCCACGTCGGAATTCCCCTCAGCGCCAGTGTCCCCGTCACCGCCTGCCGCGGCGGATCGGCTTCGCCATTTAGAGAGGAACACTCTTCTCTTCACATTGCGGCTGCGGCGCTGCACCAGCGCATCGACGCCGGCCTTGCAAGCACGCGTCAGCGCGGCGTATTTTACACTCGTACTGCTCCCCGAGTGTGGGGCCGCCCTGCTCCATGGAGAAGCTGGCGCCGCTGTCGCTGCGATGCGTATGTCGTCGCGTCGGGCGGGTGCCGCACTCTGGCGCGAGTTCGAAGCGCTCTCAGCCTTCATGCGGTCTCTGCCGCTGAGCAGTCATTGTCGCAGTTATGATGAACAGAAGAGAAGCAGCTGCAAGAAACACGACCGCACCACTGCAGCAACTGTACAAGCACAAATGCATGCCGCTGCCCTTCGGCGCAGTCGGTGGCTGACCACCATCGCTCGCATCCATGATTCTCTGACCCCGCTGACGAGAGCGCCAGTCACAGCTACAGGCGAGCACAGCTCGGACGATCTTGTGGATTGCTTTCTGAAAAGTTCCACTGTACGCTCGTTTTCGTGGATCGGGTGTATCGCCGCCGCTGCTAGCCATCAGCGCGCAACGCGCTCGACTCTCGCCTTTCTCTCTCGTCTCCAGCCACCACAGAGGGCACGGCGTGACTGTCCAGCATCCGTAATGGAGCGCTCGCCTGAAAAAGCAACGGGTGCTCCATTGGCCAGGCACCTTCACACACATCACAAGAACGCCGCGGATGACACCAACGAAAGAGATGCGCCAAGAGCCCAAGCAGCATCGAGCAGCTCAGCTACCTCCACACCACCGCTCCCCTCTCCCAGACCGTCTGCAAATGCGCCGCGACCGTACCTCTCTCCTCGTCCCCATGGTGGTAGCGCAACGAGCATCGACAGTTCCAAAAAGGCAAGGAGGGCGACTGCATCTTACCTGCCGCTCAGCGACGAGCCCAGCACTACTGTGGATCCTGTCACTGCTTCTTCGCGAGTCAGTCACGCGAGTCGCGGATCAGATAACAACGATGTTTCGTCTGAAGATGCCTGTCAGGAGCGAGCACCGCCGCCAGCTCAAGTTGATGCGCTGGTCGCTTCTCTGCGTGTGTACGCGTCGGTGCTGGAGGAAGAGGTGCGGCGGCTGCGTCACCGGCTCCAACGATATGAAGCAGCACCCTACGACAGCAGAGGCAGCACTGGCGATCTGCCCGTCCGTTCGCCGCTCCAAGAGACACAGGGATACAACTCTTCTAATATCTCGGTCGGTTTCTCCGCCCTTCACGCCACTTCTCCAGGTGTCTGCAACTCCCTTCCCCACTTGGTTCAAGTTGCTGTCGACGACCTTCGCACGGACGCGCGGTTCCCGCTGGCGCTCCATGTAAAGCTCAATGCTCTGATACAACGGCTAGCGAACTCATACACAGCCGCCGTTCAGGTGCGGCGAAACGACGCTGCTGACTCATCTGCCGTGCTGCAGCAGCGAAATGAAAAGAGAGAGGTCAGGGATGCTATGTCGCGCAGCTCGACCACAGTAGCCCTGTATGAGCAAAAGCTGACTACTGGATTACTACGTGGCACCAACGCTGATACAGTGCGTCGATTAATTGGATCAGTGCAGCAGCAGCACCATCGGCAACGCATGCGCACCGCTCTCACAGAGGTAAACCTAGTCCCCACACCCATATCCCACACTGCTGCCGGA
>RAIA01000091.1:0-302895 GCA_003664395.1 Leishmania lainsoni
CCTAACCCTTAAACCCTAACCCTAACCTAACCCCTAACCCTAAACCCTAACCCTAACCCTAACCCTAAATAACCCTAACCCTAACCTAAAAATAACCCTAACCCTAACCAACCCTAACCCTAACCCTAACCCTAACCCTAAACCCTAACCCTAACCCTAACCCTAACCTAACCCTAACCCTAACCCTAACCCTAACAACCCTAACCCTAACCCTAACCCTCAACCCTAACCCTAACCCTAACCCTCCCTAACCCCTAACCCTAACCCTCCCTAACCCTAACCCGTTTTTCCTGTGACCGGCCCTCGGGAGGATTTACCCTGGTACTGTGGGTGTGTTGTGGCAGTAGAGGAAGCACTGGAAAGAAAAGGATCTCACCGTGAGACCTCGAGACCGCGGATGGCCGAGTTGCCACCAGCTTACTCATGCTGCGGCGTAGCATCGCCCATCGAAGTGTGATCGTGGAGCTCTGGAGAAGAGGCTAATTGGACACCTGCGAGTGAGCCAGATAGATTGAATGCCGCTGAGGTCCCGAGCGAGGTGCTCTCAAAGAAGGCCCCGTGAAGAATGGCGCCTAGCAGCTCACGCATGGCTAGTCGCCTTTCGCCCTGGCAGGAAAAGCTAGGGTGCCGCATTCAGTGAGGATGCGGACCGATGTCCAGGAAAGCTGGAGTGCAGATTCTGATGGCCAGGCAATGGATGAGGGAGATTACTGCAAAACGCACTTCACAAAACCTTCCATGGGGAGTATTTTCTGCAGCTGCCGCAGGTGCAGCGTCCCCCGGACGCGTGATGCTCCTGCCGTAACAGACAGGTCATATGGTTTGTCGTTTCGTCAACACGCTCGTTGGCGCAGAGTGCCACCACAGCGCGGCCTCCCTACCTATAAACCGTCCCCAGGAGTGGGGGCTTGCAGCTCCACCAAGTGATGCACCGCACCGACCGCGGAGGTACAAGGGCATGACTGTCACGTCCGAGCCCGCTCGCAATCCAGTAAGAGGGGGGATACATCACAGTGTTCCCCTGCACAATGTGATGCACACACCACCATTGCATGCCCCAGGGGATGATCACGCACACACACACACATACACGTGAAGACATGCGTAGTGGGCGGCATCGCAGCAAAGGTGGTGGGAGTGGTGCCTTTCGTGAAACGAAGAGCCTGCTGGAGCTGGCCCGCCACGGATGGCCGCCACGACCCCCTGCGGCCTGCGAGAGGCACCGTCGCGGACGCTCCACACCCACTCGATAGCCTTTGAAGAGGGATTGCATCTGCTCCTTTGAGCAACGCTGGTTCTGCGGCAGTAGGGGAGGGGGGGCTAACGCGACGCCTGCAATACCGATGCCACGCCTGCAAGACAAAGGGTTGTCGGGGGATGCGAAAAGGGTGCTTGGGTGGGCCTAGTCCGCCTACACAGTTCAGCAGAGGAGCGGCAAGCGTCCTGGCACCTCCTGTGACGCTTGAGGCCAGGTATAACGAGGAGGAGTAACAGCACACGTGGGGGGACCGGGGCTTGAAAGGTGCGCTCCTCTCTCAGTCGCTCACTGCAGAAGTGAACGCAGGAGCGTGAGGGGACGCGGAGCGCATGGTACCTGAAAATGCCCGAGGGTCGCACTGCACCCGCGAACGTTGAGGGTTCGTTCAGAGTGAACACGACACGTGCCACTCGCTAGAACGGGAGGGTGGGGTGTAGAGGGAGTTAGGAGCAGCAAGAATAATCAATCAGGACTGGAAGAGGCGGAAGCGAGGCAGTGCAGAGGAGCCTTCCGGATCTCGCGCTTCGTCGATGCAATAGAGCGCCGCGTGTGCAAGCGTGGCGCAGCATAGAGACATTCGATTCGAGGAGAGAATGATCCTTTGCAGCTTTGTGGATCCGGCAAGCGGCAGGATGCTCTGCAGCTGCCCCCAGTGGCTGAAGTTGGCGAGCTCCAGCGCACGGCACTTGCTGAGGGCACTGATGTTGCGTACACCACTCCCACTGTTGTAGGTTCCACATGGTCGTCGCCGGTGCGTCCACTGCAAGCACGGCAAGGCTCTCCAGGCACCCGCCATCACGGATGCCCACAGACTCCAGCACGGGTCAAGTCTTCCACCCTTCACTGTTGCTCATGCAGCCCACGCAGGCGCCGCGCTCGTGTCAGCGGTGCGAGACCCATCAGCTGCTGAGGTGAGCCAAAGCAAGCTTGCGTGAGTGGTGCGCATCGATGAAAGCCGGAGGCTTCCTCAATCGAAGACCCCTCTGACAGAAAGTCCAACTAGGCGGGCGGCACTCATGAACTCCTCAAGATGGGGAGTGACTCTTTGGGGACCACACACGACGAGGCTCTTCCATTCGAGCAGCTGAGACGTGAGCCGCAAATGGGCCACGCGGCGGTCCTTGATGCAGCGCGTGCGGCGTTGGGTCATCCTGACCGGGACTGCGCTGTGCCGTTCCACGTGACTCTCACATGAGTGACGCTCTCCTTCAGCTGCAAGAGCGTGCGCTAATGGGCACGGAAAGCTGTGGCACCTCACTATCTGCCACCTCGAGCAGAGGCAGGTGTAACGCCCTATCAGGCGGAGCGGCGAGTATCGCATGTACTGCACCCACACCCCACGTACAGTCAGAGCCAACGCACGCTTTCCCAGCCACCAGCTGGTGTGCTGAATGGCATTCTCTGGGTTTGACAAGGCATCAGCCAAGCCCACTGTGTCGCGTACAACGTCTCCCGTCAAAGTGGTGGTGGTGCACTCCATGAAGTCCTCTCCTCGCTGCTCCGCATACACTTAGGCGCGAGACAGCGCCGCCAACACTGCCAGGTGGGTGTGTGCCGACATACAGCTAGTCACCTGTGCCAGCAGAGCTCCCTTCGACGAGTCCAAGGAGCTGCACACCTCGCTCGTCCTCTAGTCGTCCAAGTCGAGCAAGTCGCGGTGGGCTTGCGTCACTCTGCAAAGTACAGCGTCCGTCTCGATGGGTGTGGTATACCGCCGACGCAAAGAAGAGGATGCGGTACAAGGCCTGTGGAACACCGGGGAGCCGGTGACGGCAGTGGGCGCACAAAAGAAACGACGACAGGCGGTCCTTCAGTGGAGGACACGAGCGGCACGTTGAGCACCGCTGGAAGAGAGCGGGGTTGTGTGCCTGTGGACGTGCGGGCGCACATGGTGTGGAGATCGAGGAGGCAAGAAATGCCGGACAAGTCCATCAAGAAGAACCCACAGGCACACGTCATGACATGCAGCTGGCGGAGTTGAACACGATCAAGTGAGGGACAGTGCCCTTCGTGGCGTTCGAGGATGAAAACCAATGGCGGTGCTGTTCGAAGAGCGCACAAGGCCGGCAAGGCCATGGCGCACACCAGCAGGAGCTCCCTCGTGAACACAGGCGTCATCGCGACGCTTTTTGTGCTCGACCCCGTCGCCGAGGGGAGCCTCGTCCGCACGCCACATAGCGTTCCCAGAACGACTTCGGGGAGTGGCGCGCAACAGAGGCCGAGCCCTGCTTGTTTCCCTGTAAGATAACGGGTGGAGAACGCATTCGACAGCCGGGAAGAACCGCATAGAGTAGGATAAGCAGCGTTGGCAAAGTTGCTCCTGCTCCAGTCGACAAACCATCGCGTACAGCAGTATTGCTCTCAGCAGAGGAGGGAACGCAGACGACAACACACCGCCTAAATCTCCCCACAACACGGTTGGTGGGAGAGGAAAGAAAAGTAGAGCACAGAAGAAAGAAGCGCACAGGGCCACGCGCTACCACAGCGGCGAGCCAATGAAGAAAAAGCATCGCCATGCAGCCAAGGCGGTTGGCCACAAGGCGTGACGGAGCAGAGAGCACACGAGCGCACAAATGGCCTTGTCAGAGCGAAAGAGAATAGGAAATCGAGCGGAGGTCCACTGGTGAAAGGGGGATAGAAAAACGCGGCCGGTCATATCAGCAGAGACGAGAACACGGCAGATGGGCATCCGGTTGCAGACGTGAGACCCCTCCAAGTGATACGCGCGGTGTGTATGTGTGCGCGTAACTCCACAGTCGCGGTGACACGCCCACCGATGGTGCCGCAGAAAACGAGAAACGACACGACAACGTGGCGAGTCGGAAAGGGATCAAAGGACAAAAAGAAAGAGGTGAATAGCAGCGCACGGTCCATGTGTCATTGCTGCGCAGCTCACGCAACGTACTCGCCACTAGTCCTTGCTCAGGGCACAAAGCCCTTACCAGGTCGGGCAAGAAGAGAGTGAGAGAACATCACAAGGCAAACAACAGCACAGCAACGGTGAAGCGCAGGATGCTGCTTGGGGAGTGGCTGCGCTCCTCACCATAGGAAACGGCCAGGGAACCGGAAAAAAACGCTTATAGGTGCCTATCGCGCCGCGCAGAACCCAGACAGTGGCAGTTCGGGAAACTGAGACTGCTCAAGGAGGCTGCCCTTCCCCTCACACTCCCCTTTTGGACGCCACAGCTTTGAGCGCATGCGCGGCATCCGTGGGCGACGCAAGGCTGCCCCTCTTGCCGCAGCCTCGCAAGCTCACTATCGCTAGTGATGGACATACCTCGAAGCACCCGATAGTGCAGGCAGCACTACGGCTGGCCTTGAGGCGCAGGTGAGGCGGTGCTCGCGCTAGTGTGGCAAGATCGTGCAACGTTGTGGGGTCGTCAAGGCGAGAACCCTCAGCAGGGGATAGGCAATGCAATCTCCTTGACGGTGCGTACACGCGAGCACTGGAGATAGATCACCGGCAGGTTTGGCGCTCTCGGCACCCGTTGAGCTTGTCAGTGCTGTAAAAGCCCGTGCTCAGAGCTTTGCTGGTCTTCGAAGTCGGTGCCCATTGCACTGGCACAAGACTGGGGAGATCTTTGCAGCCGCGGATGTGGATCGTCTCGAGGTGTGGGCACTGGCTGCGTGTATCCACGCGACCCGCTGAAAAGACCACCACCGGCATCCCGTGAATGTGCGGATGAATCCCTCAGGGAGGAGAGGTCGTGCGGCAAGACGTCCCTCGAGGCTGTGCACGTCGCTGCCCGCAGCGCGAATCACACTCAGCTGACGCGCACCTGCGTGCAGTGCCAAGGAGGTCACGCTTCTGCAGGATGGAAAGTTAGACAAATTAGCGAGGGGCATGCGTCAAAGCTGGTCACGGGAGGAAGCTGTCGCAGGCAACAGAAAACTGGATGAGGTTCGGCACGGCCGCGAGTCGCGCATGCTGAGGGTAGCCTCTTTACCGTCGCTGGCTGAGAATTCGGTGACCGGGGGTGAAGCTTGACCAGAGCGACAGCTCGAGCAACGCAGTCCCCGAGGCACAGCCCACAAGGATTGGAAACGTGATTCGAGACCACTCACTGCAGCACCTCGAGTGGCCCACAAGCGGCAACCCCATTCGGCGAGTCAAGCAAAGAGCCTTTCAGCGCGACATCGTCACCACACCAACAGTCGGCCTGCTGCCCACGGTGGCGATTGCCGCAGTCGTCGTGGTAGAGAAGTGCATCGCGCTACGGGGACCGTTTAGTCAAGTGCATCCACAAGGACTTGACAGCACATCTGCTGACACGCACGTGACAACACGCAAGACAGCGGCACCGCTGGTTTGGAAAGGAAGGGCAGACCTAGTGAGCCCCCAACCGATACGACCCGCACTGCGTGTATGGGTCTCGAGTCGCTGTTCTTTTCCATCTTCACGTGTGCTGCGGTTTGCTAGAAGAGGAAGCGACCGAAAGCTGAGTCGCATCGCCTCTGCGGAAGGGCCGCCGCTGTGTGCACCCTCTCCGCGCTGCACCACGTCCCTTGCGCGAGTGCGTCAGATCCAATGACTGCCAGCCGCGGCTCAGCGTTGTTGCCCTGCCTCCTGCCGCCTGATGTAGCGAAGAGATGTCCGTGAGTTCTTCTTGGATGACCCAGATCAGTGTATAGGTGGGGTACGTGCTGGTAAGAGGGCAGAGTAATAATCAGGCCAAGGAAAATATAGCAGGTCTCCAGCAGGTATGCTGTTCATTCAGGAGTGAGAAAACAGAAAGTGTCGGGGTGGTTGTCAGAGAAGGGCAAACACGATGTGCGGGATTTAAAAAATGATCGATGTAGGACTCCTCGCCTGCGTTTATCTGAAAGATAAAGGGGGGCGGCAGAGGTGAAAAGAGTGTATCGCATAGCATAAAACGCACTTGAAGGATTGGCAGTGGAAAAGATGTCGCGAGATGACGCCAACGCGCAGTCGAATAGAGGACGACATCGAGATAGTAATTTGACGAGAAAATCACCACGACCGTAATAGCGTCTCACATTTTCCTATTGTCACGCTAAGTCATCACATGGCACACAGAGCGCCGGTGACAGCTGCATTTTTTCTTTACGAGGATGTTTGGGGGTAAGTGAAAGTGCCATAGAGGCGTCGCCCAGCGGCGGAAAGGAAAAGGGCTTTGTGAGATTCATCTGTTGCCAACAGATAGAATACGAAGCGAAAAAAAAGGCGCCACTGCAGCACAGATTGCCCGCCGAATGTATAGGCGCGTTTTATAAGACTGAGGGCCAGGCCCACCACAGCATCTGTTAGGTAGGATCTGAGTGTCCCTACCTTCTGGAACCGCTATGAAGGCAGTCCGATACCGCTGTGGCAGTCACGCAGTGTTATCCTACGGTGCCTCTGCGCACAGTGCGAAAGGCACCCTACTTTTCACTATGTTCTATGGCGGTGACCACACCGCTACCTGCCACCTTAGCATACTGTCGACGCCATTCAATGATCTGTTGCGCTTGCTCGTGAAGCCCTGCTTTGAGGAACGCAGCCGAGAGCTGCAGTGCCGTCGCTGCGTCGGGCACCCAATTGCGATCCCGAATTTGATGCAGCGTCTCCACTGTCTTATCAAATCGGCCAGTGCGAGCATAACCTCGTGCGATCGCGTTGAGGGCATTGTACGTCAACGCCTCAGCCACGCCTTTTTCATGAAGAAGACGCACGATGTCCTCGACTTTCTCCATCTGGCCCATGCGGCAGTAGTAGGGAATAAGGCCGCAATAGTCAGAGGTGCTGAGCGTGCCGTCCTCGCCTCCCAGCACCCGCAGCAGCTCCTCGCACCTCTGGATCCCAGGAGTGGCGTTGCAGCGGCAGAACGCATCGATCGCTGACCAGACCACTCGCTTTGTCAGAAGCGCTCGGTTCTCGTCTTTGGTGACTTCGTCGAACAGACGCTGCACGTCCTTCTCGAGTCGGGAGCGGCCGTAGGCGGAGATCATGATGCAGTACGTGATGTCGTCCATCGCGATACCCGCAGCACTGCGCTTCTGGCGGAGCTCCTCTAACTGCTCATATGCTTTGGCGCGCCCGTGACCGTCCATGAGAATGTTGTAGGTGACGCTGTTATCCGTGTAGCCCTTCTCCAAGAACTCCTCGTGGATCTTTCCCATCTTTACCACATCCCCTGTCTTGGCATAGGCATTCATGACCTGGTGAAACGTGACGGACGTCGGCGCCGTGTCTGGCGTCGACTTCATGTCGTCGAAGAGGGTCTCCATCTCTGACACGCGCCCTGACTTGCCGAGCATGTCGAGAACGGTGGTGGCTGTGACTGGGTTTGGTGGCACTTGCTTCATCATGTTGTCGAGCACGCCCTGCATCTTGGACATGTTGTTTTGGCGGCTATAGAGAGACAAAAATTGGTTGTACACCTCTGTATCAGGGAAGAGCCGGGAGGCTAGGAGGTCCTCCCAGGCGTTCTCGACGCCCTCTGCATTGCCCATGCGGCTGAGAGAGGAGGCGAGCACCGAGTAAAAAGTGGCGGAGATTTCACCATCGTGAGACTTGAGTAGCTGGATGACCTCGTTTACCTTTTCACTCTCCCCCCAGCGAGCAAACGCGGTGATGAGGGTGCCAAAGGTGACATCATTCATCGCCACAGATTCCGACTTCATCTTATTCAGCGTCGCGTCAAACCTATCGCGGTCCATGCGCTTTCCGTACATGTGCAAGAGCACGTTATACACATCCGTGCTCCAGGTAGGAATCGTCTTCAAAAATTCGTCGACATCACCGGGGGTGCTTCCTTTGTGGATAGCGAGGGCATGCAGCATGCTTGTCTGGACGTGCGGATGATCACTGGCGTTTCTCTGCTGGGCTTCGGCGTAAAGAGCTTTTGCCCTGTCAAGATCACCACCATGGATGCGAATGAGCACGGCAAACGTGATGGGCGTGAGCTGAACGGTGCCAGCCTCTTCACGCTTTCGCAGCTCTGAGAGAAGGGCCTCGACAGTGTCCGTCTGCCCGAGGTCGCCAAATATACCCAGAAGCGTGGTGTAGAGGTGAATGTCAGGACGAACACGCCGCTCCTGCATCTCTGCGTAATACTCCTCCACGTGCCTGGGATAGTACTTACCGAGAGCCCGAAATACCACGTGTACGTGACGGCGTCTGGACTGATGCTGTTGCTCTCCATCTCTCTCTTTGTGGCGAGCACGTCTTTGACATTGCCCATGAGGGCAAACCACTTTAGCAACTCATTGTAAATGCGCACGTCGTTCGTGAGGGAGTGGAACTGCATCCGCTTCCATGCGCTCTTGATCGCTTCAGGCCGGCCAGCGGCCCCGTAGCCACGAATGACGGCGCGGATGTGCGCAGCGCTGATGTCCATGTCAGGATCGCCTTGCTGGATGCGGGACGCGACGGACGACAGCAGTGTGTCCACCTTGGCGAGCATGAGCTCCTCACTGCCACGGTCACCAAAGTGAAGTAGCCGGGCGTAGGCGTGATGACGATAGAGTCACCCGTTGCATCCGGCACATACCCGAGCTCCTTCAGCTCCTCCTCGATGGCAGGGATCTCCTCCACACTGGTCACATGCCGCATCTTATGCCGCAGCGCCGTCGCGCACACATCGGCGGACAACGGTAGCTTGTGCTCTAGAGCAACCTGAAGCGTCTGCGTAAAGTTTGTGTCATCGTCGAGCTTGAAAAATGCGCGAAACAGCGCCGAGCACACCTCCGTTCGTATCTTGTCGGTGGACATGCCTGAGACTGCCTGAAGAATCTCCTGGAGTTTTTCTACACGTCTCAACTTCTCGTACCCAGAGATGAGCGCCACAACGTCCTCTGATCCCAGCTCCGTCAGCGACAACCCCTCGCGTAGGGCTTCCGCGTCGGCTTCGCGGTTCGCAAACAAGTATGCAGCGATGCAAAGCGGCCGTAGCTCTGGCACATCCTTCATTTCCTGCGCGAGTTGGTACATGAGTTCACCGCTGTCGTTGTTGCGATAGGACTCGAATAAACACCGAATAGAGTTGACGGTAATCACACAACCGTACTTTCGGAAACGGAGAAGTGCGCGAAAGAGCAGGTGAGCCATATCATGCTGCGCGTACTTGACGCACTCCTCGAGCACGCCCTCCACGATCTGGGATGCATTGGCTGGGTCAACGAGCTGCCTGCGGAGGAACTCCTGCAGTAGAATCATCAGGTGCGTCACTGTATTTCGGAACTGCAGTTCACGTTTGCGAGATCGCCAGACCTGCTGGCGCACGTACCGGAGAACATGCCGCGGCTTTGTCTTTACAACCTGCAGCAGGTCATCCTCATCCCTTTGCGAGAAAGGCTGAAAGGCACCTGTGCGGCTATGGAGTGGGGCTGTGCAAGCAAACGCCCCCGCAAGGCACAAACGCAGGAGTTGCGGTGACCAGCGTAGCATAGTCGCTCGATGCTAAGACCGACAGAAAGGAGGTGCGAGCGAGACGGGAAAATTTTGTACGTGGCGAAAGAAAAAAAATCAACACGGTAGTGATACTGCACTTCGTTCTTGCGCCAACCTAGCACGAGTACCCCGGGAAACTGCTTCCTCAACGAAGCACAACGTCGATGACACGCTGCCGACCAGATGAAGTTAACGGAGAGGAGCTGTGCGCCCAATGTAGAGCTCGTACAGCACACTTAGGGAAGCTGGGTGGGAGAAGCAGAAAGATTTGGTGAAAACATGTGAGAGATGAGCAATAGAGTGCAAGAAGGGTACGCAAAATGCCACAAAGAACGCCAGTAGAGGGTATCACTCTATGTGGACCCCATGGCACCTCGACGCGCAGCGGAAATGGACATCGCCGTCAATGCGCCTCCACGCGTACTATTGTCTCTCGTTGCGCCCTTTTCACACTTGAAGGGCTCCAGCTTGACGAGGTACTTCGAGTGTCATAAACACCCCGCCATAGCGTGTCGTTACACGTGGTAGTTCGTGCGTCGGTCATAATGGAATCGAGTTTAGGAAAGGAATAACACGTTCCGGTAGCCTTTGATTAAGTCGCCAGGGGACGGATCGGTGTGGCTGAGTCGCAGTGTGTCATAGCTCCCTCCAGCTGCCTTTTGGTGACTTCCTGGTGGCCAATGTAGTCTGCCATCAGCGCATTCGTCATGCAGAACGCCTGTACCTGAAAGTAGTCAGCGTCTCGCGCAAGCTGCACCAGGTTATGAGATAGAAAGCTATTTTTTTTTTTTTGGGGGGGGGTAAGAAGAGCTCTGAGGAGAAGCAAAGGATGGCGCAGCCTCGGCGGCAGCAGAGACAAGGATCAACGCGGTCGGCATTCGACTATTTCGTGCGCTCCCTGTACAGAGCCATTGGCGCGGACGTTCACACACTGTCGAGGTTTCTTCCAGAGCTGCCTGCAAGACCGTATGCATACCCGGTGCCTGCCGCGGTGTCACACGGAGGCGCTGTGCAGCAGACAAAACACAAGTATTCTTTTTAAGTCGAGCAGCAGGGCGCATAGCGCTACGCTCCTCCCAGTGGCATTCTCATCCTCCTCTTAAGAATGAGTGAGCGCTGTCACGAGCAAGCGTTTCCATCGTCCACTGGTCATGACCTTATCATGGCATATCGATGTGCATCTTGTACCCCAGCGATGCGCTGATACAAGTCACCACAGGGCTCATCGTGCGCGCGCTGCTTCAGATGAGCATCAAGTGGACCGTGTTTCCGCTGCAACTGTGCCGGCAAGCGGGTAGACGCCATGCGAGGGAGGCTTGACCGCCCGTTGAATCGACAAACGCGTAGTCATTCATGAAAGAAAGGTGGAGCACTAAGTGTGAGGAGGGGACACCATAGGCGAGAATGGAGAAGGGGTGAGGGAACATCTCACGTAACATACACGTCTGTTATTCAGTGAAGATGGCAGTCCCGTCGCAAACTAAAGGGCAAAGGGGAAAGCGGCGCTACATGGATTTACGAAGCGGACGACGCTGCAAGCGCGCAGGAAAGTCGCGCAACACCCCCCCCAGAGGTCGTAGCACAAATCAAAGCCCATTGGACGCCTCCCTTACCATTCCACCTATGCCCTGTACAGAATGCGGGTATAGCCCCAGCTCCCTTCCCCGGCCGCCTCCATCCCACCTAGTGAGCGGACGAGAGCTAATTGAACCACTTTGTGTGAATCAGGCAACTCTCCATGGAACGCGTGATTGCCGCGTCGCTTAATCCCTCCAATTCGACAGCAAAACAACAACAACATGGCATCGAGCTCCTCTAGGAAGAGCAGACGCACACGTGATGAGAGTGCTGAGATGAATGTGGACGAGGGGAGTGTACGATGAAGGAAAACAACAGCCACACCAAACGCAACGAGGCGTGTGTGGCACCAGGAAAAATAAAGGTGCGGATCGAGTAATGGAGGCCGCCGCCGCCACCACCCCTCCTTTGGGAAGGAAAAGACCACATTCATTTGACGAAGAAAAAAAAGGTGCGGTGTTTCAGCGACAGGCCTCGCTACGTATGCGGAGAGATGAGGGACTCGGCATCGTCAAGGTAAATGACACCTTGGCCAACGGGGGACTGTAGGAGCATCCCCAACGGCCTCTTCGGGTAGTTGATGAGCCCTCGAAAGATGTGGAGAGCTTGTACGCCTTGCACTCCTCCAACAGGGCTGCGTCGTGGAAAAACATCTGCTCCAATGGGTGGGAAAATGCGCACACAGCATCGCCACTACCTCCGGGAGATTCTTCTTAAGTGTGAACATGAAGCAGTTCGCGCCGGCGTCGAAGGTGTAGGCCATGGCGTTGTAACCCTTCTTGGCGTTGAAGGCGCGGATGAGACGGATCATGGCGTAGCTGTCCTCCGTCGCATACTGGATGCTGGGCACTGTCGTGTGGCAGATCTCTTGCAGGTCATCGGAGTCAGCCATCGCGATCTCCGCAAATTTGTTGAAGTCCCGCTGCAGAATCGCCTCCTTGACTGCCTTCATGCGAGCCGGCACGACAGACGCGATGCGGTCACTCATCATCGGGGATGTCTTGAGCGACTGCTGCATGCCAGTCGTGCTCGACACATCCTTCTTCTCGCCCTTGAGAACGGCGCAGAGTACCTGCATATCCGGCCAGTACTTTTCGTCCACAAACTGGGTCGCGATGCAGTCAGTGCCATCCGGCTTCTCGCCCCTGTGCCAAATCACGAAGCCACCGTACGCACTGCGGCATGCGCTGCCAGAGCCGAGTCGCGACAGCATGGACACATCCACGGTGGCGCTGTACGCCTTCACAAGCGCCGTGGAGAGCGCGCAGTAGCCGCTGGCAGAGGAGGCCATACCGGCTGCTGTCGGAAAATTGTTTTCCGAGACGATGTAGGCCTTCAGATTCTTCAGATGGCTTGGGCAATTAGCTCGGATGCACGAGAGCACTGACTGAATGCGCGGCGTCTCTTGGATGTTACTCTTCTTTCCATTCAGCCATAGCTCATCCTCGGTGGCATCACGGCGAAGCTCGACCGACGTTTTGGAGCGGAACGGCTTCGTGGAGAGTGTTATGCTAAAGGAGTCATTGGTGGGCAATATGAGCTTTTCACCCCCCTCACGTTTTCCCCAATACTTTATGAAGGCAATGTTGATCGGTGCCTCCACTGTCACACGAATCGGCGCTTGCACTGGTGTGAAGTTCTCTTGCATGCTTTCCATTCGTCCGAAAGAACAGTACAACGATAAATTGTAAGTGAGGCGCTACGAAGCGTATGTCTGTGTGTGTGTCTGCCTGCACAGGAACAAAGGCACTGGAGGAGGGTATCAGTGTGGGGGTCAGGATTGACAGCAACGAATGAGTCTCTCTCCTCACGGAGCGCAATTCAGAGAGGAGGGTTGCGACAGAAATTAGCGGTTGAGATGTGAATAGCAGGAAAACACGTGTGAAGTCACCGCGGAGTCGCACCGCACAGTGCATTGTCACGACGGCGGCACCCATGCCAGAGGAAAGCGCAACCACAAAGAAAAGAAAGAACGTCAGGGGTAAAGGGAAATGAAACGGTGAGAGTGCGGGAAGGGATCACAAGTAAGCATCTGGGAGGGCGCGGCAGTGAGGGAGAGAGAGGGTTAGTTGTGAGGCGCGAAGCGCAACTTTTAGGTGAGATCTGCCGGACAGGCTCGTCTTTCCGCCAAGAGGATCTCCCTCAATGGCTGCGCACGTCCATGGGCCTCCGCCCAGGCAGACATAAAATCGGACTGGGGCCATGTCCACCTTCGCTTGTTTCGAGTGCTCTCGTCGCTCAGACGTCACCTGCAGCCATCAGTCTCAATGCACGCCTCGTCCATCTTCACTACCACGCAGCACAAACATGAGGAAAGAGGTTCAACTCACACTTACGCCTCCCAAACTCCTTGCAGATGAGTCATCTACGCTAGCAGCTGGCGCACTATGCGCTGCAGATGCGCGTCCACTTCGAGTGGAAACAGGTGATGCACTGCAGCGCTGCTCTTCGCCGGTCTCCAGTCAAGTCCTTGGACGATGCCCTTCCACTCTGCCCCGTGATGATGCCCATTCTCCTTACTCACCTCTGTGGATCCTGACGCAGTAGCAGCCGCTAAGAAAACGTCCTCGTCGGCATCAAAGACAAACCTCACCGCGAGGAAGAAACCGGCCTGTGTAACCACCTCGGAGCAGAGTGAGAGCGGTCCAAAGCAATTGGTCAGCAGAGCGACGACCCGACTAGGAGTATGCGCATCAAATGGGATCGCGTGCTGGTGAGATAGAACGTGGTTCGCCTGCAGGGTAGCCGTGCGATCCCGCAGAGGCAACGGCGAGTGAGAGAGAATGGTACCATGGATAGATGACTCGCTTTCCTTCCCGTGGAGGAGCTCTGCCAACTTCGTGTCGGAAGCCGTGACTTGCGCTGTTGTGAGCTCCAGCTCCTGGTAAACTTCCACTAGCGCCCGTTGTACTTCCTGTAGCTGCTGCCACATGGTAAAGCCGTCTGTAGAGTATAGTGCTGTCTTCTCCAGCTGAGGGAGCCACTTCGCTAGTGGCGCATCCATCTGAAGGTCAGGAGGCAGCAGATGGTTGAAGGGTAACTCCTCTGTCTCCCTGCAGGGTTCACTTTTCGGTTGGGGGGCAGTGCTGGTCGTCGACAGAGGCTCTCGAGGGAAGCTTACTGGCCCCTGCGCTTCTGGCGCCGTCGAATACATGGGGGACTGTATCGTCACGACGCAGTTCTTCAGCCGTGCGCCGCTGAGGTACTGCACCGTCTGCTGCGCCGCTGTCGCACTTCGGAACTCCACATAGTAGCATGGCCGCTCTGTAGCTGCGTCAAATTGCAGCTTGATCTCCACAACATCGTTTACAATCTGCAGCCATTCCTTGACGTCCTCCATAGACACGGTCTTGTGGACATCCTCGAGGAAGATGTACACAACGGCTGCAGCATTCACCATCGTTTGTATCCCTGCGTCCCCGCCTTGTCATGTGAAATAATGGGAGGGGGAGCAACAAGAGAAGAAGAGATCAGACACTGTGAGACGCCGCAAGGGAGAGGGGGGAATAAGGCGCCACCCTTCCTAGACTCGTAGCACGATAGAGAGATGTAGTAATACGGCGTGTCTAGTGTGTTTGGGGGAAGGGGGAGCGTGGAGGGGAGTTGAAGATGCGAGAAGGGTGAAGGTTGCCAGTCAGCGAGCTGGATCGTTGAAGAGGGCGCCGACAGCGAGGAGGGTTTCTCGTCACGGTGTTTTTTTTCCGTGTGCACGTCCTCCGCTCTCCCCTCGACTAAAAAAGTCCCCCTGCTGGTCGTCTCCGCTGTGTGTCATTGCGCTGATCTCACCTGTGGTGCTCAAACCTGCACGGCAAACGGAAAAGCAGCGGGTCTGCATCGAGAAGAACGCATTTCGAAGCCGTGTGATGACCAACTAGCCTCAACATGCCGGGGTGCGCAGCAAGTGTCGACGAAGTTCATCAGATGAGCGAGAGAACACGGACGTTGGCGCGGTTGGCATACTCAAAGACGGTACCCCGCCCACCTCCTTGACGCTGTCATCAGTGGTCATGAACTCGCGCCGCAAAAGCTACAATATCACCAATCAGCAGGGAAGCACACTGAGTAGGCCAGCGAAGATTACAACACATGGGTTGCGCAGCTGAAAGTTGCGTGGGCATCGCCCATGAGCGTCTGTGTGTCGCTGATTCACACACAGTAGAACGACTCCTCAATCGTATGGCAGGCGCTGCGTGAACAGCCACGGCAGTGCCACCCCAACCCCCAACCACCTGACGTGAATCCCACTAGTGTTCGCGAGGGAAAATATGCGAGAAGGTGGATGGTGAAAACGGAGTAGCTCACAGCAGACAGTAGTAGGTCAGCCTAGCACCACGGTGAAGAGAGCAGTGTTGAGGAACCGTGATGGCGAACACTGCCACAACAAACTTAGTTACAAAAGCCAACGCACCGGTGCTGAAGAGCGTGACTTCCTTCGCATGAAAGGAAGATGAGGATCATGAAGGAGCGCATTGCCTAGCCATAAAGCCGCTGGGGCTCTGCAGTGCTACCAGCTCCACAGTCAGTGATGAAAGCACTAAGCACCGAACTCACCACACCATCGAAAGTCTCCCCAACCCCGTAAAGACCAGCACGGTTGTCGTCGAGAGTCACAGTGGGCGTTCGAGCTACAAGAGCATTCCCCAGATCCAGACATCACCAACCGCGAAACAGCATATTCAAAACCCCACGTATAGGCTGTCTGCAGCTGGCGTTGCCTAAAAGACAGTCCTGGTGCAAAATGGTACTCCTAGGCGGACTCGATGGACGGACTACGATAACAGGGGGCCGGGATGTAGAAGGCCTGGAACACAGCGTGGAGCGCCGCCATCACCTGAGCCACTAAACACCACTTGGCATCGCTCAATGCCCCATAAGGCGGGGTACGATGTAGCTACGCGGCAGCACTCCATTCACACAAACGTGCCGATGAGGGTCGTCGAGTGGAAAAACAAAAGCCTCACCACCGCCTCGGGTGCCTGTAAGAAGCAATCCTGCCAATAGTGGTGGCGTCAAAGCCAATGAACGCAGCCCGTGCTGCGCTAGAAAGGATGCAAGAGACACACCATGTCAAGTAGCTGCACGATGTGGTAGAGAGAAGGTGCCTAGTGTACCAGATCGCCATTCCCAGCAGCAGGACTATCTGTTGAGTCCCCTGTTTTACCGCAGGAACAGAAACTCGCAAAAACATTGTCGGTACTGCACTCGGAGAGAAAGAACCCGCTCCTCGCAGTGAAGAGCGTGGTGTCGTGCGCGGTGAGGTTTCGACCACCGCACACAGAGAGAACTCACTCACAGTCGCGCCGTGATGGAAGTAGAGCAGAGGGACAATCGCAGAAAACGTTCATGAGAGCATGCACGACGTCCTCCAGGCTTCACCCTAGGAGGCGCCAGCAGCCGTCCGCGTAGCACCGCTACCCGATGCATCGGAGAGCACCAAAGCGTTTTCGTGTGACGCTTTTTTACATTCTCATGCTGCCCGGAGTGCCATCGTCCCTTTTAGAGGGGCATTGCTCATACCCGCCGCTGTTCATGTGGCGTTGCTCTCCTCTCGCTATTCCAGCTTTGCGCATTTGATCGTCAATGATGCAAATGGGAAGGAGGGGTGATCAGCGGCCGAGAAGACGCCCAGCTCACGAGACATGTTAGAGAACCCTGCGTCGCTTAACACAGCTTGATACGCAAAGTTGCTGCCACGGAGCTGCGACGAACCCATGTATCTGCGAGTCGCACGAAACAGGCGAAGAGCAGACAACAAGGTCACCTACACTAGGGAGGTGAGCAGGAAACTTGGCGAAGGCGACGGTGAGGCAAGATGAAGCGGAAGCGCAAGGAGGTCGCTCCACCACATTCCCTGCTTGAAGCGCGATGGAAGGCTCATGGGGCAAAAGAGACCACGCGGTGTACACAACGTGCATAAAGAAAAGTAGGATGAGACGACGGTGGAGAGAGGCGGAACGGGAACATCATCGCAGCAGCAGGGCAGATTGGCCTGAGGGAATCTACCCGGGAGTCGGAAGGAGAGAGGCGCCGCGTGGAAAACGGAATGCGGAAACGCTCGTCTACCATCGCTCCCTAAAAAAATGGCCTCATCGACTGCAGTGAGTTCAGTAGCCAAAAAGTAATGTGTTCGTGTGGGAGAGGAATGGACTACAAAGAAGCCGCAGCAGCAAGAGGAGCAGAGAAGCGGAAACAAAATCGAGTAGAATCGCGAGTTCACCACCTGGTCGGTTTCCTTTCCGTCCGCATACGGGGCACCGGGGCAAGGAAACCACAATTTCAGAAAGGCCATGTAAGCACGCTGCGCAGTCCTCAAAGCAACGGCATCTGCGCAGCAAGGTCCGTAATGGCAGCCTTTGACGCATTAGTGTCACTCAAGACACTTGTGAGCGCAGCAGTGATGGCACGCCATCGCTCTACCAGCGCACGCCTCTGCAGGATGTTGCACTGTACGGACTCATTCCACGCTTCAACGGCAAAGAACTCAACGACGGTCTCGCAGAGGCCGGGGTCTCCCTTCAGAGAAGAAGACCTGCCATAGTGATCGTGCAAGTGAGAAGAAGCGGAGTGCAGCGGGGCGCCGTTGGCAGTGAGAAAAGGGAGGGCAGTGATGAGAACTTCACATACCAGCAGCCGTCCATCAGCATTGCGAGCAATCCTGAAGGCGGAGTAGATCGTTGCGAAGAGAGAACCCAGCGCAGGGGTAGAGACCACACCGCCGCTGAGCTTCAGCTGGGCCGCCGCCAGCATGATGGTGAGGGCCGCATCACACAGAGAGTAGGAACCAGGAGGGGAAAGGCGTAAGGCAACATGGTGGCACACTGTCGCTACTTGTTCAAGATCAACAGAGCTTATGCCAGTCATACTGGGCAGCTCAGCTAGGCCAAGTGCCTCCATGTCAATGGGCACGGAGACACCACGTACCAGCACATCACGCAGCTTAACTTCTAACCTCGCAAGAGAAAGTGTGATACGCTGCGGCGGCGTGAAGCGGTTGTCTGCGCTGTCCTCCCCGTCGATGCAGGAACTAAGCAGGCTTGCGAGGCTATCGCTGTGCCGCTGAAGCTCTGCAGTGGAGAGAGCCGCTTGCCCAGCTGCAAAAGTGTCAAACTCAGTGTCAAGCAAAAGGCACAGGCGCTCACACGCAAACCCGACCGACTCTGTCGCGGGCATCTCGGCGTCACAGGCGTCCCTACGATCTGCTTGGAGCTCAACCCCGGCATGAAGGAGCCTCACGGCTCGCCCAGGGTCGCTGTCAAGGAGCGCCTCGGCAGCGTACCAGAGAAACCGACTCCACCAACGCGCGTCAGGCAACGTCAACGTCACGTGCTGCAAGACAGGACAAACATGCGCTTCGAGAATGCTGCCAACCTCGGCGCGGATTTGCTCTGACTCCTCTACCAAGCATCCCATCGCAAACACCTTGGCAAACTCGATAATACACAATGGGGACTGATGCTGGTGAAAGGCAACGACGCATAACTCTGCAACCGCGCCAGCCAAGGGAAGCAACGACGAGCGGAGAAGAAACGTGACGAGCTCGCTGCAGGACCGCACTGCTGTCTCCTCTGATGTGCAGGTCAGCAGTGCTTTCACCCGCTCCATTCCCTGCTCTGATTTTCCTAGCAAAAACGACACCTGCGACTGAGCCTGCAACAAAGGTGCCTCCAGCGCAGGAACGATAGCCTTTACTTGCTGGCACAGTCTCAGCGTCTGCTCGAACTCCTTCGTGGCGTCTCGTCCATCGACGTGCAGTTGGACAGCGAGTTGTGCCATGTCCAGCAAAACGGACTGCAGCTCTTCCTCTGACGCAACGTTACGAAAAAGCCGCTGTGCCGCATCCAGGCAGCACCACCGAGTGGCCACAGACAAGTTTCGAAACTGCTCCTCCTCCGTTGGGGCTGACAGCCGCCAGAGACAGCAGAACAGGAAGCGGTGAAATGTCGGTGGTGGCAAATCGCCCTTGGAGAGTCGGCGCAGCAGCTCCGCTACGCTCCACTCAGAGGAGTGGCGAATGAGAACGCACAGCAGTCGGAACTGGTCAACGGCGATCGCCGAGGCCGTCACGCGGTGGTGCAGCTCTGAAAACAAAGCTTCCTGCAAACTAGGGATGTTCTCCATAGCAAGGCTTGCCATGGCGCACAGATCCCCCACGTCGACAGTGGTGTCACCGCAAAGAGCACCGAATAATGACAGCACCTCGTTAGTGGCATGGCGGTGCACTTCGGCTTTAAAACGCACCACAATAGGCTCGACGGTGCGGAGAATCGCGTGTGACGCTGTCGCTACGTTCGCCGCTTCGTCGTACTTGCCGCATAGAAGCAGCGAATAGGCGTACTGCAGCTGTGTCATGCCGAAAAATGTCCGCTGTTTCCCCGTTCGCACCTTGATGGATTCCTGCAGTCGCAGGGAGAGGAGCAGTAGGGTCTGCAGTGCCGCCTGTTCGTCTGAAATCCGCCCGGCTGATGCACGTGGTGGCAGCGCCACTCCCTCGGTCTCCGATGCACTGCGAGCGTGTCCTCCGCATGGGTCTGCACCGAAGTGATCCACCTGAAGTGATTTGACTCCGATGCTATAGATGAGCTCGAACAGCGCCTCTGTGTACGCTGGGCTCAAGCGTGCCTCATCCGCCAACTGGGCGGCCATGACACAAGCGCGATCGTGTCCCCCTGACTCCCAGGCTGCGCGCAGCTGGGCAAAATGAACCTCTACTGAAAATTTGCGTACGGTGGCTCCGGGGGTGCCCCCGCATGCCTTGATAACACACGCTGCCCAAGCGAGCACCTTGTCAGCGGCATCGGTGCGGCGCGTACGGAGGAGGTCTTTGCTCGTCTTTAGGCACATCAGAATGCACTTCTCGGCGTCATCTAGGTGGTGAGACAAGTGCGCCTCACGAACGGCTGGTTCCGCGAAGACACAATGACTGCACAGGTACAACTGTGTCACTAGCCAGCGTAACTGCACCTTGAGGTCTTGGCGCTCTGACGGCCAACCGGATAAAGCAGTTGTGTTCCAGCTGTCCAGCGTTACCAATTGCACCCGCAGTGCTGCCTTCACAGGCAGGTGTCCACCCTTCGTAGCGTACGCAGAGACGCAACTGAGCCGCATCTCCAGCTCCTGCAGCGCATCCTCGAGGTGCACTGAAGCATCAGCGTCCAGCCAGCATGGAACAACTTTGTGCAACCACTCCGCACACCTCACTACGCTAGACGCACTGCCATCCGTAGCTGCTGTCATCTGTCTCTGCGCCTTGCTGTGCGTGTTTATGTAGTGATGAAAGACCACAGCTGACTTGCGGACCTCTTCACACGAGGGAAAAGGGACGAGGTGAAGGAGTGAAGATGTAACCAGCGGTCAAGCAGATAATGGGAGCGACAAGAGGACACTCGAGGAGACACACAGAGGATCACGTGGAAGAAGAGAGCTCAGGGCAGAGAGGGTGGAGAGGCGAGAGGAAGTCGTGACTAAGTCCACATGGGCGACACTCCAGAGGAAGCCCCATTTGTTGCACTCCTTTTCTACAGTATTTGAGTGGGGAGAGGCACCGAAAGAGGGGAAGCCAACAAGGAAGCACGACGGTCCCATAAAGTCCCCTAATGCCTTCCACCAACGGTTTAACAGAGAGTAGCTGAGAAATGGGGAGAGACACTAAAAACACTGCTGTGCTGCATGGGCAAGTCATCTGTGCTTAGACCTACTGTGACCGTTATTGGGGCACGCATAGTGTAGTAAGGCAAGAGGGCATCACGAGAAGACTCTCCCGACCCTCCAGGACCGCGGATCGAGAGAGAGTGGAGACCGAGTAACAGATGCAGAGGGCACGCGTGAGTCCTCAACAAATGAAAGAGTAGAGGCTTAGGCGAGGCACTGGACCAGTCCAGCAATTATCCGCACAAACACACACGCAGCAAAGATGCGCGAAAGCACAGCAGACAAGGTGGATTTGTGTCGATCAGCGGTGCGCAGCGTCTCTTAACGCCTTTGTGACTCGATGGTGGCACGCGCTTCCTTCACCTCTTCCTCCTGCGTGACGTGGCGCTCGCGCTCGCGCACCATTTGCATAATCTGCTTCGATACCCGGTGCTCGCGCACCTTGCGCTCCAGCACCGGGGTCGTCGGTCCTACGGTGTACGCGTGGTACACAAAGGATAGCCAAACGTTACCAAATAGGATAACGCAGATGAATATCATTGACATTACAAACGTCTTCCACAACTGTAGTTGCGTCTTGCGCCAAATCCAGCGAGCGCGGTTTGTGCGAAACGGCTTCGTCCAACTGCCGATCTTATTCATGACGAGCATGCGGTAGAACATCGTGCGACGCGCCAGCGTGTCCTTCACCGGACCCGCTCCCGGACCCCACATTCCGGGGTGGTCCGAATACTTGGACGGCGTGGGAGCCAGATGTCCACGGTTCATCCGGGACACCGTGCAGCGACGCAGCATGGCAGCTATTTTTCCTTCGTTTTGAGCGATAGGATACCCACTTGGATTGTGAAGGCAACAACGCAGCTGAGAAGCAATCAATGCACGTGAAAGGCGGATGCAGAAACAGCGTCACTGAGAAACACTCGCGTGGCACCAAATCCTTTTGGGAAGCACTGACGGAGGAGTTGAGCAGTTTAAGGATCAGCTCTGCTAGAGGTGATGTGGCTTGGCAAGGAGAAAGGGAGAAGGGGGGCGAGAGAGAAAGCATGCGGCTCCCATGCGACAGGCCGACTAGGTCGCCAAGAAAAAAAGAAACGGCGCAGCACACATATTCACCGTTTAGTGCGGGGAAGCTGTTGCATGGGGAAACACACTCTACGCCTCCGATGTAGAACGTACACAGCACCAAAGGTGCTCGTGCATCTCAGTGGCAGGGTATGCAGCATATGCGTCATGGGAGCGCCAAGCACGCACTTCCCAGTGACTTGGCCAGCTGTTAGCAGCGTTCCCAATGTTTAGCACACTCATTTCGTTTTTTTGCATTACCTCCTTCACAGTGTATAGCTCCGGAAGGAGAGCAGCGCTGCACCACAACATCCCATGAGTACTGCGACTCATCGTCTCCCTCCATCAGGAGACAGCCAATCGGTGTACGCGCGCGACGACAGGTCAGCTACCTTCGGAGGACTCCGGCCACGCGCCTAGCGGGCCCGCCTCACCCTGCCTCACTCCCCACCCCGCATATGTAGGGCGCGATCGGCGCCACACGGACTCGAGTGGGCTGTGCGCCGCGGCACAGGCGGGTAGCGTCGAGGGTCCTGCTCGAGGACGGAAGCGGTGGCGCCTGTCGGGAGGGCTAGTAGAGGGTGCACCAGGTGCATGCCGGAGCTGCGCAGGGAGGAAGCCGGCCAGCTGCAGGCCACGCCCCTCGGACACCCTGCACCCCGCCTGTGGGCCATGCCTCTCCCTCAGTCGCCTCACGCCGCGGCGTCCCAGAAGGTGGCGTGGAGACCCTCTGCAGTGGAGCCTGGAGGGCGCGATGGTGCGACGCGGGGCGTCCTCGCCGTGCGTCCGGCACCCGTGCCTCACAGTGGGTGCGCACGGGGCATGCGCTCAGGGAAGAAGGGAGGAGCGCTTGGGGCCTGTGTCAGGATGGCGTGGCTGTCGGGGGAGAGGTGCCCACTGCTTGCCTCTTCCGCTTCTGCCAACGCCGCCGGGGGCGTGTCTGGATGGCTTGCCCACATGCGGCGCGGCAGGCGGGACGTTTCCATGAGTCGGTGACGGCACTGGCACTCCGCCGTCTCCGGAAGACGCACACCCTTGACAGCAGTCGGTGGGTCAGACGGAAGGGGCCTGTGTATAGGCGCGTGCCTCCGCTCAAGGGGCACATGACTTGTCGTTCTCACGGGGCACAGGGAGGGGCAGCCATAGACGCCCGGCGGAGGAAGCCCATGCAGCACGAGCAAGACGGGCCTCATCACACCACAGCGTGAAATGGGGTGTGCGCCGGGCGTTGAACGATCCGCAGATCTCGCGTTGGGGTAGCGGGCACCACGCCGAGTCGGACGCCCTCATCGCACGAAAAGAGGCGGGAGGGGGTCTAAGCCCTGGCAGGGGTGGGGAGAGGAGGGGGTGGCACAACGCTAGCGGAGTAGCGGGCGGCAAACCATCTGCACGCCATGTTCCCAGTGGCCGTCACCCTCAGCTGCGGGAATCCAAAGTGTCGGACAGGTACCCGTGCAGGATTGAGCGAGACGACAGTAAAGTCGCCTGGCCCGCATGGTACTCTTGCACATTTGGTATAGGGTGGTGCCGGTCAAGAAAAGGAAGCAGACAAACAACAAAGAGACAGATGCCCACTTTTCCAGTTATGACACAGTAGAGAAATCGAAAATAGCCAATTGTGCAAGCAGGATAAGCATAAACACACGGTATTCTACATAGATGAGAGGAGGTGCGCCCCTCGAGTGCAGGTATGGGGGATACTGCACAGATGTGTGCCCTCTCTAACCCCTGGGGGCCCTTAACGGCGGCGTGGAGGTGGCTTGGGGCGGTTTACTGTGTTCGCACATCGAGGAATGTGACGCGCTGCGACGTCTGGCGCAAAGCGGCGCTGGCAGTGTGGGCATGGCACGTAATCAGGATTGGTAGAGTACGTTGGTGGCGGCAAGTCCTTGATGTTTCCACCTGCTTTCAAGACTTGATCCACGTGCCGAGCTTCGCGTATTGCGCGACGAAACGCCGCACTCTCCGCCTTCCAGTCCCGAGTTGGAGCTTTAGGCTGCGGCGGTGGAGAACCCTTGGCTGCAGCTGTGGCTCCTTCCGCCATCCGTTGCTTCGTCGCATTGAATACACGTCGTTTCTTTAGAGAGGCGCAGATGTGCTCATGCTTTCCTAGTGACTCTGAGGCAAAGCGGCGGCCACAGTGTCTGCACGGAAGCCGCTCCACATCGCTCTCGGTGTGTGCAGGTAACTCACCTCCGCCGTCTTCCTCTTGAGGGTGCCACAGGTTGGATGTCGCAGATGAGGTATGAGAGGCGACATTGGCTTCCGCCGGTGTGGAGTTCTTAGCTTGTGCCCTTGAAGTGGACTCGTGTGGTTTGCTCACCTTCGCAGTCGACAGTCGTGCCATGTTGGTCACTGGTAGTGTGTTATTACAGCTGTCAGGTGAACCACCATCTTCGGTGGGGGGCACCTTCAGCACCTCTAGTCGGCCCCCGCAGTCCTCACAAAAAAGAGCCTTGTTGTCCTCTACAGCTTCTTTGCAATTCGCGCAGTAGAGCGACGTCTTACACGCCGCTGCACGTCCTGTAGAGGAGGAAGGAGACGCAGCGGGGGCTGCATCGCCTAGCACGGCGCCACAGTTGTCACAAAAGTTGCCGTCCGCATCGCTAAGCGCCTCGCACGCCGGGCACACGAGGCGGCGTGAAGGCGACACGTTCTCGTTGGTCTCGCCTGGAGTACGCCTGTTCGATGGTGCTCCTGGAACAGGCTGCCCACACGTGCCGCAAAAGCACGACCCACGCGGAATGTCTTCTCCACAATGCTGACATGGGTTGGAGTGCTGCTTGGAGACGAAGTTGTGGCCGCAATTGCGACAGAACTTTGTATTGGTGTCGTACTCCACCACGTCGCACTGCAGACACACACGACTCTCAGCGGGAAGGGTGGAGTTGCAAGGGAGCCTCTTGTGCTTCGGATGAAGTCGGTCCTCGCTGGCGAAGGAGGTTGGTCGTTGGTGGCTTTCCTGTTGCTTTTCAGTACGCCGTCGCTCGTCACCGCCGCTACCCTTTGTGGCTACAGTCTCCGCTGATACCGCTGCCGTTGTGGGGATGCGCGAGCTGAGGCCGCCGCTGGCCTTTGCCTTGGATGGAGAAGCTGGCGTGGCTGGGTTGTCGGGGCGGCATGAACGTAAATGCACCACTAGCCGATCGGGCAAGAACCTGCGACGGCAGTTGGGGCACGCCTCTAGGTTATTCATAAACTCCTGGAACTGCTCTTCGCTCTGCTCGCGCGCTGAGGCACCGGAGCGACCGCGCCAGTTCACTGTGTCGGGGTGCTTTGGAGGCTGGCCGCGCGAGCGTGGGTCGGCGTTCTGCCACTGTGCCAGCCTCTTCTCGTAGCACTGTGGCACGTGGATCCCGATGGAGGCAGTACCGAACTGCTGACCGCAGAGGTAACACGTTGGGAGAATCGGGGGACCGGAGGAAGGTGACCGGCCTCGAGGTGAGCGCCGCGGCTCGCTCTGGCGTTTGCCCCTCCCTGATGCACCGCCCCCACCCCCACCCGCCTTTGTTTTGGAGGGTGAGATGGCATCCGGACCATCACCTTTGCAGCCGCGCAAGTGCACCGGCAGCCGGTCTGGCAGAAATGTGCGGGCGCAGTGTGGGCACGG
The DNA here is from genome assembly GCA_003664395.1 of Leishmania lainsoni. Lineage (NCBI taxonomy): Eukaryota > Euglenozoa > Kinetoplastea > Trypanosomatida > Trypanosomatidae > Leishmania > Leishmania lainsoni. The sequence continues at coordinate 25,549 of RAIA01000091.1, forward strand.
CACCAGCTGGGCATTGAACTCTTGATATTGTTCTCGATTGATTGCCTCGACCGAGACACCATTGCCACCTTTCCACTTAACCGTGTCGGGGTGCTTCGGCTTTGGGCCACGGATAGCCGGGTCAGTCCCCTCCCACTGACTTAGCTTCTTCTGGTAACACTGGGGAACATGAATGCCTATGGAGGCGCTACCGAACTGCTGACCGCATAGGTAGCAGACGCGGAACTGAGGACGGTGACCCGCACGCTTCGGCCCTCCTAATGCAGGAAGCATATTTTTATAGGGCCGCACTGCAGAGACAAATTGAGCACGCAAAGGCACTTCAGGTGCGCACAAACGTTGGCCTCCGAATTCTTTGCTTGGCTGGTCAATTCCGCAGCGAAGGAGGAGACAGGGAGAAGGAAGGATAGGAACGAGAGGAAAGGAGTCGGTGGTGCACGGTGAGGGACCGTGAGGAGGGTAAAACATCCACGACGTCGGTGTCTCCTAGAAACAGCCGGGTGAATCGCAGGGAAGTGAGAGCGTGCCATGCCCAGCACCTTTCATACAAGACGGGATGCCATTGCGACAGGGTTAGGCGGTGGAGGGGGTCCGCCGACCATCTGGAGTGACGTGTCCAGAGAATAGCGACGTTGAGAAAAACGAAGAAGCGAGCGGAACCAGCTGGTGGGCGTCCTGCGCAGAGAAACAGACGGCTGGGTGCACGGAAGCACAAAACTAAATAGGGAGCTGGATGAGTCACTCCATGCAGGGAAAAGAAAACCTCTTCGGCAAAAGCTCCGGGTGAGGTGAGACCACTGGCGTGGGCTCCCATTGCTTTTTCGTGATTCGATTTTGTGTCCTGCATGCACTAAGCACAGTAATCACCTGCTGCACGGCAGCGAGAAGTACAGAAGAGAGCACCGATGAGAGAGATGCGGAAGAGGAGAGGGCGCTACACGCTACAGTGCTGCTAACAGCAAACAGAAAATGAAGAACAGAGAGAGGCGGTGCCACAGATACATAACACGTACACCAACAGTCGAAGTCAACGCCTTTTGACCAGGCACCCAAACAGCAAACGCACGAGATCAGCAAATGCACAGTTGCCTCACCCCAGAAAAACACAGCCATAACAATCACAATCACGAAAAGCACCTCGTCGATATCATCCGGTAGACTGAAGAGGTGCGAGGAGGCAAGGAGGCGGGGCGTCTGAGGCACGCCAGCTGCTCAGGGAGTCGTGAATGTGGGAGCCACTCTTTTTTGTGTGTCTTCTGCAGGCACAGTGTGGTGTCTCTCCTTCGGTAGACGAGTGCCACGTAAGTAACTCGGGGCACAGAACCTTTCCTATCCCGCACACCCTCCGTACAGCTGCAAAAGAAAGCGGAAAAAAAAAGCGCAGTACTCAAGTGCGATGTCTATTGGATCGCTGTTGGGCCAGGATTCTTGACGCTTGACGGGTACTTCGCACCCGCCAGCGGCTTGATGCGGAATTGCTGGCCTGGGTAAATCTCCTGCGCGAGGGCCTCAAGGCCATCAGTGCGGCCAAAGCCGGGCTCTGCCTTGGCGCGATAAATTCCGAACTTCTTCGCTGCCTCCTCCTCCTGCTCAAAAGCGGCCTTGTCTGCTGCCTCGAGCGCCTTGAAGGCGACGTCGAGCTCGTGCAAGGGGGCGAGCTTGCGCGTACCCCGTTCGATCTCGGCAGCCTCGCGGATTGTGTGTGGCGTGTAGGCAATACGTTCCCAGCTCGCCAGACGGTCAAACAGCGTGCTACGGCGGTTCACCTGATCCAGTTCGAAGGTGAGGATGTAGTTATCATCGAACCATGGGTTTGGAACCGTCCATGCGGCGAGTTTGCCAAAAAAACGACCAAATCCACGGTAGCACGGTACTACCAGGCGCTTCTCAAAGTAGCGCGCAATCTCTCGGAATGTCTCCACGTGGGTCATCGTCTGCGGGCCACCAAGATCGAATTTGTAGCGCACGGCGCGGTGAGACATGGAGCACCGTACAACGGCACGCGCGGCGTCCACCACCCATGTCGGCTGCACCTGCGTGTTTGGGAAGCATGCCGGATAGATGTAGCGGCCCAGACCGCGGTAGCGGTAGTTCTTGCCGTAGAGCGGGCCGAAGCGGATGATCGTGGCATCTGGGTGGTTGGCACCAACGGCATCCTCGCCGCGAGCGCGGAAGTCGACATAGTTCGACTCTGATGCAAAGGTGGCGTCGAGGCCGTTGCAGAAAATGACGCGCTCTGCCCGCACGCTGCGCGCAGTCCAGCTGACGTTTGTTGCTCCGATCAGGAACACGTCGTGATGGCTATTGTTGGCATACTCGGCATGGTAGTCGACAGCGAAGATAAGAGTGTCGCTCCCATTCGCGGCGACGTTCACTTGAATACGGTCTGTCACGTCGCACTCGTGCAGTTCTAGCTTGTCTGGGTAGGTGCGTAGGAGATTGTCGAGGTCGGATCCTTGTTGGATGAGCGTGGGGTAGCGCGTGGTGGCGCGTACTTTTTGGATGTCTCGGTGCTCGCACAGCTCTCGCACAATCTCAGCTCCTAGGTAGCCGCTGGCGCCAAAGACAGTGACGCATTTCGCTGGCTTCGGGTTCAGGCGGCGCCGCTCGTGCGGCAGGCGCACAGCAGGGTTAGGCACAAGCATCGCCGCCCAGTAGGGGCCGCGCTCGTAGCCAAACCCACCGCCAGTTGTCTTCGGCTTTTGGGTTGGGTACATTTGGCTCAAGTCCTTGCGGTCTAGGAACATGGACTCGGGCTGGTGGCCGAACGGGTCCCAGAAGGTGCGCCCGCCTCTGACTGTGGCGACTGCACTCGCAGACTTGGCTGAAAACCGCTGCATGATTAATAGCGAGAGGAACGGAAGGGCTGCAGCGCTGTTGTCGTTTCTGGAGAGGGAGAGAGGAAGCTGCTAAAAAACAAAGTGAGACGAGGAAAGAGAGGAAGGCAAGGTGAACGTATGGTAGTTGGCTACGCGCTAGTGTCTGTGTGCACTTTTCTCCGCTCTCTTGTGTTTGCGTGTGCTCCGCTTCTTGACTTTGGCCCACTTGTCAGGAGTGCTGCGGGTGTCTCTGACCCCTGCTGCTGAGTCAGTCCTGATTGAAGAGCAGGACGCTGAAAAAATGCCAGTACTACGTGGCTTCGTCCTAGGTGCTACGAGAAGGAAAACAGTAACAACCGAAAGCACACGCGCACACGGCTGAGCACAAAAGCGCCAGCGCAAAGCGCAGTGGAGGGATGGGAAGAGGCAGTCGGTACGTAGAAGTAGCGTGAGGGAAGAGGGATGCACGTACATCTGAGTGCTATGAAGTACAGGAGGCGAAAGGGGCAGCCACCGTTCATTTCAAAGGAGGGGAAAGGAAGTGCTTTGTTAGTTCCCAAGATCGCAGTCAAACGTCACTTGAGGCGTGCCTAAAGCCCGTCTTCAGTCCAAACAAGCCTTTGGTACCGCTTGTTTTGTACTGGGCTTCACAGACGCAACTACGCTGGCTGGGGGGGGGGGGGGGGCCGCTCCTCGCCCCTCTACGGATTGCGCTCGCTCTCCCCCTTACAATGCACCATGGAAAGAAGTGCGTGACTAAAAAGAGAAACTACCTCAGATACGTGCCGTCCGCGCCAAGACGAGTCCTATGGTCTTCGCTATTCACAACACACACACACACACATACACACCAGACAATGGACAGAGACTTGGCGTGGAAACGGGAAAGAATTTACTCATTCTCAAAAGAAATAAACCAGTCGGCCACCACCAGAACGTTGGGCTTACGCAGAACTACGGTCTGCCCCACCTGCTCAAATTCGAGCGGTGTCGCCACCTCGGTCTGGTCGACGCGCGTGCTCAATACCACCTTGCTGGCCTTGCCAACATAGCCGTAAATCACAATACGCTCGACAGCGTTGGTAGCGTGAAAGAGCGCTGTGTCCCAGGGAGTGTCACGGTAGGCGCTGCTCTGGAGCACCTGATTCGAGTAGGAAAAGGCACGGTGCACAAAGGCGCCCTTTTCATAATCGTAGGTTACACCGTCGTCGATATAGAGGTCGCCGTAGCTGTTGCCCTGCGCGTTGAGGGCCACAAAGATCGTAAAAGGGTCCAGGCGCGCGGCGAAGGTGTTGCGACGCAGCCGCAACTTCAATGGGACAATGTGGCCGCCTCGCAGGAACATCGGCATAGTACCTTTGTCCACGGACATTGTGTGCTGTCCGACTGCCAACTCGCCCGAGAAGTAGTTGTACCAGAGGGTTTCCTTGGGCAGCGGCACCGTCACCTCCGTTGCGTTCGGTTTCACTACAGGCTGCACTAAAATGGAAGGGCCGAAGAGGTAAGCGCTCTGCACCTCGCGCAACTCCGGCTGCCCCGGGAACTCGTAGAAGAGAGGCCGCATGATGGTGTTGCCCTCGGTGTGCGCGTGATAGAAGGAGGTATAGAGGTACGGCACCAAGGCGTACCGAAGCGCCAGTGCGTTACGCACAAGAGACTGGGCCTCAACAGAGAACGTCCATGGCTCGCGGCGCTGCGTTTCCAAGTGGGAGTGAGTACGGTAAAACGGCACGAAAACGCCGGCTTGCATCCACCGCACAAACAACTCCTCCTCCGTGTCGAAGAAGAACCCACCAACGTCGCTGCCGCAGAATGGGTAGTTTGAGATGGACAAAGAGAGCAGCTCGGGAATGCTGTTCTCGAGGTGGTCCCAGCGGGCCATGTTGTCGCCCGTCCACATCGCCGCATACCGCTGCGACCCAGGAAAGAAGCTGCGTGTGAGGATAAAGGGGCGCTCTGGGGCCGCGTTGGCGCCCCTGGCCTCCACCATTCCCTTGTGAACGGCAAGGACCGAGTAGAAGCTGTACGCGTTGTGCACAAACCGGTGCTCAACGGTCTGACCATCGTCCAGCGTGTGCACCGCCGTCTTCGCCATGGTGGCCTTCTCGCCACGGAACACTGATGGCTCGTTCATGTCCACCCAGGTGTGGATGTCGCGACTGCCGCCTGGGTAGTGGTCGTCGTGGAAGAGTTGTGAATACCAGTCGCGCGTGCGTGTGTTGAGGAAGTCGGGCCACGAGCTCTTCCCTGGCCAGCAGTCGCCCTCGTAGTCCATTCCATGGGCGTCCTTGACATAGTACTGGGCCTCCTTGGCCTCCTGGTGAACGCTGTATTCGCTGTCGCGCTTCACGTGTGGATCCTTGACCGTAACCAACTTTCGACCTTTGGAGGCAAGCGCATCGGTCAGTACCTTTGGGTCGGGGAAGGTGTAGGGGTTCCAAGTAAAGTACTTCTTCTTGTCGGTGTGTTCAATGTCGAGCCACAGCGTGTCGTACGGCATGTTGTGTGCATCGTAGCCCTCGTCCACGGAGAGGCAGTCCTTCGTGCTCATGTAGTTCCAACGGGACTGGTGCAGTCCCAGACTGAAGTAGGGTGGCATCACTGTCGGTCCGGTGAGAGTCGCGTGCTGCTGCTGGACATTTGCAGGGGTGGGACCCGGCATGAAAAAAATGTCAATCGCACCAACCTCGGGCTGCCACCGGCACGACGGTGCAGCGCTATCGGCGCTGACCTCCACATTTGTCTCTGACGGATTCAGAAAGAGCACCCCGCACGTGGACTGCGGGCCATACGCCATAATAAAGGGTATCGCGCCGTATAGTGCCACTGTACTGTTCACCGGGTAGTGGAAGCTGTCTGTGTTGTACATCTCGTACACCTGACCGCCTTGCAGTGGCAAGTCTGCCGCGTGCTCGGCCAGGCCGTACATCGTCTGTGCAAGCGGGAACGTAAAGTTGACCTCTGGCCCCGCCGTCGCGTTGGAGAACGCGGTTGCTTCGATGAGGGAGTTCCCGTGGCACGAGAATTCGAAGCGCACATGCGGAGTCACTATGCTTACTGTCAACATGCAGTCCCCGTGTGGGATACTCCATTGCGCGGCATTAACCCCTTTAATGGCCAGTAGAGGCGCAGCCGCAGGTAGGATAATGCCATCCGGCTGGTACGTCCAGCTCTTCTCCGGCTTCGCAGTCAGTCGCACCACACCGTTAGCGTAGCCAAACGCTTCCAGTGCCAGGCCACCCTCTGTTGTTACCACTGGCACCGATAAAGCGGCATTGCCTCCGAGCAGGAGTACCGAGAACAGAAACACACTCAGGGCAAAGCGCAGCATCGCTAGCTGAGCGGTGCAGCCGCAGGCTAGCCTCCATAGGGGGGAATTAAACAGAAACATATGCGCAGATAAAAACGACGTGTGTCCCGCGATAATGTACCATGCAGGAGATGCGTCACAGTCCGCTGGTAAGGATGCCACTTGTCTCCGCTGGAGCGAGAAGGACGGGGGGAGTGCGTTAATGAGGCGCAGAAGATAAGAAAAAACGCATAAACGGCTCCGTAGAAGGTGAAGAATAAAACGATGAAGAATAGAGAGAGGAGAAGAGTACGATGAAAACAAATGAGCTTCTCTGCACAGTGTGTCACTATGATAGACGAACGTGTCCCAACTTGCTTGCGAAGGAAGCTAGAAAGCATGTAGAAGAGAGAAAGAGGCAGAGAATGAAATCACGCGAGAGAGCAAGTCAGCTGCATGTGGCTTGCTACAAGGGCTACCGCAGTTCCAGATTGCATGACATGGGAGAAGGGAAAGCAGAAATCCTCAGCACAGCACCAAACGAGACCTCAGTAGTAAAGCCAAACGACTGAGCATATGCGCGGTTTGAATCCTCTTTTTATCGCTCATCTGCGTATGTATTGGCACACACGGCCACATGACATGTAGGTCGACAAGAGCAGCCAGCCCACATGGGTTAGTAGCTTCCTGCGGCCTTGCGCAGCGACGTGCGGTGGCGCCCACATAGCTCACGCTCATCACCGAATGGAGAATGTCTCTCATCTCCCAGCGCAAGGCTCGCACACTACTGCCGTCGACATCGCAGCTCCTTCTCATCTACATAGGCCAGTGACGCGTTGCACGCAAATTCGGCGTGCAGTTTGTTGAGAAACTTAGAGCCCCTGTCGCTACTCCCCACCACGGCTGCCGTCCTGGGGTCTGGTGAGAGCGATGCGTTCAGCTCTGAAACGAAGAAAGTCAGCAGACCGGTCTGCGGAAGCACCAGAGACACCTCCATCCCCTGCCTTCGCGCGGCTGTCACACACGACATGGCGGAAAGAAGCACAGTTACAGTGAGGTGCGGGCACATCTGGCGGCACAAACAAACTACTGGTGCCAGTGTCTGTTCTACTGTGTAGCGGCTGCCATGGTGCAGCACCGGGTAGTGCTCGATGAACACAATACGAAAGCCGCGCTCCGCAAAGTTGTCCATGTCCGCCAAGATCTCATCCTTGAGCAAGATCTCTACCTCCTGCGAGGCTGTACCACGTTCTGTTTTACTATCTCTGTCGCCTTGGCACCCCGCCTCCGCCGCAGTCCACTGACGTGTTCGGCGCAGTAGCACATCTTCGATAAAGTAGAACCGCAGCTGGCGCGAACCATCACTGTACTTGGACACCTCCGACCTCTCTTCCGAGGCAGTGGAGCGGAATACACGAGAGATGATGCGCCGGTTTGACCTGACCCATGTGACACCAGCGGCATCCAGCGCTGTAGCCTCAGGAGGCAGCACAAAATGCAGCGGCGGCTGTGTTAGGCGTTGGCACATGCTGGCCAGTGTGGACTGCAGAATCTGCGTACAACGGGGACTGAGCTGGCCGCCGTGCGCGCCGACAGCGGCTGTCAGACGCCGCTTCAGATCCTCCATGCTCTGCTGAAGCAAAGAGATTCGACCCTGCCTTCCTTGCAGTGACCCTGCCAATGAAGATGCACCGACGCTGCTGTCGCTGTCGTTCACACGACCACGCTTCAGCCCGGCAACGGAGCTGCAAGACGAGGTGCTGGGTGCGTTCTCGATGTTGTAGTGAAGCACTTGTGTATTAGCGCGCAGCTTTTGCCACTTGCTCGACTCCAGCGCACAAAGACCTCGAAGCCCTTTGGTATCGCGGCCGGGTCAATCACAAAGGTCATCTCATCATGCCTGAGAGCGTTGGCGGCTTGTAGCTTGACGCAGATGGCTCGCTTGTCGAGGAGTAGGGTAGCTGTGGCGGTCTCCAGCATTGCTATAGGCGTGCGAGGATCCACTGCGACGGCAGCCGTGGCGGCTGCACGTGAGGAAAGGGCCACCTTCAGTGGGAGCCACAGGTTATGCGGGCTCAGCTGGTGCTTTTGCGCAAACTTGGCGAGACTACACTCCTCGCTGCACAGAAGGAGGCTCATGACTCGTGTGCTAAGGCAGCAGTGCTACCGAGGAAATCGCTGCTTATCACGAGCAAATACGGCGATTGGGGTATACAGCGGAGGGAAGCGGAGAAGTGCAGTGAAACATCCTGAACGGCAGTGGAAGACACATGGACATGCGTAGAGAAGAGGGATGTCCCAGATGCACGCGTCCATGGACACGAAGCCAGACAAGCCAGCAACATAGCCTCCCTCACGTGAGTCCGGCGTAGCACATGACAGCATAGATTCACCGATGCTGTTCTCCGCAGCAGACCATCCCACGCATCAGGTGGCCGGCACTTTGGCTGCCACTCTAAAACAGGAGGACGCAAAATCGCATCCGCTGTGAATTTATTCTTCCCCAGTCGAGAAGCTTCGCAGCCACGCCTTCATAGTCGTAGGACGCCCGCCAGTCAAGCCGCATCAGAGCGCTTGTAAGCCACTTGTACCACAAGACGAAATGACGCACACACCGAGACCTACATGATATACCAGCCGTGCTTGCGCAGGCGAGGCCCTACGGTGTCATGAATGTCCTCTACAGGCACGGAAGCCTCCGCGCTGCTGCGAGGCATCATCGTAACGATGGCAAACGGCGTTGTTTGGATCGTAGTGCCGAAGAAAGTGGCACCTCCGATGTACGGCCGGCCTACAACGGGATGGCAATGTGCAGCACCTTCTGGGTGGACGCCTTCCTGAGAGCTGTCACTGCTCACGGAAAACCCCACGTCGAAGGCGCATTGGCCCTTGTCTGTCTCGTACCGTACCAGCGGCACGACTGGGTACATGCTGGCCCCACCGCCGTGCGCCGTCAGCAACACAACAGTGAACGAGTTTGGTGGAATCTCCGGGGGCGGAAACCACAGCCACTGGGGCATCCTCCCCCCACAGGATGGAATATCAAGCATAGCATCATTATCGGCGACCTGCGACGTGATGGCAGCCTTGTAGAAGATCTCAGAAAAGTAAAGTGGTGACGCGCCGCAGTTGAGGAGGACGTATGGTCTCGTGTTGGACGGGTACTTGTCCGGATCCTGGAGCTGCGCGGCGAGGAACCGCAGTCGCTGCTGCAAGTTGTCGGTGCTACTTGTCTCTGCCACCACTGGGAACTGCATCCTGTTGCCACCACCCAGGAGGTTTGAGCGGAGAGTCGCGAGACCGGCCATGGCGTTCTTGAACTCTGTCTCATCGAATGTCTCCTGCTGGAGCTGCGTGCTTTCTTTGTTCAGAAGCGCAAGCCACGTCACCGTAACCCCGGCGCTGTCTAGCCGCTCTAGCGCGAGTCGAACTGTCGCTGTTCGGTGGGTGTCAGTGAATACGTTTGGCACTAGCACTGAGATCGACTGCATGTGGGCTGTGCCACCGCGTAGTCCCCACTCGACGCCGTTGGTGTGACACATTCGCTGGACGTCGTCGAGTGTTTGACACGCCTCCGCTGTGATGGCGCAGAGCCGCTGGTATACCTGCTCCTCCGTCTCCGCTGCAGAAGAGCATCGCTCCACCAGGCTCGGCTGCATGCACACCTGAACATCTTTGTCTCCGCTTCTGCAGAGATACAGTACGACCAGCAGGTCTCCTGGCGCTGAAGATGGTGGTCGCATCCGGTACGCAAGGACGGCGCCCATCGCATGTTCGGTGTCCCCTAACAAACCCGCCACAGAGGCCATTCCGCTATATGTCAGCAGCGGTGGCACGAAGTCAAAGAAGCAGCCGTAGAGCTGCATCGTGAGCAACTCCACCTGCGGCTCATAGTGTGGAATGTCAGAGACAATACAATTTTTTACGCCCAAAGCGACGTACGTTGTGGGTGTCATGTACGAGTGAAGTGACTTGCTAACCGCAGCCATCGTCTCGCTGCACTTCCTCACGGGCACCGTCACCCCCGGCGACCCGCAGTTCTCCCGCGGGCTCCATGATGCCACAGTTGGCTGTTGTGGTATTGCACTCAGGACAGGCAGCAGCTTTACCGCGTAGTCGCCGTGTGCAGCAACAAGCGGCGTGACATCGACGTTCTCGACGCCGGGTACATTGACGGGGCTGATGCCGGCCATTGGTTTCAACTCGGTCTCGTTCAGCCGGTACATCATCCACAGAGTCCAGTCCTCCCGTGTGTAAACATTAACGAGGCGCCCCCCGACCACTCGGCGCAGACCTCGCCACAGTCTCGGGTCGGAGCTGCACGGACAACCCATCAAGTAGACGTTTTCGACAACACCGTAGGCCCCCACCTTGTCCAGCTCTTGCAGGCATTCCACAATCACGCGAGAGCCAAAGCTGAAGCCGACCAACGTCACCGGGCGGTTGCCACGGTGCTGGTCGAGCAACGCAGCAGCTAAGTCTTTGCCAGTGTAGGCAGAGCGGTTCGACAGCGTTGCGAAGGTATTGTCTATCACTCCAGTCGCCCACACCGCGAACAGCGGCAGCTGAAAGGTGCCCATCAGAGACCAGAAGGCATGCAAACTGGAAAACATGGAGCCTCGCAAGAGTGTTTTCGCTGTCATGCCCACCGCCTTCCTTGCCACCTTGTCAGCGATGTCGAGGTTCACTTGAATGGTCTCCCCAAATCGCATGAGGTAGTTATCCTCCCATTGCAGCACGTACGGCTCCATTGACCCAAACAGCGCGCAGCGGTGCAGCACCGACTGCCACAGACCCACCTGTTGGTCTCGCATCGGTCGACGGGGGTCAAAGATGGCAGAGTAGCCACTCACTCCAATGACGAGCGTCGTTCTCTCCATGGCCAGCACGCCTGCTGTACCGCATCGCTCCACAAGGTCCTGGAACACAAGCTGCACCGTATAGAGTGCCACGTCGATGACGCAGGTGAGTGAGAAGAAAAGTCCCGGCGGAAGATCGACCAGGAACTGTGGACTGCACGGCGCACATGGAGTCAGCGATTGGTGTCTCAGTTCCGAAAGGTTGTAAGCAGAGGCAAAGGCAACATTCACGTTGTTGAGGGAGCTAACCTCGAACTGTACCCTCACGTAGAAGCGCGGTGTGACGGGATTGGTGTAACTGTTCACCACCTCCACAATATAGTATCCCTCCGCCCCCGCAAGACTCCACTCGCTACTGATGAAGTATGTTAGCGACGCCTCAGCAGGGTAGACACCCATCGGTGAGGCCGTTTCGGACCACTGCTGGCCGTTTATTATACCCATATCGCGTGTTAAGACATCATGCGAAGAGCGATTCACCAGCGACACGCCGATCTTCCGCCGCTGCTTTACAGCGTGCCAGTATTCCAACTGCCTCTGAGGCAACTCCTCCTTTGGGAACGTTACCTCACGGGACTGCGGCTTGCCTCCCGTGCTCGCTGGGTATACCTTGAGGTACGTGTACGGTGCCACGTGCAGCTCAAGCGCCACCCCCTGCTGGCGCCGCGTGAAGTCAGTGCTAGTGAGGAGATCTCGTAACCAGTTCTCGGCTACCGTTGGATCGAAGTCTAGCTCGTCCTTCTCGCAGGCCGCAGAAAGTGCCCAGGCACCGAAGAAGTCGCGCTCAGCACGGACCCAGATCCGCAGGGGCGTCGCCTTGCCGGTGCTAAACGATGGCGTAGCGACGTAACAGACGATAAATCCGGCACCAGTGGGGTGTGCGAACCGATTGACGCACGCGAATACGCCCGCGTGTCCTGGCACAACAACGGCCGGCGGCGTCATTGCCCATACTCCAGAAATGAGTTTAACAGCCTTTAGGCGGAGCTGAAAGCCGTCCAGTTTGTTCTCGACAGCAAAAACAATGTGGCGGCGACGCTTCTGTAGCGACGGCAGATTACTGGTGTGTGACATGGCCATCATTCTCGTATGTAGGGGAACAACGACGCCGGGACTCAAGTCCTCCTCGAATACATCGGAGAGGTCCCAAGAGGTGCCAGTACCACCACTGCCACTCTCCGCCAAAGGGTGCGAGCACGCAAGGAGGCGCACCACTTCCTCATTAGCATCAGCCTCTTCTTCTGCCGCTGTCGCCACAACCTCAGTTGTCGACGACGCAGCCGTTTCGAACGCCTCGACATCGTCGACGGAACGCAGCATGAAGATATCAGAGTCCGTCGTGCGGCGAAAGGCCTTGTAGCCACTCAGTGAGGCACCTGTCACACCGAAGATGGCGGCGATATTGGCGGTTGTCAGCGCTGGTGTAACAATGGAAGCGAGGGCGGTAGCGTGAGTGGCGGCGCCCACAACGGTGGCAAAGACCCCAGTGCCGAGAACAGCGCTACCAGCCGCCCCAATTACGCCCAGACTCGTCGCTGTAGCAGTCACAAGTGCCGCGTACGCAGGGCCCACAAGGGGAGCAGCCAACCCACCCGTCACGGCAAGGGCCGCACCGCCTATCACAGAAAAGCCGCCGATAGTCGCGACACGCATCAGGCTGCGCTTTTGCTGCTCTTTGCTCCTCAGCACCCCATCTTGCTTTGCCACATCGGCCTGCTCGGCAGCAATGTCTCGGCCCACCGTCATGCGCAGTTGCGCCAGTGTCTTCTCCTCACGCTCCACCAGGGAGAACGGAATCGACAATATCCAGGAGAGTCTCTGCGCTGCTGCTCGCAGCCTTGCGTCGTACGAGCCAAGTCGCAGTGCGAGGTTGAAGGGCAAATTCACAACAACCCAATCAAGCGAGGGGTTGAGTACTGAACACACCGTTTGAACGTCTTTTGGTGACCATCGCTTGTGATGGAGGTCAGGAAAGGCGTACGGGGGTGGCAGAAGAACGCCATCAAGGAGGTTGCGAAGGCTGGTGTCGTCGACAACGGCGTAGAGGAGCGCCCGAATCGCTACGCGGTCCTCCAAGGAGATGATGACGGGCATCGCCGATGCAGGGACATCAGTGCTCTGGCACAGTCGCTGAATCTCCTCCGCTGTTCGCTGCGGTCGCTGCGGACTCCATAGGTACTGGTAGCTGTCAAATAAACTGTAGGTGTTGCGCAGAACAGTTTGGGCCGCCATTTCCTAGTGAGAATTCCTCCGCCACACAACAGAGTAAGAGCGGATGATCCTGAATCGAAAGCTATGTGGTCGTGTAGCAGGGAGAGCAGGGCTCGAACTGTGGAGGGGGGGAGTAGCAGCACAACCACACCTTTGCAACTCAGTGCATGCGTACAGGGGCGTGCATGTAGCTGTTCGCGCTGGCGCAGTCGGCTCAGACCTGAAAATTGTTCGCCTCAGCAGACCTGTGAAACTTGTGCTTCCGTGAGCACCAGACAGGAAGAGAAAAAAACCAAAAAGAAAAAGGGGGAGGAGACTGCAGCACTGTGCGTGATGGACACACACACGCGCACGCACGCAATTCTACTGTACATGCCACCGTCCTCTCAGCACCAGATGGCGACAAGTCTGCTACGAGAACAGTAAAAGAGGAGAGTGATAAGGGAAGCAAAATAGGGAGATACACACGATGCGACAAGGAGTGGAGTGTGGTCACTGTGACTGTGATGGCGCTCTCTGGATGGCGACAGGGTGTGAAAGGGGTAGTGTGAAGGCAGAGAAGAAATAGGCGTGTGGTGGTAGAGGACTCGGTAGAGTAGAGCTCTTTGGCTGTCCCTTCACAGATCTCCCCCGTAGAGGCGCGTAAGAGGAAGACGGTGAGTCCGTTGAAAGAGGAGGAAGAGGTGCTCATGCAGAAACAACAACGATAAGACAGGCGAGCCTTAATCTGCCCCTTCCACCGCACCACCGCGGCCTGTTGCTGATGTCACGTGTTGGACAGTGCTGGACAAGGTCGCGAAGCACCTTTGCAGGGTAGCTCAAGGACAATATGCAGTACCATGCCAAGAAAGTGGTGGGCAAACCACCAATTTATCGGCGTAACGAGCAGGAGCGCGCCCCAGGCTACTCAGCATTGGCAATCAAACATGCGCATAATCCATGCGTAGGGAGACCGCAAAATAAAAGAAGTCGGTGAGAGCCCACTAGAGGCGGAGTGCCACATACAGGCGCGAGAAACACAGAGAGAGAGATGTGGAGGAGGTAGAAACGAGAACAGAGCAAGAGTCACAGCGAGAGAGGGGCACTGCCAGCAAACAGTTCGTTCACCACTCGCATTCGTGGAGGCACCCCCGGCGACAGCAAGGCGCTGCGCTCAAGGAACTTGACAATCTTGAAGTACGAACCACAGACCGCAGTGCGGATGGGGCGCAAAGCGGCTCTCAGGCGTCCTCGAGCCCGAAAATAGTGAACCGATTGCGGATATTTTCCCTACTTGTTCCGTGGTGCTCGAGAAACAGGTGTTGCGTGGCTCCTTCTCTCTCTCTCTCGGTGATCTAGGTTGAGCACCACTGGGCCTGCCGCGGTGCCGATCGAGCAGGACAGTGCGCACTACGCCCGAGGTTCCACGAGCAAGAAATGTGCTGCGACCCGGCGCTGTCTAAGGCCGTTTTTCTTTCCATTGCTCTATAAATGCCTCATAGTCAAAGCAGCCATTACTCACAAACGCCCACACCTCTTCGGCGATGTCCTCGTGGCGCCTCTGCAGCAGCGCAACAACTTCATCGATCGACTTATACACTGGACACGCGGCAAGTACGTGCGCGTCAAGTTCCTGATCCACTTTCTCCACGAAGGATCTGTACACTCTATGCTGCTCGTGCTCGTCCGAGATGGTGTGCAGGGGTGGCACTGGCTGCCACATTTTCTCCAAGTCCAACGAAATCATGAAGTCTTCGATAACACCGACAACAGTATCGAAGGCCGCGTCCTCGGGCGAGCCGCCGTTGCCGCAGATGAGGAACTCACCCTCCTCCGTGTCCATTAATAGAGCGCACGAGTTCAGTGGAGAGAGAGAGAGGGGGCAAGCGGATAGAATGTGCTGCGTATGTGCGATACAACCGGTCTTCTCGACTGTGACTTGTCGCTGTGGTGGACCTGGCCTGCCAAGCGTGGATCAAAGAGAGCAGAAAAAAGACGAAGATGCGAGAAGCCGCGTGAAGAGTCGACGCCGACAGTGGAGAGGGGGATGAGAGGGTGTGAAGAATGGGTGTGAACCGTCCGCCATGAGGACGTACTCTCCAAAGCCCCAAAGCCTGCTTACAGGCAATTCTAGTGCTGCAAATGCCCCGGCGAGCACGGGATGCCGGGGAAAGACATGGGTGAAACTCTACGTGACGGTGCCATTCTTATTTCTCGTGTATGGTTGGGTGTTGTGTGCTGATGAAGAGGAAGGGGGTGTAATGACCGACACACAGTAGCGCAGAGAGAGAGGGCGTACAACACTGACCCCAAACAGGCCTGTCAAAACGACACCGAAGACATGTGCAGGTGCTGCGAGCCGCAGTAGGAAAGAAAATTAGCGCTCAGGTCCGTGAGAACAGAACGTCCTACTGCGAGCACTCCTACGCTCAGACCACCACCGAAGCAGCCTTGTCTCCAGAATCACCGAGGCAGTTCCATTAGAGAAACAGAGAGGGAAAGCGGAGAGATTGCACAACGTTGGCAGCAAGCTTTAAACATATAAAGAGGGAAAGAGGCCGAGAAGGCGATGTTACTCAGCAATGCCTGCAATACACAACCGCAGTTGAGAAGAGAGCGCGCGGAAGATGAAATTGGATGCGCTCAGTACCGACCTGCACGAGCGCAGCAGCTCCATGACGCTGCATGCGGCAACGCCTACATGGCAGAAGGCTTGTCTGGGTGTACCCTCTCCTCCTCTGCCCGCCACCACACTCTCCGCTGGCTTTCCGCAGATGGGCACAGGACACACTCAAATCTCTACTCAATCGCCACGCGCTTTGCTTCGCTTCTCATATGCTTCCTCAAGCTCTTGCGTGGCACACTTGACGGGGGCACCGTTACTACCGTTGCTACCGCTTCCCCTAAGGTTGGCGTAAGACGCACCTCCGTCTGACGATGCCGTACCCGGGCCTCGTTTAGCTTCCTTTCCACCATCACCACGTCAGCCTGTGTGATCCGCAAAAGACGACTAGTGCGTGACACTACAGCCGTGTAGTCCGGTAGAAAAGGAGCGTCTGAGAGGAGGGCGTCCTCGCCGAGGTGCGAAAAGGAGCGCAACTCTGTTCGTAGCTGTTCGTGTCCGATAATCACCTCGACTCCGCCACTTAGCACCAGCGTGAAGGCGCTGCTCGGAAGCCCGGCTCTGTAGAGCACTCGCGCTGGATCAACCGTGGCGAGGTCCAGAATCCCAGCCGCAATTCCTGGAGAAGATGTGCTATCGCTTTGCTCCTCACCGTCACCGCATGAGTCGCCTACATGCACCACCACGTCGCCAACATGCTGCAGCAAGAACTTGATGTGAGAGACATTCCACGTTGCAAAGTACACGTACGCCCGGGTGAGGTAGTAGGCAAGTGCCCATAGCTGATCCTCCGAGAGGCACTGACTCTCTGACGTGGAGGACACGCCGTACGAGTAGAAATTCACCCGCGGCAATCGAGTTGGCGGCGGCTCAATCACTGACCCGTCGAATGCCTCTACGTCTGACAGCAGCTTCGTATCACCCGAGTACTCGTCCTCGTCGTAAATCTCCGACGCAATGAGCTCCTCAATGACATCCTCCAGTGTCACAAGCCCAATGAAGCCGCTCGGCTCCGCCGCGTTCGACAGGAGCGCCATCGAGTTAATGACCTTCGGCATGCAGTGCACAGGCGCGGTAGGCTTGCTGCCTTGCCGCTTGTGGCCCGAGTCGTGCTTTGACGCCTGTTTGCCGTCGATAGTACTGAACCCTGCACAACTCAGCTGTGAACCCTTCGCACCCTGCGACAAATTCCTCGGCGATCCACCCTGCTCGTCAGCGGCAGCTTTGTCAGCTGGCTCCACGAAGAGAAGCTGCGTGTGGTGCTGCTCGAAAGTGTACAGCATCTCCTGCAGAAGCGTGTCCGCCTTCACCACCAGGAGGTCTCGCGGGTGTTGCAGCACGAAATCACGCACTGTCATGTCACTGTCATGGCAGAGGTAAGTGTTGCTGATGAGGTCCTTCACGTAGAGCACGCCAATCACCCTGTCGCGAGATTCTTGATACACCGGTACGCGTGAGATACCGTACATCCACAATCGACGTTCGAGCGCCGTGTCAAGCCGGGTACTCGCCTCAAGCATGACGACGTTCTCCATTGGTGTCATGGCTGCATCTGCCGTGACCTCGTTCATGTCCATCACACTCAGCATCATGCGCGCCTGGTCCATGTCGATGCCCGACTTGGCAGAGAACTTTTCACAATGCATGCAGATGAGCTTCTTCAGCTCCTTGCGGTCGTATACCTGGCCCGCCTCGTGTCCCACCAGCCAGTCCAGGATCAGCCCAAGCGGCTTTGAGATGGGCCACAGCACGAACAGCGAAATCTTCAGTGCTGGCAGACTCCGTGCACCGGCCCACAGTGCGTTGTTTTGGTTACTGCAAAAACTCATGGGGAGAATCTCACCAAAGATGAGAACCACCAGTGTTCCCAAGATAAAGTTCACGAGCTCGCTGCCATCCACAATGGCAGCGACAAGCTGAGAGGTCAGCACCAGAGTCAGCATGTTGCCGACGAGCAGAGTCACGAGTAGCTGGTGCCCCAGCATGCGTACCGGCAAAATCTTGCGCGCGTAGGTGCGGTCAGACACTTGCCCCGCATCGGCTATAATCTCCAGATAAATGGTCTCCATCCCAAGCAGCCCAATTGTAAGGCCACAGTACATAGCAGAGAGCAGCACTGTGCTGATGCAAAACACGATGAGGACCCATTTGGGCCATGCTGCGTACCCGGTAGCTTCTTGTTCACTGCGGCAACCTCGAGCGCCACGTGCGCCAGAATCCCTGCAGCGAGCGCCAGTAGCCCTCGTCGAGTACGTTTCGCTGAAGTAGCGAATGGCAGCGCAACTTTCATGCCCACCTTTTAGCGCGTCTGAGTGGAGGAGAGCGCACAGCGCCGGACGAAAAGAGGGGGGAGTTAAGGTGAAAGAGTGAAGTGAAGAAGAAGGCAGCGGCGGGAGACAGAGAAGACAACCGCACACACACACACACAGAAAAGACTCCACGATGCGGTGAAGAAACGCAATTTTTCTCCTTTGAGAGGAGTTGTCACGTACGCACAGGAAGATGCACGCGCGTGAGCAAACAGAGCGCAAGCAAATGAGAAAGAGTAGCGGAAGCAAAGTATAGACGCAACGAGCCTCAAAAGCTGTAGAATCAATAACGGCAGTAAGAAAGGCAAACAAATTGCAGCCAAGACTGGGAAGGAGCAGGGTCGGTGTTGGCCAAATCGCAGCAAGGCTTGGCGTATGCGGGTGGCTGGGTACGCAATGAGAAGCAGTAAGGAGGGCACACCTTTGGAGAGAAACTGGGGATCCGCACACGTACACGTACGCATACCCACTTCACAAAGGCCGAAAAGAAGTGCAGATGGTGGGAGTGGTGGGGTGGGGCCGCTCGTCCCCGCCCCCGTGGGTGCCGCAGAAATACACGAAAGAAGAAAAGATACGGAAGCGAGGGAAGGGGGAGAGTAGAGTGAAGAGAGAAAATAAGAAACAACGCGGGCTGCTACAGGGACATTGGTAGCATGTTGCGTCTCTCCATGACACGTTAGACAGTTATTGTACAAAGTGTAGGACAGAAATAGGGCTCGAGGGCCCGACCAACCCCAAACGCAGTCCAATACAGTCCGAAGGCGTGCATGCATTGGTCTCACTAGACTCTCTGTATGAGTGGTTCTCTGTGTATCTCTGCGCGGATGACTGCATGCTTATCTGCGTTGTCCTGATTTTCCTATATCGCTTCTGCTTTCCCTTCTCCACTGATGATGCCGGCCACCCCAGTGCATGATATCCGGGTGTCTAGCACCCCCCCCTCCCCGTCGTGGGGAAGCCAAGAGTCTGCCGCCTGCCCTCGGGCACGGTTGCAGGCTCTTGGTCTCAGTGGACAGGCCCGGGCTGGCGCGGTGCGGAAGAGGCGTGCGGCCATGACCACAACTACATCAGCGCACTACGAATCGTGCCGACGATCCAGCAAACACGCACGTGTGTCCGTTGTTTGCTCCACTTTTGCGTCGCTGCGGTGACGTTGAGCCCAGTGCTGGGCACTCGCTCGCGCTCTCTGCAGTGGGATTTTAGTGGCACTGAATGTCGCCAAACGCCCTTGGCCGGCTCGGCACCCTGGCTTAGTAGCAGGACAAGAGACGCATCTCATCGCAGGTACCTACAGCGCAGTTGGTATCCCGGGCTTTCGGTACTCTGATGCAGCAAGGGAAACGAAGCGCAGCAGTGGCATCTCCGTTGACCTTCAATAACCCATATGTATAGGTGAAAGTCCCCCCATTCTCAGGCACGAAAAGAAATCAGTGCCGGTCTCGGTTGGGTACAGTGACCCTAGTAGACGAATGCGCTCCACCTCCGGGCACATGTCTATGAATGACCTGCTGCAGCGAGAAGATGTCGATCAGAGGACAGGTTATGTCCCACACAGTCCTCACGCCAGAGGACTGAACGGCGGCTCGTACCGCACGTTGTTTTTAGGTAAAAAAAGGTCGACCCAGCCGAGCTTAGGCAGCGTTACATGTTAAACTCAATGACAACTACTCGGCCTGCACAAGCAATCTAAGATACCTTGACATCGCACAGTGCACAAAGAGTCGCAGAGAGGTCACAGTGGCGCTAAATAGCCACCGAGTACAGAACTTTATCGTCCGTTTAGAGGAGGGCTCTGACGCGGAGAAGCCTAAGACAGCTCGCGCCCAACTATACACTCTCTGTATAGCCTACTGAAAGATCCCAAGTGCACCCACTGTGAGGCACGGGTGCCGGACGCACGGCGAGGACACCCCGCGTCGCACCATCGCGCCCTCCAGGCTCCACTGCGGAGGGTCTCCACGCCACCTTCTGGGACGCCGCGGCGTGAGGCGACTGAGGGAGAGGCATGGCCCACAGGCGGGGTGCAGGGTGTCCGAGGGGCGTGGCCTGCAGCTGGCCGGCTTCCTCCCTGCGCAGCTCCGGCATGCACCTGGTGCACCCTCTACTAGCCCTCCCGACAGGCGCCACCGCTTCCGTCCTCGAGCAGGACCCTGGACGCTACCCGCCTGTGCCGCGGCGCGCAGCCCACTCGAGTCCGTCTGGCGCCGATCGTGCCCCACGTATGCGGGGTGGGGAGTGAGGCAGGGTGAGGCGGGCCCGCTAGGCGCGTGGCCGGAGTCCTGCGAAGGTAGCTGACCTGTCGTCGCGCGCGTACACCGATTGGCTGTCTCCTGATGGAGGGAGACGATGAATCAAAAGTTGCGTTAGTACGCACGATCATCCGTGTAGACGTAGAGAGAAAAAACACATGCAGACGTGTTAAACGAAAAGCCCGAAGAACGAGGTGGGAATCTGTGGACGATGTGCACCGAGAGACTTCACCGCCCTTTCGCGCTCCCCTATGGCACCAAAATTGAGCAAAATGGATGCGCACAGAGAGCGAGTTGATGTTCTCTAGCGCGTAGAGGTTAGCCTACGTGTGCAATCTCGGCACTATCACTGTTTCCGAGAAAGCTTTCTGCCATCAGAGCAGCACGCTGCCCTTGTCCTACAGCTGAGTGTCCTTCTCCTTTCGACATGGTTTGCTATAGTACCGACAGTTACCCTTGGCAAACTCCCGCAAGCTCGTGGTCTTGGTTTTCTTTGCTGATGACATCTCATTACCATGTCGAAAAATCGCGATTTCTCAACGCACAGACGTATGGTGTCATGCCTCTCACCGCTGAGAGTGTCTTCCAGGCAGAGCTGTGGCACTCTGCCAACACTCGCATCTCACCGTTTGCCACTTCATCGTGACATCGGCAGGCTCCACGAAGGTGTCGAGAAAGACTTTGGGGAGGCGTCGGAGAGAGGAGAAACTCTTCAATCGACTAGTCGCAACATCGAACACCCGCACTGCACGACACGTAAGAAAAGGAATGAGCGGCTCCCGTACCGAGTAGAGGCACGGAGAAACCTCCGCTCTTTCCCTCAGCACCGTCCTCCTATAGTGTGGCTGCCCCTGTCACGTTGCGCTTTCGAGTGAGCTCTGTGCTACCCCGTCCTCTTGCTTGATGTACCGTACTGCCTCTGCAGCGCTGGAATGCCATCCGTGCGGTGACCAAGGAGGCTCTCACACTCGCTGCCGACCATGGTGGCCATAGCTGGGCGAGACCCGGAGGGGCGCAGCGTGCTCGGTAAGCTCGAGCCAAGGATGCACACATTGCTGCTACGTTCACGGCTGATGAACTGATAATGGTAGTACTTGTCAAAAAGCGCCTTGGGGATGCTGTAAACACGCGCCGCCGTGAACACAACGGCGCTGAAGTCGGGGATAAAGAGCGTCGTCGTGAGGGCCCCCTCGCCGATGTAGTTAAAACTCTGCAGCTTCGAGCGGAAGCCCTCAGAGCCGACAAGCAGCTCCACACAACCGCCCAGCACGAGGAGTAAGCGGTCAGAGCGGATGCCGCGCGAGTACAAAATGTGCGATTGGTCGCTCGCCGCGTTGAGAAACTCAGTGTGCCCACCCTTGAAGAAGAACTCGGACCGCGACGACATCTCCATCACGCCGAACGCCTGCGAACTCATCATGCTGGGGATGTCGGACGTCGGTCGGGTGACATGATCGAAGGCAAATCCGCTGTGCTGCTATGCTGACTGGGAGTGATGGAGCACAGCTGTAGGTCCTTGCACTCCTCCAATAGCATCTTGATGTATGCCGGCTTCCAGCTGTAGAAGCAAGAAACCGTGCGGTTGAGGTAGTACGCGACTGCCCACACCTGGGAATCGGTTAGCAGGATGCTCTCAGTTGGGTGAGTAAAGTACGAGTAGAAGTTGACGCGCGGCGGGGTTTCAGGCTCTTTTGGTAAGTGAAGAGTCTTGGGGTAGTGGTCATTGCCAGGAATGTCCACAGCAGCGTAGAGCGGCTCTTGCTCCACCGCGTTATAGCGATCGTACTCGTCGTAGATCTCGGACGCCAGCAGCTCCTCCACAACGTCCTCCATTGTGAGAATGCCGACAATTTTGGGGTGGGTCGATGCAAAGCTGCGCGACGCGGAAGGCTCCACCCGCCACATCGAGTCACCATCCGTCACGATCGCGGCGCCCACGCTGTGCGAATCCTCCTCGAAGACGACCGCCATGTGCGTCTGTGCCTCCAGAAAGAGTTTGAGCATTGACGGCAGCGACGTAAGGGTGCACACCATCGCGAACCGTCGGTCCTTTGATTTGACCACCTGCGCCACTGTCAGCGGCGAAAGTTCTAAGGACGTGTTCACCGTCATCAAGTCCTTGACGACGAGGATGCTCTCAAACACTCCAGGCGCTGACTCGACCGGCACTCGTGAGCGACCTGACTTCCACAACATCTCCAAAAAGTCCGGTGTGATGAGGTCCGTGTTGTGGACGTACGTTGTCTTCTCGATCGGTGTCATGATATCGCGCACTTTGCGCTCGTGGAAATCCATGGCTGCGAGCAAGAGGTTCAACTCTGACTTGGGCATGCGCGCGTCATCCCCACCGTCGCGTTCGTAGTGCATCACCATCAGCTTGCGCAGCTCCTTCTTATCGTACAGCTGCCCTGTCTCCTCGCTGCCCACCACAACGTCGAGGAACCAACCCAGAGAAACGGACAGCGGATATGTGAGGATCATTGCCACCTTCACAAAAATGGAGCCAGCCGCGGCGACCCGCAGCGAGTACTTGGAGCAGCAGATGGACATGGGCAAAATCTCAGCAAACAGCACAATGACTAAGGTGCTCACGATGAACTTCCAAATACCGGAGCCGCTATCGTCGACCACGTGCGTGATCGTGCCCCTCGTACGGATGGCCTCTACAACATCAAAGACATCGCTGAACTCCTGGACGATGAGAACGTTGCACAGCATATTGGAGATGATGAGAGTGGAGAGCGTCTTGTGCCCTTGTTTGCGCAGCGGCAGCAACGTCGCTGCGTACTTGCAATCCGGCTTCGGCCCGCTCTCCGCGATAATCTCGAGGGTAAAGGTGTTGGCGCACATTACGCCGAGTGTCAGCCCAGAGAAGACCGCGGACAGGAAGGCGTACAAGCAAATTCGAAGCAAGTGATCGAAGAGAATGTAGACACGCCTCTTCTGCTTTGGGGTGACACTCCCCAGTTTCTCGCCCATCATCCCCAAGGCGTCCTTCCGGAATGGGTGTGCCGTTGCACTAAACGCCGCAGCGAGATAAAGGCCATACGCGGCGAACGTGATGCAGAGGCGAATCGACCGCCCGGTCGGGGCACACAAGCGATTCCCTTCATCCTCGAAAAGGTGAGAGAGTCTGCAGCGCGTTCCCTTGTCTTCCACCACCACCACCACCCTGTCGGGCTCACCCCGCTTCACTCTTTAGAGTTCGAAGGAGGCGACAGGCGTGCAGAGAAGAGGAGTGAGCGAAAAACAAAACATAACTGGAGAACCCGAATCCGTGTCTCACGTGCGGCTGCGCGATGATAATGATGCGAAGTGAGCGAGCAACAATCACCAGACAACAAAGACGCTTCCTCTGTTCTTTCGTTTGTGTGTGTGTGTGCGCGTCCCTTCCCTCC
Organism: Leishmania lainsoni; assembly: GCA_003664395.1. Lineage (NCBI taxonomy): Eukaryota > Euglenozoa > Kinetoplastea > Trypanosomatida > Trypanosomatidae > Leishmania > Leishmania lainsoni. The sequence continues at coordinate 49,285 of RAIA01000091.1, forward strand.
TGAGCCTCAGCACAAAACGGCGGTGCGCTAAGCACCACCACGAGCACGAGAAAGCCACCCACGAGCCTCCCCCTAAAAACACACGCGCACAAGTAGAGAAAAGGGTAGAAGAGCGACGAAACAGAAAGAGAAAGAGAGAGGAGAAACAAGGCAAGTATCACCTAACGAGAGTATGAGCGCGAACACGACAAGAGCGTGGAAGAGATGGTGAATGCTGAGTGTTAGAGAGAGGGCACGTGTCGTCGAGAAGAGACTGTCCCAAGCAACACTCACGACTCTTCTCTCAAATCCGGTGCGAAGAGGAAAGACGTTTGTCTATGGACTATACTAGACAACAACGGGGATCCAAAGCGCTTTCCGATCTGCTTACATACACGCCCCTGCCGATGTTTGCATCCGTGAGCCTTACGTGTCGGTATTCGCTACTGCTACTTGTGACTGCAGCTGATTGTTGTTGCTGCATTCGAGGACTCGCAGTCGCGGGTACACACTCGAAGGAATTCAGCAGCACGACAAGGCGATTAATGCTGGGAAAGGGGGGTGGCGAAGAAGAAGAGGTTATGTGGGTGAAGGGGGCAGTGCGAAGGGATCCCGAGCGATTGTGAGGAAGAGAGAACGTGGAGGAGCGAGAGGGCGAGAACAATGCAGTGAGACGCAAAAGAGAAAAGGTGCGTTACTCAAGAAGACAAACAGTATCGAGATGCATCACCTCATGCCGTAACTGTGCTCACTTGCTGTCGAGCAGCACGAGAGTGGAAAAATATGCGCGGAGAGAAGAAGTGAATTCGCCATGAAGAGACAGGGAAGCGCTCATACCGTGTCTCTTAACTGCAGCCTATGCACCGCGGATGCCTCCTTTGGCCATTCCAGAGTGCTCTGCAGAGGCCCCTGAATGCAAGAACAACAAGTACGCAGCGCGTCTATCACCAGCGAGGCAACAGTAAATGCGTTATGTGGAGAGATGCACGTAGAGAAAAAGAACGCCGAAGGCGTTGGCTTTGTTTGTGAGAGTACGTCGCTCGAGAAGCTTTGGCGGCTCGTGGTCTGTGTCGGTTGCTCGGCGGATAACATCGGTCTCCTCCGGCCCATTGGAATGGAAAAAAAAGAAAAGAGTGTGACGCAAGACGCGTATTACACATTAGCAATCGGGAGAGAGGAGGGAAGCAAGAAGCGAAGGGACAAGGGGCTACAATTTATCCGTGAGCGATGGTTAGCACGCGCAACATCGATACCTACAAGAGAGGAAGCATCACAAGCAAGAGAAGCAAAACGAGAACAGCCGGGGCCACAGCAGGAGTAGGCATGGAAAGCAGACGCAAAAGGACAGGAGCGCAGAGCGTTAAAGAGGCACTAGTCGATGAGCGGAGTGCAAGGTGCGCTGGCACGCCCAGAGAATAGAGTTCGTACACACGGCAACCAATCAAGCACCGCTGAACGAGAGTAGGAAGAGGGTTGAGCCAAAGAAGCGTAGAGTGTGGCAGCTCTTGGAACCACAGCAGTCACCGCTATTGAGTTATCGCCCTCTCAATATATACATCTGCCTCCGTGCCTCGTGAGAGGCTCCTCCTCCCCAAATCCTGCATCTTACTCGTCTCGACATTTGCTCTAATACATTCCCGTCTCTGCCGCTCTCCTTGACTCGGTCATTGTCTGCGTCCGCCCTTGCTGAGCCGGCTGTCAACACCTACAAGTCTCCTCTGCCTAGATGCATTAAGTTCAGATCCCACACACACACACACACACACATTGCGCATACACAGCCACAGGGGTGTGCACCGGCTCATATACTTTTCGCGTCTCAGCACGAGAGCGCCCAAACAAAGCAAAGAAGCAGCGGACCGAAAAAAACACACACACGTTGGCACGTGCCCGCCAAGACACCCACCTCGTCATTCTTCTGCTCCTGCACTCCGCAACGGGAGATCCAACTCACCTCGAGAGGCATCCACAAGTAGACCTCTAACCGTTAGTGAGTGTCAAAATAGGCCCGCACCGCAGGCGTACTGCATTGGTCGCTTGCCAGGGTGGGCAACGTGAGTAAACGTGGTGTACTTCGGCTGCATTGAGCCGCCCGTGAAGCGAATGAAGGCGCCCTTGTTGCCCATCTGATCGCAGTAGTTTGGGGCACTGAATACAGTGATGCACTTCCCGTTGTGGCTTACCTCGTAGCCCTCCTCTTTCACTTCGTGCGAGCGAACGACGAGCGTCAAATTGTTGTTCTTCAGGAAGGTCTCTGTGACATCGGGGCCGAAAGAAGGACAGTCAACGCCTCGCTTGCTGGGTGTTCGACCCAACATCGGCTGTGGGTCCGCCCAAAGGCTCTCACAAAGGAGGCCGCTCTCGGGGATTTCGCGGAACCGATTTGGCTTTTGCAGGTCAGCGATGGTGACGTCGTCGCGTGAGTAGAGACCACCGTGGACGACGAACACCTGATGATTGATGATGTGCCCCGTCGGGAGGGCGTTGAAGACCTCTGAGAACAAATCAAACACCTCGGACGAGTACTTGGCCCGCACCTCTCCCTCAAAGCCGTACACGCGGTTCATCGACAGTCCCTCGTGGTTGCCGCGGGAGAGGAAGACGTGCTCTGGGTAGAGCAGCTTGTAGGCGAACAAGGTGAGCACATTCTCGACCGAGTACGACCCGCGATCGACAAAGTCGCCGTTAAAGAGGTAGCGGTTTGTTGGCGACGGATTGCCATTCAGCTTGAAGATGTTGAGCAGGTCGTAGAACTGGCCATGCGTGTCACCGCAGACGGTGATGTCCTCGCCGTCTGGCACTGTAACAGCCACGAAATTAGGATACGACTTAAACAGCTTCAGCACCTCCAGCAGTATAAAGACAACGTCACGGCGATCTATCTTTCGCTCAATGCGGAAGTGCTCCTGCATCGCCTCAACGAACTCCGCCGTGATTGTGTCGTTCTCGATGCGCGGACCATTGTACGACGCGGCGATGACACCGAGCTTGATAGTCTTAGATACCGCCTCACCGTCCTTGGACATGATAGCGTTCTCGAAGCGAATGCGCTTGAGCTCCTTTTCACACAAGTCATACTTCCGCTGCGCATCCTTCTCGCTCGGCACAAGCCTGAGAACGGCAGCGAATTCTCTCTGCGCATCCTTGAACTTTCCAAGCAGCAGGTGGGCAGACGCCTTGCGGTAGTACGCCTTTACAAAGCCCGGGTCGATCTCGATCGCCTCCTGTGCGTCCGCAAGCGCCGCCCCTGGAAGTTCCAGTTTCAAATAGGCAAATGCGCGGTTGCACAGAAGCGTCGGCGTCTTGTGCGCCTCGATGGCCAGCGAGTACGAGTCTACCGCGTGCTGAAACTTCTTTTCTTGGAAATACACGTTGCCTTCCTGCTTCAGGCGGTCAGACGCTTCCATTGTGGCTTGAATAGGACAGAAGGGAACACCAAGCTATGGTTCGACTGTATCCGCGAAGCGGCACTAGTGGGATTCTACTAGAATATGTATGCCTGCGCAGTGTGTCGATAAGCGAAGAGAGTGGGCGAGGGAAACAAAGAGGATGAGCCGGCAATGAAAGGTGGACGACGCAGAACCCATACAAAGTCATCACCATGAAAACCGTCACGGACTGGGGTCTCTTGCCTGGCTCCAAATGGAGGGATAGAGCATGAGGAAACGGAAGGACCGACTAGGTGTAGCCGCTCACTCGAGAGAGTACCCGCAGAGATACTCTGAGAGATCGCAGTGTTCCCTGCGCAGAATAAAACAATGGTCACACTGCGGACGGTGTCGGTGGAAGTTGTTCAGTGCAAGACAGCAAGCAGATTTGAGAGAAAAGGGTGAGGTACTAAGCAGGAGAATGAAGAACTGTGCCAGACAGGCATTCCTCATTCATACAAACAGGCTTGGAATAAAGCAACGGCTTCGGAAGAGGTCGACTGAGGCAGGCGTCCGCGAAAAAAAGGTCCTTCACTGCGCTTCGCCACCTCCAGATGCCCGCTGGTCGACCAGATAGAAGGCCACGCGGAGAGCAGGGAAAGGGGAAAGGGCTCAGGTTCGTAGAAGGAGATGCGAGTACCACGCAAGACGACCCCGCAGAACTTTTAATCGCTGGCGTAGGCCTCATTCATTGCAGGTCAGAGAGACAGATTCTCCAATCATGCACGCATGTGCAGTATCGCACTACGCAGTGCTGCCGTAGTTGGCCAAGAAGCCAGCCTCTGTCGTCGCGGCTGCTGCGCCGTCCACGGAGTGTATGGAGGCAACCTGCAGATTCGGGGACATGTCCGATAGGTCGTCCACGTAGAAGCGGTCAAGCTCGCCCTTGTCGAAGAGTTCCATCGATTTCTGCATAACGCGGAACAAACGGTCGGGGAAGTGGTCTGTGAGCATTGTCGGCGACGCCAGCATCATCTGCACCTCCTCAAAGTCACGTACGACGGGGATGTACACCTCCTCGTTGTAACGCCGGCAGCCTGGTACGCACCAGGTGTTGGTGCACACTTCGACAACCTTCACATAGTGGATCATACGACTACAGTTGTACAGCTTCGGTGTCTCACGTGACGGGCTGTACAGTGTGTTTTGCAAGGCTTCACGGAACAACAGGCTCTCGGATGAACGCCTCTCCTGCAAGTTATCGAAGAAGGAGGGGTGGAAAGACTTTGCAATTTCAGTGGTGCGCAGGACATTCATAAAAATGAGGTTTTTGTTGATGTCCGACGCGGCCAGGACGTCGAAAATGGCCTCGCAGAAGGACTCGAAGGTGTGCTGGGCCAGTCGAGGGATCATGTCGTAGCCCATACACGCAGCCGCGACAAAGTCCTTCTGATACTCCATCAGCGCCTTCGAAACGATGCCACCAGGAGGGGCGTACGCGAGGCAGCGCAGGCGGTTGCGTAGCCCCATATGATCAGACCAAAGAATCGCTGACAGTATGAGAGCCACCCCGGCACCGAGCGAGTGTCCCAGCAGTACTACTTTGTTGCCGACAAAGCGGCCGCTCAGGAGCAGCCGTAAAATACCGTGCTCGCGGAGGTTCTCGAGCACGTAGTAGGCGCACCGCACCATTCCACCGTGCGCATAGTATTCGCTGATAGGCACATCGTGCGGCGTGTCGCGCAGCGTCACTGTCACAGGCAACGCAGCGAAGTCCGTGACGCAGTCTTCAATCGACATACTGCCACGGATTGCGATTATGATAGCGTCGCTGGTGCGGTCGTAGGCGACATAATGTACCGGCTTGAAGATCCTGTTGTCCCAGTTCGTAAGCAACAGATCCTCCTCGTGGACACGAGCCTCGTGCAGGAGCGCAGTCACATCGCACCAGCACCCCTGACCAACGTGCTGACCAGGTTGGTGTCGGCAGCACATGCACGGATTAAAGCAGCAGAGTCGGGCAAGGCCCGTGCCCAAGTGCTGGAACTCGAAGAGGAGACATCCGTATGTCGCAATGAAGAACCGACTGTACTGCTGCAGCTCATGCGCCCAGGCGCGTTGTTCAGGTGTGAGGCGCGGCTCCGGTCTGGCTTGACTCGATAGGCGCTCATGGTACCCTTGCGGGTTGGGCCCGTAGCTGACCATGCGAGAGAGCACTGCACGAGAACAGCTCTGATAGCCGTGCAAGAGGAGGGTGCCTGCCGCAATGTCGCTCGGTACGATGTCGTATCCGCGAAATGCAAAGGCGAACACTTGCGCGAGGTCTGCGTAGGCATCCTCCATGTGTCTGCGCTTGTTAAAGCGGCAGCAGCAAATGTGGAAGCGCCTCCACCACACCTGAGCATAGTCACTGCTGCTGCGGTGCGCGTTCCCTCCACTGGGGTCAAATGCGACGATAAAGAAGGCGACATAGAGCGCAAAGAGAATCAGGTCAATTAGGATGGCGCCACGCAGCACATGACGCGTCGACGCCTGGGTGCAGTACTGGGTCTCAGTGCCAAAGATGGCATATCTGGCGCCTAGGCAAGCAAGGACAAAGATGAGAGTGATGCAGGCGGTATCAATATACAACAACAGAGGCACGGCTTTCCGCTTGGAGACCTGAAAGACGCCACCCTGAAGACTAACGGCTGCAGTACACACAAACAGCACCGCACTGACAACGTTCATACAGAGAAGTCCAATCATGGTACGCCTCCACGAGACGCTGGCGAGGTCGCAGTCGTCGAGGTAATTCAATTTAGTGGTGTTCACCCGGGATGCAATAAGGGCACCGCTGCCAAAGAAGAGTATGGCTTGCACGGCGCTTGAGAACACAAAGTCATCGGAGCCGACCCACCACGCCCGCCCAAACCACACCAACGACGGCATCGTTTGAGTTAACGGCCTCTAAGCAAGTACTCAGAGACGCAGGAGAGGAAGAAGAAAATAGAGGCACACGGTGAGGAAACCGTAAGCAAGATGGTGAACGAGAGAAGGGGGCGCTACGGCACGGCCAACTTCAACCTCCTCTGTGGCGAGATGAAGCTGAAGCAGCAAAAGGGAGAGTGCGGGGGAAAAGCAGAGCAATGCAAAATGAGTACTCCGGTATAAGCGCACGCCTTGGAGATATAAGCAGTCCGCCGTGTGTGAGGCGCCTGGTGTGAGACAGGCAGAGAGCAGCAGCCAGATGCAAGGCCACTTGCCTGCAGTAGCCCATGCGGCTCTCGTGTGGGCTGCTGTGCGTCGCAGACTAGCGGTGCATCCGATGGGGTGCTTTTCCTCGCGGTGTAGACGGGCTCGCTTGCTGCGGACCGCTTCCCTCTGAGGCGAGAAGGGTGTAGAGGATTACTAATGCGATGTGTACGCCTCTTCTTTAGGGACTTTGCTGGTGCTCACTGAGCGTGCGAGAAAAGGCTCGGTAGCGAAAACACAACAAAAGGCTTAAGGAGAAAATCAGATGGGGAACGGGGACGATGGACAGCGGGCAAGAAGGGGGGGGAGCCGGCGGCGGCGCGCGAAGGAAGCGAGAGCAGCTGACACAGAAAAACGCGAAGCAGGTGAGGAAGACAAGAAAAACAAGAGAGGGTAGAAAAGAGACAGAGTAACGCTGGTGCACCTCACTTACAAAAGTGAGAACCCACAGCAATGAAGAAGGTAGCCCCAGGAGAAGCACGTGCAAGTGTGCCCACCTGCACGCACTCGTGCGCAGGCACTTGCACGCGTCCCGAGATCGCCCTTGGATGTGGCATCCTGCACTAGACGCGTTTCCTTCTTCTCGCCACTCAATCGCCCTTCCTCTCTCCACGGTCTCTTCTTTATATCAACAAGAACGGTGAACCTTATCGCGCCTGTATCGTGTGCCCCCTCGCCTGTCTCCCGAAATTGAAGTGCCTTCGCTCTTTTCTCGGCCTCGTGCCCGCCCCTGCCCGCCCCGTTTCGGTGCGCAATTTCGGCGGCAAAAAAAAGTGGCCGATGACTCTGCCCCAGTCACGACTTACTCTGCTATCTTCGGTGTTTCGAACGTTCTGCCCTCCTCCTCCACATTTCCTTCCACGACGACACTCACATGCGCACGCTCACATAAGCCTCGCCACGTGTATGGGTCTATGGAATAGAGAGAAGGAGAGATTGAGAGTGCAGCAGGTGTACATGAGATGAAAGAAGACAGAGGGGAGGAAGACAAGGGGGAAAGTAATGACGTGTACTTTGTGGGCTGTTACAGAGAGACACACCACCTACTCTGCCTCTTTACCGAGCCCTTTCCTTTCTTGTGTGTGGACATCGATCACCTCCTCGTCTTGTTCTCCGTGCCTTCACAGCCCTACGTTATTTGTTCATCTTTGCTCTCCGACGGCTGATACACCGCTCTGCGCGCATACGCCTTCACAACCACGATAGAGTTAGGAATGGCGAAATGCATGACAGAAGGGGGAAAGGAGGAAAACGAAAAAAAAAGAAAATTCACCTGCGTGCATGCACGCGCGTGCGTATCGACGTCCGCAGGCAATGCGTAGAGTGTCTTCACTAATGACAGCAACAAAGGAGAGTCGATGTCGGGAGCATTGAGAGAGGGGGGATTGGTGAAAGAGAGCGCGACAACCCAGTGAACAGAACTAAAAGGCACAGAAAGGGGGAAGGCCAGAACGAAAACAAAAGAAAGCAGTCACTGCCTCTTCTCCCAGGAAGAGACACACACACACACACACACACACACACATGCGGGCATACAAGACAAGCACAGACGCGTAGAGAGGAAGCAACGAGAGAAAGTGAAAAAGGAGAACGAAGGGGAAATGGAGAATACAGTAACGCACGCAAACGGAGGAAGGGGAGAAGAGAAGCACAAAACCCAAGACGAGCCACAATGCGCAAAAGTACACGCGCATACAGAGAGAGAGAGGGACAGGAGGACATAGAGAAGAAAGTCACGGCAAAGTGATGCTAAACAACACGGTAAAACAAAAAAGGAGCGGCCAGTAAGTAAAAACAGCGTAAGGGAAGAAACGTGGTGTGCAGGGAAAGGAAGTGCAGGAGAGAGAGAGAGGGGGGGGAGCACATACCCTGTCTGATGTGAGAAAGACAAGTAAGAAACGCACACTCACACGGAGGGCAGAGGCGAGGAAGGACGTCCAAAGAAATGTATAGCTGAATGAAAGGCTGAAAAACAAAAACAGACAGAGAGACATTGCAGTAATGATCTAACGTGTGGTGTGGGTGATGCCTGCCCGCGAGACACTCGAGAAAAAAAGAGCGCAAAGGGCAGCGTGTGTTCGGAAGGGCAGAAAGGAAAACTGAAAGCGCAAGTGTCGGAGTGAGTGCAACACTGAAAACGAGGAAAAGAAAAGGCAAGAGTAGCGACTGAAGAACAGAAGAGTGATACGGTAGATGGCACACACACACACACAACACCTTAAGCACATACCTTTGGCTACAACCTCTCATCGTAAACTCTATATCAGAGGAAGACAGCACTCAGGTTCTACTGCTCTCCCTGGGCCCTGCCTCCACAGAAAGGTTTGCAGTGTCACACGTCCCCTGCTACACTTGCACTAGAGAAAGAGAAGAAGAGGCGAAAGGTGGGAGAAGGTATAAACAGGTCGCGTGGCCGTCAAAGAAGATGCATTGATCCCGAGTGCTCCCCACACACACACACATGAAAGTCAGCACACGCGTCGATGCATGAAGATGCATATTGGGGAAGGTGAAGGAGACGGAGCCGTCAGAGAGAGGCGGGTGCTTGTCGAGAGGGGTGACTCGGCTCTTCGTCAACCTGGCATTCCTACCTCCTCGCTTTTCGAAGACAGGTTAACCCCCCTTGTCACTTCTTGGCTGCTCTGGCTACTGCCTTTCTGCCCGTGCGACACACATCTCCACAAAAGATGAAAGTGACGCGCAAAATAGCCAAGTAGTGGTGTAAAAGGAAGAAATTACGCCAGAAAACGAGAGTAGCGAGGGGAAGAAAGCAGGAAATAAGTTAGACCACAGCACATGGGGGAAAGAGCAGAGGGTGCCCACCACGTGAAAGTAAGAGAGAGCGACCGGTATACGGTGATGGAAAAGAAGAGAGTGCGAGGTTGGCCCTCGTCTGCTACACGCAACATCCACTCATCACTCTCGGTGGTTCGTCCTTCTCCGTCACCGACGCCTGCTGCGGTCATTCAAGACGTACAACCTCCGACTGAGCGTGCGAGGTGGTCGGTAGGAGGATAGTGTGTTGTGCAGCAATCCAAGGAAAGTAAAATAAACCGTTCAAGGTAGACAAGAGCGACGAGACAGGCAAAAAAAAGGAGGAAAACTCCAAACCAAATCATCCAACGACAACAAAGCAAAGGGAGACCAAAGGAGAGAACAAAATACGCACGCAACACACACACACACGCACACATACACATGATGAGAAAGAGTCCCAAGTCAAGCAAAATTCGCAAGGGAAAGAAGCAACACGACGTCGTGCAGAGTACGACGGGAAGGGGTACAGAAGAGTCAGGGATCGAGCTAGGGAAGTTGCTCGTTTTCTCTCTCGGAGAATCGGTCTCACGTCAACTGCCCTTTTTTCTCATTTCTTTGAAAGACCTGAGCCCCCGCGTAGCCTCCACGCGTAGGTACAGCCATCTCTTTCTCTGCGATTCTGTTGAACTGTAGCTCCATCGTGGCGCATAATGCGCTTCCACTCGCGTACGCTTTTTCTCCGGTCATTGTCCTAGACCCGCTTGTTAGTAAAGCCCTCCTCAAAATAAAGATTTACCGACTGGTAGCCGCAGGGTATTAATATTACGGGAACGGGAGAGGGGATAGAAGTTGGACCAGCCAATAGGCACATGGGGGGGCGCGTGTATGTGTCTGTGTATGGGTGAGCATACACAGACACATACATATACATACATATACATACATATACATATACACACATACACATACATACATATACATACGCGGGTGTGCTTCTGAAGGCGTGGGTGCGCACGGGTATGGGTCATGTAGGGTGGCATTCAAAACACAGTCGCGTAATGAGCTCTGCGTCCTTTCTTTGGCGTCAAGGCGCGCCATGGCATGCATAAGCACCTGCATGGAATAGAAGTGAACAGAGCACACAAAACAAACGGGGGAGGCAACGGTAACGGTGAAAAGAGAACCAAGAGATACCTGATATAACGACAAAAAAAGGAACAGAAGGTACGCTGGTCAAGCATGCAGACTACACCGTGAAGCCCCCCGCTCACCCGGCACCCGACATAAGTGCTTCTGTTTACCCACCCGAGAGTCAGCATGACTAGGCGGGTAGGTGGGAAAAAAAAAAGATGCAGAAAGGTCATTGATGCACGGGACGAGGCATCGCCCACGCAAACACATGAGGGGAGAGCGCACGAGGGAACCCTTATTCGTGAATGCTGGATGAGAAGACAAGCGGAGCACAAAACAACAGCAAAGTACTACAGAGCAAATTCAAAAAAGGCAGAAACTAAGAGGAGGCATCCCTTCCTTCCCTGCACCCTCCGCAACACTGCCTATCTCATAATGATCAGCGTTTTCTACGTATAGCAGCTGTGCACCGCGTACAGTATGTCACCTCGGGACAGCCTCTTCAACAGAAAACTCAAACCAAGGTGAACTCTGAAATTTCGCTCTCTCCTCCCTGCACATTCATTTCGTGCGTAGATTGTCTACCACGAAGTTGCGGAGGACTAAAAAAAAAAGTAAAACTGGAAAAATGGTTTTGGATGGGGAGGCCTTAGTGGAACCTGCACTCGGAAAGTTACGTAAAAGACGAGTAACACACGCAAAAGGGATAACAGCGCCACGCCACAACGTTGATCTCAGTAAAGTCGTCCACGGCGGTTCCTCTTTTACCCTTCCTTCCCGGCCGCTGCCGTCCCGCATGCATAGCATGTGGCCCTACAACGCATTCTTACTCTTCGACCCTTCGTGCGTAATCACCGCTCTGTCTCTCCCCCGCACACACTAACACATCGGTGATCAGGTGGACTGCCAGCATGAGGTGCTGATAAAACATACAAAAACATTCATGAACAAACAGCCGTGTGCCGCTATTCTTGGAGTTCAAGTGCACGATAAACAACATAAAAGAGGCCTTATCGGGAACTGCTCAGCCCTCAGCTGCTCAGAACAATCTGAGTGTGAACGAGATAGAAAAAAAAAACGATCGAAAAAGCTACGCACGGGCAGGGTGCCAGACACTGACAGAGCACAAAGAGGAAACGCCCATCATATATTTAACGGTCACCTTCGCTCTACATGCCGCAACCACGGCATACAGAGACAAGCAGACTGAAAGAGAAACGAAAGACAAAACGTGCAGCAGGAATAAAGTATAGGGGGAAAGAAATATGCACCCACGCAACGAACAAGAGAAACATGGCAGAAGGCTGCCCTTCAGGAATTCACAGAAACAAAAGAGGTAACAATGATGGAAAAGGACAGCAATGCACGAGGAGAAGCTCAACTACAGCTGAAGCATCCAACGCACAAAAACTAACAGCTAACGAAGAAACGAAAAAGGCCAGGTGCCAAATTCACCATACACCATTTATTCTCTCGTTTACGATCTCCAAAGCCACCATCACCCTCTCTGTCGTACAACAGGGACTCAACGCTCCACTCCCAGCCTGTCACATGGGCCATCGCGGGGTGCAACGCAGCCGTGGGCAGACGCGTCGCAACAGTGCGCCCACTCAGTCCGCTGGGCACGGCCCCGGCCTCAAGCCACGCCCGCCCTCTCTGCAGGCAGCCCCCTAGCCGCCCCCGTCATGCTGGTCGCCACCTCGTGCATACCCCCCTCTCTCTGGATGGGGAGAGAGGGCAGGTTCCCACCACCACCACAGAGAGTGGGGCAGCGGAGGCGGAGAGACCACGCACTGAGGTGCCTCTCACCGGCGGTGAAAAGGAGCGAAAGGGTTGTGAGAAGGGAAGTAAAAGAAAATGGACGGAAAAGGGCACAGAAGGGGTCAAAAGACAGCGAGTGAGGAAGCAGATGGACAAGGAGAACGAAGAAAGAAAACAAAACAGAGAAAGAGACAGGGCAAAACAAGAAGGGGTAGTCGCTGGTCAGCGCGAGTTGGCGGGTCTGTGAGGGGAGGGATGGGAAAGAAAGTTCACAAAGTACAGCCCCGTACGCTTTGCTGGCTGCCAGGAAGTAAATTTATAGGGCCCTTTTTTTTCGTACAGTACGGCTACGCTCTTCACTTAAGTGTTCCTCTTCATACTGTGTGTGGGTGTGGGGGGTGTGGGGGGTGCAGCCCCTACTTACCACTGAGTCCTTGGCGCTTGCGGGTAGAGAGTGGCAGTACGCTACTTAGGGAAGACGCGCTGAGAGAGAGAAAATCGCTCTGTGACTCACATGAGTGGCACACAAAGAGAAAAAGAGGTGTGAGTGTGGAGATGAGGAAGAAAAGGTTAATACGAGTTAAAGGGGGAAATCTTGAAGAGGAGAGCGTGGTGAAGAAGGACGACTACGAGGGTTGAAACACAACAGAGAGGACACAACTCGCACACGATGAGACACGAAACCGTACAGCAAAGCGAAGAAAGAGGGAAAGCAGCGCAGTGGAGAGGGCTGTGCAGGAAGTTTCGATACAACCCAGAAAAATCTAGCAAATAATAAACAAACGGTGCACGAGGAGGTGCGTCGATAGCGCAGGAGGTAATAATGGGCACAAGAGGAGGTGGAAAGGACTGCAAATCTGTTGAGCAGGAACCGAAACTAGAAAGAGGAGTATCCGATAAACATGGGTACGGTGAGCGCACACGACCCAGACAGCCGAAGAGCCGTGAACGGAACTACGTATGAAGCGAGAAGGCCTGAAACATGCACAGATATCAAAAGAGATCGCCACAGCCCCCCTGTTAATCTCTCACAGACTGCAGTCACGTTTAGAAGGTCCATCTATTGTGTTCGCTGTTGAGTTTCCCTACGCCTGCTTACATATTTGCCGCGTCCCCGCTGACCTTCACACACAAGGACACACACGTACGCCATGCCTGTATACTTCACTCCGACGAGGCACACAGCCCCACGCAGCCCAGCACTAAAGCGTGCTTCAGCTTTCCTGGCCTTTAGTACGCCATTACCCTTTTCAAAAGAAAAGACCGACATCCGCGGCAAAGGCAAAAAAAAAACGATTGCGCAAATGGGGGGGATAAAGGGGTCAGTAGAAAAGAGTTCATGGCGACGAGGAACGTCGGAGATGAGGGCCAATCTGCCGATGGAAACGTAAAGCAAGAGGCAACATGGGCTCGCCATACCTGCAGTGGCTGTCACCCGGAGATCCAAGAACTCTCTCCGATTTCACCTCCTCCCTCAAAATATACATATACATATACATATACACGTGTATGTGCAGATAGAGATGTATGTAGCTGCAAAGCATCTCTAACGAGCCAACAAGCGACGACCATAGGCATATAGCACATAGATGAGGTAAAACGTAGCGAAACCACAAAAACAAACGAAAGGAGTGGGGTGGAGACAGCGACGAGGAGAGTCGCCATCTTGGGTAGGGGTGAAAGCACATATAGAGATAAATACAAGCGCAGTTGAAGAAGAAGTCGTAATACACAAGAGCGCCTCGCTCACTCCCTCTACAACGCTCAAATAAACATCGGCACACGGGTTGACTCGGTCGTGCACAGGTACGTAACGACCGAGCACAATCACAGCACGGAACTTCATGTATCGTGGGAATGACACGCATAAGCACCCAGGCGCCAAGGGGACCCAGGAAAGCGAACGGGTTTGCAGAAGGCGCAAAGAGAAGGCCAACAGATGGCACTCACGCAAACAGACTAATGAACTAGAGAGAGTGGCGCTGCACATAATACACGAAATTCTCGCGTTTGCGAGTGTGCGGGCGTGCTGGAGGAAAGTGCTTATGTCCAGGAGTCGGTGCGCACAAGTGTGCCCACATGGGCTGACCTACCTTGAGCCACAGCAATCATTTTTGTACTCTCTTTCACGCCTCAGCGTACCTCTGTGCACCAGAGAGCGTCTGCTGAACAGGAAAAAATACAGAAGAGAGAAATGAAACAGAAAGAGGCGCGGAGACCAAGTGTCATCTGTGTTGTGGCGGTTTCACAGAGAGCCCGGGCTGCCTTTACTAAGGACAACAAAGGCAAAAAAAAAAGAGCAACGGCATAATCTAAGCCTCACAGCTTGATTTTGCCATGCACACTCTTCGACCATCTCTTCCCACTTCCCCACCGGCCCCCTCCCGATGTTCGCCATTACTCCCCAAAGGCAAGAGAAAGCGCATGCTAAAGCAAACAAAGCCAGCGAGTACGTGGGTGAGAAAAGAGGAGTAGGAAAAAAGGGGGGACGCATGCACTCGCTATATATAGACCTTCTCACCCAGCATCGAGTACGGGTTATGGCAGAAGCGCAAGCTGTAGCCCACATCGCTGCTGCTGCGCGGCAACGACGCGTTCGACGAATCACCACCGATCGGCCAAGGTCCCACCGCTGGGTATACACGCATGTGCGCCACTGCTGCCTCGTCCCACTGAGAGCCACCGAAGGAGCGACTTGGCGTGTTCGCCACCGAGTCCTCGGAGGACGACATGAGCTGCGGCACGTGTGATAGACACAACGATTCCATGGATGTCTTGCCCGGCCCACACATCATGTCCGCAACACTGAGAGGGGCAACCACCATGCGAGACGTGCGACTACTGGCTGTCTTCGGGCTAGTCGTGACAGATTCCACTACATCCCCATCGGAACACACACTGTCCATGCGGTGTCTCTTCGACATCACAGCGTCGTTAATCAGCTTGCACATCAGTGGAATGCCACGGCACTGGCGAAAGGCGCAGGTGTTGTGCACTGCACGCAGCGCGGCCTCCGCAGCGCCTTGCTCGGCAAAGGTGATGAAGACGATGCGGCGGCGCTCCGTTGCGTTGATGAACGGCGCAGTGTCGTTGTGAATCGTCACCTTCCGGACGGAGCCGTAGGAGTTCACAAGATGGACAAGATCCTCCTCCGTAACCTCCAGCGGCACGTTGCGCAGGAACAGCTTGTTCATCTTCAGCCGCTCCTGCCCAGCTGGCGTGCCGTCGTGCTGCTGCTTCGCCCACTGCACAGACACAGTCTTGCCGAGCAGCGGCATCCCATGGGCGTCACGCAGCGCACGCAGCGCCTCCTCGTGCTTCTCGTAGCGCACAAACGCCGTGCCGAGGCTCTGGCCACTGTAGATGTCGCGCATCACCATCGACGAGGTGATGTTGCCGAAGGCGGAGAAGATCGCGCGCAGACGGTTGTCGTCCACCTCGCGCGACAGGTAGCGGACGAAGAGATTCGTGCTGCTTGGGGTGTAGAACTGCATCTGCGTAGGGCAGCGGGTCGAGGGCACGATAACGACGGGGGCGTTCTGCATGGTGAGCGGTCGGGCTTTGGGAATGAAGGGGTGGCTGGAGTGAAAGAAGTGAGGAAAGTCAAAGCAAAAGAATCAGGAACGGATGAAACAAACGCCAGAAAAAGAATAAGAAGAATACGAATCAATCAGGAAAAGCAGACGTGGAGATCTCGGAAATAGGAAATAGACGTACAAGAGAACTGTGGAGAGTTACCCGAAATCACTGACGAAGAGCTCCGAAAGGAGTCCCTGACACACAAAGGACGCAGACAAGCGCTGGAAAGCGTGCAAGGAATAAAAACGGTGGTGCACTAAGAGACAGGAAAGACGGAAGCGAAAAAGGGGGAGGAAATGCCTCAGTAAACGGCAAACCAAAGGAAAACGAAGAGGCACTGGAGAAGAAGTCTGCAAAGAATGAGAGATAAGAAGGCTGCAGAAGTTGTACTCGACTACGACGGACGCAATAAGAAAAAGAAGTTCCCAACTGGGGAGCCGGCGCAAAGAAGAGGAGCAAAAAAAAGAGGGTAAAACGCAACGAGAAGTCGACAACAGAGGAGGATGCAAAGACAGCAGCCGAAAGAAAAATATGAGAAACAAAGAGAGGGAGGGAGGGAGGGAGGGAGTTAGAGAAGAACGAATGCAAGAGCAGACAAACAGCCCTACAGAGAATAAAAAAAACTTCAGCGAAACACAGCGGGACACACGACAGAGAGAGAGGCAACACCTGTCAACTCACTCAAGAAAACAAATAACAGGATAGAAAGTGGGAAACAAAATTGGTGTTAGACTGGGCAGTTATGCACATGCAGTAGACAGAAAAGAAAAAAAAGGAAGATGTGCACGACGCGGAGACAACCAGAGACAAACGAATGAATGAGCGATTGCTGCTGTCTGGGTGTGCCTGTGTGTGATACCACGGAAACACAAGGGCTAAAAAGGGGGAGAAAGCGGAGAATGAAAATATCGTCAAAGAAGCAGAGAACACAGAACACTAGCAACCGTCTTTGAATAAAAGAGGGGGGAGGGATGAAGAGAGACAGGCAATACCTTTTCGCCTTCTGTTTTTTTGCTTGTCGCTTTCCGGGATTTATGTTTGTTTTCGCTGTTTGGTATTGGTGGGTGTGCCTCCGTACAAAAGGAAGGGGGAGAGCCCCCAAAATCTGTGCAACGCAAGGCGAATGACTTCCGGGGGCTACTTTGAACAACAACCCACCAACCAGACACCAAAGGAAGTGCGACGAGCGTCAAAAGGAGAGCAAAAAAAAACAAAAACAAAAACAACGGACCTGAACAGCGCGAAAAAGACGGACAAAATAAAAAAGACGGAGAATAGTCGAAGTGGGAGGGAGGGTGAGAAGAGCCGAGGAAACAAAAAAAAAATAAGACTGAACGAACGAAGAACAAATAAAAAAAACACACCAGAAAAAGGGCGGAGCCAAAACAAATGGTGGTCAACAAATTGACGGGATGTACGTCGGGAAAGCGGCGAAGGAAGCCCACTAACAACAAACCAAGAGAGAAGAAAACAAAACAAACAGAAGAAAACAAAAGGGGGGCGAAGGGGGGGGTTGAAATCAGGAAACAAAAACTGACAAATAAAAGACGCTATTCGGCAAAACAGAGAGGAGAGAAAGAGCAAGAAGAAAAACACGCCTGCACACGTAAAGCTTGTTACTGGAGAAGTTGTGTGAAAGGGAGCAAACAGAAGCAATCGATCCTCAGTTCGATGTCTTTCACTGTTCGTCTTCTCTGTGGAGAGGAGGGGAGGGGGGTGAAGCGATTTTTGCTCCTTCTCAGTGCTTGAGGAATTTGTCCCCGTCTCCTTGTGAATACGTTTTGTCTGTGTTATTTTCTTCTCTCCAACTGCCTATAGATTTACATGCTCCTTTACGCTCCGAGATGCGCACACACGTACACTTGTCTTTCGGTTACGCCCTATGACACTTTCTCCTTCTCGGCGCCGCTTTGCTTGCTTGCTTCCGCTTTGAATTTGTGTTCTCCTTCTTGTTCAGCTGACGTTGGCTCGTCTGCTCCCCTGTCGCTCCGCGTGTAACTGTAGCTGCAAATTCGGTGCTGTGTTGCGTCTTTGCGAGTGTAGAAGGTGTGGAACCGCACACAGTAGAGCAACGACAGGTGGATAAAGCGATTGATAGACCGTTTCGCTTCACTGAGACACGACGAGACACAATGAAGTGACAGCGTCAGTAAGCAGCACGGCAGGGAAGGCCACGACAAGAGAATGAACACAAAAGTAAGGAGAACGTTAACGTACCCGCTAACACCGACGCGAAAGAGGGGAAAGAAGAGCGCCGAGGGAGGGAGACGAAGAAAAAAAAAAGAAGAGAAAAGGCGAGAATGGGTGAAAGAGGAAGACGAGGTCGGCGCTCTTTGCAGATAATATTGTTTGGGGGGCGGTAGCGTCTGGGAGCTGGGAGTTAGTGTGGCAGTGCAAGGGTGATGCGCCACACGCACAGAAGCACAGAGTGAACGGGAGGAGAAAGTGAAAGGGTGAACGGTATGAGAGAGAGAGAAGGCGGAGGTGGAGATTGCCGACTGTGCGCGTGTGCAACTAAAGAAATGCCCGACCGCAGCTGCAGCGCAGAGAGGGATGAGGGAGTTGGTGCCACGCATTGATCATTGAGGTGGTCTTCGCCTGCTCCCTACGTCATCCACTAGGTGACCTACGAAAACAAAAGTTTCCCTGTGGTGCAGCCAAGACGCGCCATGGAATCCACGTACGCGTACGCCCGCCATGTGGATGTAGACCCTCGACATGCCACAGGTGGCGTGAACAATGCTTTGGCACAAGCCTGTATCCTTGCAAATTACGTTCTCCATGGGGCCTGTTAGCCTCCTATGCTCAAAATCTCGCGTCATGTGATGGAAGGCCCGTGGAGTTCAAAGGAAAACGAGAAAGAGAGGGGTCGTGGGGTCGTGCACATATGTCCTCGGAAACGCACTTCAGGGAAGCGGGCGCACACCCTGGGCCAGATGCTCTACACACAAGAGATCACATCTTCCTCGAACCGCTGCTGCCGCAACCCTCTCGCCTTTGGGAGAGTGGGCTGAGACAGGAGGAGGAGGAGGGAAGTAAGGGACCTGGTTTCCGTGTTGCCGGCAAAACGCCACACGTGCCCATCTTCGCCACACAGTTGTCTGCGTGCAATCATCTACGACAGTGGAAGCAGATATGCGGATACAGGAGACGGGAAAAGACAGTGGCCATGTCAGGAGGGGTCGTGTTGAGGAGGCCAGGGGCACTTCTCCACGAAAGAAGGCCAAAAGATAGACACACTGTGGAAGAAAGACACCGCGGAAACGCCTACAACCGTGGACAAGCGGACACAGAGCCGCAGCACTATGTGTGGCAGCGCGCCGAGCACAGAGATCCCAAGCAGTGAATGCTCACTCAGGGCGACTGCGCTGGGAAGAAGGAACGTGAAGCGAGAAAAGGAAAGAAAAAAAGATAAAATGAAGTAGACAGGGAAGAGGAAAAAAGAGAGAACGAAACGACGACAACAACGCGGTACTCGTGCACATCAAGGCACAGTGCTCTCGACATCAACGGCATTCAAAACACAAACCCGCATGACCTTCTCGAACAACGCTGCACCCACGTCCTCAAGCTAGACGCGCAGACATGAGAGAGGGAAACACCGTGGACGGGCGGGCAAAAATAACCAAGTGCAACGATGGGAAAGAGGGTAAGGGAAGGGGACCGCTTAGTCGAGCGTAAAGTGGCAGGGAGGCGAAGAGACAAGAAACAGAAACAGAAAAAAACAGAAAGAGAGCAGCACCGTTACGTGCTGACGTCACTACTACAGTGAAAGAGCCCTACACAGGGATGCGTCCTTTGCGCCCGTGGACCCCCCACACCAAAAAAAGAGAGAGAACAAGGAGAGGAGGGAAGAAATTCTTTGCAATTCAACACGTTATTCCGCCCACAGACAAGTCAACAAACAGGGGCGTACCATCACAGTCCACCTACACCGCTCTTGCCCTGCGACTAAGCCAGGGTGCCGAGCCGGCCAAGGGCGTTTGGCGACATTCAGTGCCACTAAAATCCCACTGCAGAGAGCGCGAGCGAGTGCCCAGCACTGGGCTCAACGTCACCGCAGCGACGCAAAAGTGGAGCAAACAACGGACACACGTGCGTGTTTGCTGGATCGTCGGCACGATTCGTAGTGCGCTGATGTAGTTGTGGTCATGGCCGCACGCCTCTTCCGCACCGCGCCAGCCCGGGCCTGTCCACTGAGACCAAGAGCCTGCAACCGTGCCCGAGGGCAGGCGGCAGACTCTTGGCTTCCCCACGACGGGGAGGGGGGTGCTAGACACCCGGATATCATGCACTGGGGTGGCCGGCATCATCAGTGGAGAAGGGAAAGCAGAAGCGATATAGGAAAATCAGGACAACGCAGATAAGCATGCAGTCATCCGCGCAGAGATACACAGAGAACCACTCATACAGAGAGTCTAGTGAGACCAATGCATGCACGCACTTTTTCATGTATACACCAAGAGACTTGCATGAGCGAGAAGCCGAAAAAAGAAGAGATGTTGATACCAAGAGTCGAATGAATAGAAGAGGGATGCAAGAGGAAACGAGACGGCCCTGTTCGTTGAGGACTCCATTCCATTCTGGTTGTCATTGCGCTCTCTGTCTCTATCGTGTATGGCCACTTTGCATCACGTTTGCTCAGGTCTGAAGAGAAGAGGTCGAGAGAAAGCGCGAAGAAGAGGAAAAAATAGAATAAAACCGAGCAAGCGGCGAACGCGTGCTAACAGAGAACCGAGCCAGAAAGAGAAGGCGGAGTCTTAAGATGCCGAAGATGGACGAGGCAACACGCAGCAGGAAGACTAGAGAACCCGAAAAAGATTCCACAAAAAAAAAACACACAAAGAGCACCAAAGAGGGGGATGTGCATATATGAGCGGATTAGGAAGGGAAAGAAAATGTATTTCGAACTATTTGAATGAAGCAAATAAAAGGGAAAAAAGTAACGGGAGATTTGCGTTAAACCACTTCTAACTTGTATTCAAGGATGTGTGAGGGGAGGGGGGGTACTTTGCCGATGTGCATCCAAAGTGAAAGATGTGCGGTTTTCACAACAGTAAGAACCGATGACGATGAACAACATACTTTCCACTGGCGCACTTGTCAGCAGTATCCTGTCCATTCCCCTCTTCCTTCTTCGACTTTATTATCCATCACACACCGTCACCCTTTCTTTTCATCAAGCACGCAGTGCACCCTCTCCTCAGAGGCACCGCTATGTTGACCACAGTAGCACTGGAAGAAAAAGCGAGCGAATTAAACATACTTGCGTCCTCATGCCTTTCCTCGAGCTTCGAGTGCATGCAAGAAGGAGACACGTGCAAACGCAGCGGGGGTAAAAGGGGAGCGAGAAAGGAGAAGAGGACAATCGTCCAAGCAAAATACGATGTGCTACTCCCCCATCCCAGCATGGGATATGGACGCATAAGCAGACAGAACAAACTACTGAGCAGGAGCCATTCGACAACAGAAACGAAGAAGCAAAAAAAAAGCAAGTAAAGCCTGAAGAGAACAATTCACGGGAGAGGAGCCACAACCGAACGAAGGGAGCAAAAATTTAAAGAGAAAAATCGCCTGAAAACGTAAATCCGTGAAGAAGGAGTGAAGAAAAAGAGGGCGCAACACAAAAGCGGAGTCGGGAGGAAGAGGGGAAGGAGGAGGAGGGGGAGGAGGAGGAGGAGGGGTGCAGCACGGGGAGCCACGGACGACAAGACATCCGAGAGACACACCTAAACTAAAAGGAACAGAGTGAACGAGGGGAAAGGCCGACGCACTGCACAGCGGGAGGGAGGGAGGGAGACACCAACAGTGCCTGACTGAAAGGCACCAAACGGAAAAAAAAAAACCCGGAGAGAAGAAACGCCACAGCAGACACACAAAAGTGTCCCTCAGGCCAGTGAACGAAAATAAAAACGTAGGAAGAAACAAGTGTGTCTCGTGGATGCATGAGCAGCGGTCCCACAACAGGAAGGCGTTGGCATAGTGAAGCACAACGAGTAAGAGCAACGCGAAGAGACGCGGGAGAGGGAGAGGGGGAGGGAGAGGGAGAGGGGGGGGGGGGGCAAAAAAGGAAACAGAATAAGAGGAAGTCGGGAGGGAGGGAGGGAGGGAGGGAGGTGAGGACACCAGCAAAGGGGGGGGTGAGCGAGAAGAAAGAGGCACAGAGACACTTGAGGAGTAAAAAACACCAAGAAACCCAGGGGAGTTGAAATACAGGAGGGAAAGCGACACGGTTACCGGAAAGAAAGTCATGACTTCTCACACCAAAGCATATTTGAAAGAAGAGAACTCTATGAAGCAGCTAGCGTATGTGTGTAGGAATGGGGCTGCAGATGGGAGTCCAAGCCCCCCGTGACTTGCGGCCCGTATCACCCCGTCGTGCATCATAAGTTGCAGTCTCGGTCGATGCACCAACAGAGCTGCAAGAATTGCCCCCACTGAGCACACAATGAAACACAGTAAGGGCGAAGACGCAAACCTGAAGAGGCCACAGCGGAGAGTTCGGACGAGAAACAAAGGGTGCAACGGCGCACACGTGAAAAGGGCAGCGATAGTGAGGAGTGATGAGTGGTGGACGACACGTGGCGCAGAGCAACGAAAAGGGAAGAGGAAAACAACAGCCAAAAATGCAATGTATGCTCGGCAAATCAATAGTGAACCGAAAGTGAGGTGCATCGTCCCGGACGTGTCCCACCGCAGCCCGGCCAACTGTGCACGAGAGGGCAACTCCCTGGACTCACACCAAAGCGCACGAGGCGGAGAGCTGAGGAACGAAAGGCGGTGGATGCTGGACAGTCGCCTCATCGACCCCCACCCCACTCCCCACATGTGGCTCTGCTGATGGTCTCGCCACACAAACAAAACCACCTCCCCTCCACACACACACACACACAAAGAGGAAGTGACGTAATACAATTGAGGAAACGGGGGCACACGAAATAGGGAGAAGTGGGCGAGTTAAAAGCAACGATCAGCAAAGCGAGCGGGTAAACGACGACAACAAAGGAACCGGCAGAAAACTCAGAAGGGAGCAGTACGCGGCATCCCGGCTGTGGGAGAGCAAAGGGGAACACCAATACAAAAGAGACGGCGGAAGAGCTGAAAAATAAAAGAAGAAGGGAAAATCCCCCCGAAGAGCAGTCGGCAAACGCACCTCCAATAACCGATACACACTTGCCCCAAAGTAGACTCCTTTGGCAAAGTAGGCATCTGCCCATCTGCTGAAACGCGCTCCTTTTCTGCTCCTTAGTATGCGCGTGCGTATGTGTAGATTTGAAACGAGCAGTGGAAGAAAAACGAAAAGTCACGAGCGCGCCAGCACTTGACAGCCAGCTAGTAGCAACGTGGAGAGAGAATAGCAGAGAAAGCCTGAAGAGTGCATTAAGCAATCTCGAGAAGAGTGGCACACAGACCGCATGCACACGCAGTGTACTACTCCACTAGCTTTTAGAAAGACAAGTGAGCCCACTTTGTCGCGCCTGAGCTCACTTACAGCTTCCAATAACAGAACACAGAAAAGACATGAGTAGCTGTTCTACTTGCCTTGTTAAGTTTTGTTCCCGTTTGGAGGAAAACACTTCGTATATTACTCGTCTTCAGCAGAACAAATCATCGCCACGCCACTGATTCTTTGCTTCTTCTTTCCCTGTCGACGCAAGAACTGTGACGTCCCTGCGCCTCCTTACCATTCTCTGCGCGGGTCTCTCTCTACGGTTGGAGCACGCCTCGCTACCGTCGGCACCGGTGAGAAATAAAGAGCGAAAAAACGAGAGGACCTGCGATACCTCCCATCAATGTCCATTGCAACCACGTGCACAGAGAGAGAGAGGGAGAGAGGGAGAAAAGAGCCACCAAAGAGGAGGAAGGGAGTTGGAAATTAAAAAGAATAAAACACTGAAGTGAGAACGAATAAGACACCCAACGCACACACAACGAGGACGACGAGAGCGATCGCAAAGAAACCCAACAGCAGGCGCCCCCAGAACAGAGGAAGCTGGAGGGAATACAACACGGTGGCTCTGGACAGGAGACACACAGAGATCAATCTGTATTACCTCTCCCGAACACCAGTGAGCACACGCGTTGCCGATATCACTCGCACATTTGAAAGCAGAACTATGCGACAATACCGTAAGGTGTGGCTATCTGTCGAGCATTAAGTCTCCCCTCAGGCAGTAACTCTCCTCCGAGACTGCGGCAGCACAACCACGCAAAATACCACAGCTCACTTCCCTGCCGTGTCCCATCCCACCCCTCTTGCCTCACTCAGCAGCAAAGTGGAACACCCCACGATTACCTACATGAGTGAGTCTACCGCACTTCTAGACACCTCCTCACAATACCGCACTTGACGTGAGACCTCAAAATATACACAGAGTAACAGCGCATTTGCTCTCCAAAGCCACCATCACCCTCTCTGTCGTACAACAGGGACTCAACGCTCCACTCCACTCCCGGCCGGTCACATGAGCCATCGCGGGGTGCAACGCAGCCGTGGGCAGACGCGTCGCAACAGTGCGCCCACTCAGTCCGCTGGGCACGGCCCCGGCCTCAAGCCACGCCGCCCTCCCTGCAGGCAGCCCCCTAGCCGCCCCCGTCATGCTGGTCGCCACCTCGTGCATATCCCCCCCTCTCTCGGGAGGGGGAGAGAGGGCAGGCTCCCCCCACCACCACAGAGAGTGGGGCAGCGGAGGCGGCGAGACCACGCACTGAGGTGGTCCTTATCATCAACTAAGTGAAACCCTTAGGGGCAACAACAACAACAGAGACAAGGAGAAGACGAGTAAACCAACAATAAACAGCCGGCAGCGATATAGCCACAACGAGGTACTGGCGCAGGCCCATTGGGGGTCACAGGAGAAAATTTCCTACTACTTACCTGGGGAGCCTCTGGCGGAAGAGCGGTGGCGCACCGTGACAGTAATGCCGCTATCTTGTGCGTGTATTGTTGTCAGTCCTGCGAAGTCCCTCCAAGTAATCATTGGGGTCACCACAAAGTCACATTCTGGTCCGCCCATACGCTGCGTGCACGACAAGTTCCAACCCTCCATCAAGTTGTGTGTATGAAAGCCCTGGTGTGTAAACTTGACGATGCGCTGTCAACGCTGCGCGGCGTCTCTATCGCACCTAGTGTGCCGCCACCCACGCACCCAGCTGTATACTCCCTCTTTGCACGGTGCGCAACTTCCGCAGACATGGAATTCTCGGAAAACGGCGTCATTGTCTTCGAGTAGGTGCTGCTCCGAGACCTTTGGAAAACGCCGTACCCGCAAGAGTGTGGTACAGGAACAGCCTGTGGTGTTCGTACCCTATTCGTGTAGTCCTCTGACAGCTTGCACATCAGTGGAATGCCACGGCACTGGCGAAAGGCGCAGGTGTTGTGCACTGCACGCAGCGCGGCCTCCGCAGCGCCTTGCTCGGCAAAGGTGATGAAGACGATGCGGCGGCGCTCCGTTGCGTTGATGAACGGCGCAGTGTCGTTGTGAATCGTCACCTTCCGGACGGAGCCGTAGGAGTTCACAAGATGGACAAGATCCTCCTCCGTAACCTCCAGCGGCACGTTGCGCAGGAACAGCTTGTTCATCTTCAGCCGCTCCTGCCCAGCTGGCGTGCCGTCGTGCTGCTGCTTCGCCCACTGCACAGACACAGTCTTGCCCAGCAGCGGCATCCCGTGGGCGTCACGCAGCGCACGCAGCGCCTCCTCGTGCTTCTCGTAGCGCACAAACGCCGTGCCGAGGCTCTGGCCACTGTAGATGTCGCGCATCACCATCGACGAGGTGATGTTGCCGAAGGCGGAGAAGATCGCGCGCAGACGGTTGTCGTCCACCTCGCGCGACAGGTAGCGGACGAAGAGATTCGTGCTGCTTGGGGTGAAGCTAAAACTCTCCTGCTGATATTTCGCTTTCCGGGACATCCTCCTTGTTGCTCCTTTCTCAACGACAATAAGCAAGTGAGAATACTCCAAGGGAAACAGCTGTGTTGAGGGGAGAAGCAGAAAGGCTGATGGAGTTCAGGCGTGTGTGTGTGTGTGGTGGGGGGTGACTGTCACACCCCACGTGGAGAAACAGAAAGGCGTAAAGAATATGCTTTAACCCTGAGAGACATGAAAGAGCCGTGCAAAGCGGAGGCCGAAACAGCGCCAAACAACAAAAAGGGTAAGAGGCGTAGAGAAGAGAGACACCACACTTATAGCGGTACTTCGCGTCTCCTGTTGCCCTTCACCCATGCATGTGTGGACTGACCTGCGTTTCTGCTGCTCGCTGGTGCTTCTCCTTCTGTTAATCTCGCTGAAAGGCTCCTCTGTGGCTGGGCTGGGGCACTTGCGTGGTGGCCTCGTTAAGTTGTCGTCGTACTCTAAGTATGGTAACAGCTGTGAGGAGAGGTGCGCGGCTGCGGTATCGGAGAGTGTAGGCGTGCTTCTTCGCGAAAGAAAGGGGAGCGCAACAGCTCGCATGTGAGTGACAAGTGTATGTTCCCAGGCGTTCGAGGATAAGGGAAAGGCTCAGAGCTGAATAGAACAGGAGAAGATAATGAAATAGGTGAATAAAGCGCACATAAGATTGAGGTGTCAGGTTTCCGAGAGACAGAGAGGGTGCATGTCGATCCCATGATGAAAAACGCCGCCACAGCAAGGAGATCTTGGGCTACCTTCCCAGATGGGCGCGATTGGGTCACTTTGAGAGCGGAGGAAAGTCCCCCAAAAGACCTCTCAGGCCCCACTGTATGTTCCATCCCATTCCGCGTTTTCTCTCGGAGCTGTGCTGCACTACTCGCGGCTACTTCTCTACCAATTCCCTTCAGGCCCTTGCGCGTTGGAAGGACACGGATACCTCGAGTGAACAAATAGTGGTGCCAGAAGACCGAAGCGTTCATTAAACCAGGGCATTCCTCTTAGTTGCGAGACGTGGGTTGGGGTGCAATCAAGTCTGTGTGGCTATTCCTTCTTTTTTCCCCCTTTCCTCGTGCTTTCTAGACTTTTCGTCATTGTTTAGGTTATCATCCATGCAGTAACGCTACCCGCGCCTCGTCCCCTGACAGACGCACCGTTCCTTCGAAAGAATCTCCCTCATTGTGCGACAGCCATTGCGATACTCAGGCGTGGGGATGGGGGGCACGCATGAGAACGATATGCAAACACGCAGCTGCATCACGCACTTCGACCTCTCGTCTTCGAGTCGATGCATTCGCCTGGTATTCCCCACGAAGGCGAGGGAAGGCAACAGGCCAGCTAAATCGAGAAAGAAAAAGAGAGAGAGACCGGAGAGGGGGGCCACCGAGAAGTAACGGTCTAAAAACATAAGACGCGTGGTGGGGGGGGGGGCCACTGTAAGGCCGCGCACGATCGCACGTGTGCAGGCGCGCTTGTCTGTGTGCGCCCCAATCAGAGGTAGTTGGTAAGAGGAAGGGAAGAGCGAAGCAGAGCGCATGTCCCAGCAGACAAACAAGAGGCGAGCGAGCACAAACAGCATCACGCGAGCTGCGAAGGGAAGGCAGCACACGAGCGGGAGAGCGTGCGGTAGATACAACGAAGTGCAGAAACAAGAGGGAAAGGCAGGGCGAAGCGGGGGACAAAGTGAAGGTGGCAGTATATGATCGCAAGGGGAAACATCGGCCAATAAAAAAAAGAGAGAGGAGACACCTGTAGAGATCCATGCTGTTTGCTTGACCGCCGTCTTTCTGTTCGGTTGCAATGAGAAGAGATGTCGGTGAAGAACGCAGGCAAGCACAGGTGGTAAGGAGTGGGAGACGGGAGAGTGAAAGGAAGGCGAGAAGTAAAGAGGGCACAGACGGCTGAGAAGGAAGAAGAAGGCAACGCCTGACGTCTGTAGGAAACAACACAAGTGGAGGCACGCTGGTTTACAAAGAGGAAGAACGACAATGGAAGAACGCACGGGAACAAACAGGACGAAATAAAATTTTAAAAGTTCTGCTGCTGCTGCTGCTGCTCATCTTGTGGCTGCAGACAATGAATAACATCGTGGAAAGAACGAAGATGGAGTCGAGAAGAGTAGCGTGTTGAGGGCTTTCGTTCGGCAAGCAAGGAAAGGGGGGGACCGAGTTCCACAAAGAAGAGAGTGTGCGCGCTAGTGTATAGGTGATTCGGCAGGCCGAAGATACGGTCGCATGCACAGATCCACACGCCCTATGCTATCCCCCTTTCCAGCAATGCCGACACATGTAGCAACAGCCCTTTTGCTCCGTGCATTCTTTGTGCTTGTTGCCGCACACTAGCGCGCGTACTCCTCCGCGGAGAGAAACACGACGACTTCACACGTGTGCACGCGCATACAGGGAGGAAAAACGTGCACCGCAAAGCACGTGACCCTAACGAGAGTGAGAGAGCGACGGAATTACAGGAGAGTCATGGCGCTGTGCGAGGAGAAAAAAAAATAACCTCTTCAATGGGCTGAATGCGGGCTGTGGAAGAAAAAGCCGTGCTGCGGAGGCGAAGGCCGCGTTGGCGTGCACCTCGTCTATCCATCTGAAATGGGTGTCAAGCAGGAAGAATCAGCGCACACCACCACTCGCTTAGCAACAAAGGAAGCAAAGACTCGGAAAGAGGAAGAGCGCAAGGGACACAGAGGTGAACAATAAAGAAAATGAAAGAGTGGAGAGAACGTGTGGCAAAGAAGAGAAAAAAGCGCCTGAAGTAAATCCCCCTTCACCATACGTGATTTGTGCATTTCCCTGCACGTCTTCTTATCCTCGTCCGTCTCGCTCTCTCTCTCCTTCGACCTCGCTTGGCGTCTCGCTTGTTGGTTCCTGGGAGGGAGGGGGGCCTATGCATCACTCAACATGCACACTCAGAGAGCGTAGGAGGGATGAAACAGAGAAACAAAGGCATTCTTTGCTGGAGAATACAGAGAGTGTTGAGAACACATGGGTGAGAATGGGGAATGGCGACAGCGAAAACAGAGAAAGGGACGTGCAGGTGAGGAGGAAGAAAGGTGCCATTTAAGAGCCCACAGCAATGAAGGAAAGCGTTAAAACAACAAGAGACACCTATGGAGAAAGGGGGAGAGCGCCAGCACTTCAACCTTCCGGTCTTGAAAGGACGCAGACATGCACAAATGAGAAAGAAAGAGTGGGGTAAGTCAGCGTCTGTAGCATTCCATGCAGGGATACACATCAGTACGCATCCATGCCGGGCTAAATGCTTTTCATCCGCCGGTTTCACTCTTCCTTCACCACAGCATCCCGGCTGCACACAAAGCCCAAAGGAAAACAAAAGAGAGAGAAGAGCCCACGTGAAAGGGAGACAAGCTGGAAGGACAACGGTAGCGAAAATCACCGACTGCAATTGCCCAACTGTCCTCTCTCTAGATGGCGAACGAAACAAGGACAGCCTGCCAGTGTCTGGGAGCCCCTGAAGTGTTGTCAGCCCTTCCGTTCTACAAGACCTCACTTTACCTACCCGCACTGTCACTGCGCCACGCAAAGAAGCCGGGCAGTGCTTACCCACCGTGCGTCGCGCAGGCGCGTGTGTGCTTGCAGTGCGTATGCCTTCGTGATAGAGCGAGCAAAGGAGAGCAAATCGCCAACGATGGTGAGAAGATAAAGTCGAAGAAAGTAAAAGTGAAGAGGAAACCCACTAAACGAAGCACCACCAGCGCCTCTTCGTCACCACAAAGCACACACAAGGAAGAAAGGGCAACAGAAGGAGGCGAAGGAAACCATCAAGGCCAAGTGGAAGAGAAGTCGTAAGTAAGCGTCTTGCAAAGGGGCGCAGACGGGGCGTCGTGTATTTACAGGCGAAGAAAGGGGAATGAAGTGAGGCACGTCTGCGAGTCGCTGGCCTCCCTTCAGCCTGTCCTTCGGCGGCCATGGCGCACACAAGCACAGGACGGGCATACTTGCGTGGCTGCGATAGCAACAACGATACAGGCGGATCTGCCTCATCCTTTCCCTCTTCTCCTCGCGTTGTCGTCACTTAGTGCGGCAGCGATACCGCCCACCCCACACGCACCTTCGAAAGGGCACAGATAGAGATGAAAAGAGAGCGCAAAAAGCAAAAGCAAAAAAACAACAAATAATGGAGAAGGCAGAGGTGAAGGCAGAGCGCCATCCTGCCGCGGTGCGTGAGTGTCTCTCTCTCTGACGCAGCTGACTCGGTCACGCCTCACCTCTCGCTCATTCTTGTCGGCTGCCCCTTTCCACCTCAAAAGGCTTAATCCGGGCTGCCGTCACGTGCGTAGCACAAGAAAAAAGCCAGAGGTCCCTAATAGAAGGCGTGCGTGGACGTTGAACAGGATAGAAGTGCAATGCGAAAGAGAACAACACAAACACACACGGCGTCCATTTCACGCTTTCTCCACCGACTTCTCACATTTGCGTCTGCTTTGATTCGGAAAGAGGGAGAGGCAACCGAGAAGTTGGCCGAAAGGAAGGAGGCGACCGTTCCGCAAGATACACACCGCGCGAGGCACAAACCAAAAGAAAAAGGAGGGAAGCATTCAACTTCAAAGTGCGGAGAAGAGAAAGAGAGACAACAGTATTACTGCGTGGGTGTGTATGTTGGCAGCACTTCACGTGATGAGCTCTGCTGACGTACCAGCACAAGAGATCGAGAGATCCATCATCGCACTTCCCTCCTGAGGTTAACTGGCTCCCTATCAGGTGTTTTCCTTCTTTCAAGTAGTCTGGTTGGCGAGCCACCCTGCGCCTTCGTGGTCACGCTCTCCACCTGCTCGCCATATCTCGCCTCCTCGGGGAGAGGGGGGTGCATCTGCCCCTACCTCTTTCCCTCTCACGTTCCTCACTTTTTAGGTGTACCCTGGTGTGCATGTACATGTGGTTGAGAGGGAAGGCAGTTGATCGCTCTCTCTTCTCCAACAGGAGACAAGCACGTCTGCCGTCCTGCTGCCAAACTCCCCGCAACCAAAAAAAAAAACGAGGAAAATTGCATTCTCGGCTTGGACACGCGCGCACAGAAGTGCCTAGGCGCACATCGGCACACCATGGGAGAAAGAAAAGGCAAAAGAGAGAAAGAGAGAGAGAGAGCTGCGCCAACACAACCACTCACCTCGCTCGTACAAGCAAACAACGAAAGGAGAGAAAACACGCCGCCGTAGTGGCCATAGAGCGTAAACAAAAACTTGAGAAGCTACAAACAGACACGCGCACACAAAGTCATCACTAAAGAGAAAACTGATGAAACCAAGCAAAGAGAAAAACAGCGGCACACTGAAACTAAAAGCAGGGCCCCCAGGGAGAAAGTGGAGTACAACATGGAACCATTATGGTCCGCTGGGAAAGCGAGAAACCAACGGAGAGGGTCATGAGAAGAAGAGTGAGAGGGTGGAGAAAGAGAAGAAACACAAATAAGCGCATCTCCGTAACACTACTCGAATGCAAACAGACGGAGAGCATCCATAGAGGTTGCATAAACAGTGGCAGAGGAACATACGATGGGGAGCAGGCAACGAGTATGTGAGAGAGATTTCCAAGAAAAGACGAGAGAATCACTGCCGTGAAAGACCGTCTTCTGTCTACCGATGCGATCACATGTATCAAGACTGTAGTGTGTAGCCTCCCTGCCCACAGACCTCTACGCACGCACGCACGCACCACACACATAACACTGGTAAAGCACTAAAACGTATTTAGAGCGCTCGCAGTGCATGCGCAAAGGAGTCAACTTCAGAAGAAGAGAAGTGCACAACGACTACAGCAGACGCACTGGCACACGGGAAACCAAACGAGCAGAGACGCAGACGGAGAAGACAACGATGTTTGAATCTATGTTATTGAGTTTCACGTTTCTCTTCTGCTTCCCCTCCCTCTCTCCGCTGCCGCCGGGAAGAGCTCGCGCGTGCGTCCCGTTAGGTGCACAGGTACAGGGAAAGAAAGCCAGAGAGAGAGAGAGAGGAGGGAGGGGTGAGTTTCAACCTGAAGTCCCGCCGAGAACAGAAGTAAACGGTAAAATGAAACCAAACACATAAGGGGATACATGAAGAAGGCGGAGGAAACGAAAGGGGCGAAAGAGGGATGAAGGACGGCTTGGGGATTACACATCGTCTACGTAAACCAGATCGGTGGGGCACAAAAAAACACGAACAGAGAGAAGCGCATGCGCAAACACTGCAGTGCGATCATGCAGACACACGTGCCTTCCAACCCCCACGCCGGTCTACTCACCGAGGTGGAAGATTGAGACGGAAAAAGAAAGAAGACTTCAAGCACAGTGCAGTGAGCGTACGAAGTCTTTTCACTCGATTCTGTAAATTTCCTTTATCAGGAACCATTTTCCAGCCCTTCAGGATGTGTGGCCGCCTCGGCGGCCTTTGGTGCCACGTAAGGTCGAGCTGATGCACACCAAGCAGCAGCGCGAGGAAGAAACAAATTGATTCGCTGACCCTGAAGAATAGCTGCATGACTGCTCTCTTTGTGACCATCATTGCTGACGCATCCGCCTTTGGACACTTTGCCGTAGCTCGAAAAGTTCCCGAGCCCTGTGGGTTAGGGTGAGGTATCAGCACAGCAAATCACGACCAATAAGCACAAAAACGAAAAGTAAGTAGTGTCACCGCTCCTCAGAGAAGAGAAGCAGCACCAACACCCATCAGGAGGTCCTCAAGGGAGAGGACCACGCGAAACGTTGCGCGCCTTTTTGATAAGAAGAGGAGAAATACGGAATCAGAGCCAGAAGAACTCCTGAACCGCTCGCCCTTCGCTGCGTCGATCGGGTAGGCTTGGCTCTCATTTCGCTCTCTCGATCAGTTTCTTCTTTCGTTTCCTGTTCAGGCGCCATGGGTCGCACATCGGTGGGGCGAGAGGGGGGGGGGGCAAAACAACACAACACAGACAAACATCCAACGCACGCAGAACACACCGATCAAAAACGTTTTCCGTTTTTCACCCTGTCCAGTCCACCTTGAGCACCTCAGCACGCACACGCATGTACGACCACAGCCCACCCATGCTTCTGCTGGACTGCAGCTCTGTCCTGGTCGTCTGGAACGAACCGCCTGCCGCGGACTCCGGCCACGCGCCTAGCGGGCCCGTCTCACCCTGCCTCACTCCCCACCCCGCATACGTGGGGCCGATCGGCGCCAGACGGACTCGAGTGGCTGCGCGCCGCGGCACAGGCGGGTAGCGTCCAGGGTCCTGCTCGAGGACGGAAGCGGTGGCGCCTGTCGGGAGGCCTAGTAGAGGGTGCACCAGGTGCATGCCGGAGCTGCGCAGGGAGGAAGCCGGCCAGCTGCAGGCCACGCCCCTCGGACACCCTGCACCCCGCCTGTGGGCCATGCCTCTCCCTCAGTCGCCTCACGCCGCGGCGTCCCAGAAGGTGGCGTGGAGACCCTCCGCAGTGGAGCCTGGAGGGCGCGATGGTGCGACGCGGGGTGTCCTCGCCGTGCGTCCGGCACCCGTGCCTCACAGTGGGTGCGCACGGGGCATGCGCTCAGGGAGGAAGGGAGGAGCGCTTGGGGCCTGTGTCAGGATGGCGTGGCTGTCGGGGGAGAGGTGCCCACTGCCTGCCTCTTCCGCTTCTGCCAACGCCGCCGGGGGCATGTCTGGATGGCTTGCCCACATGCGGCGCGGCAGGCGGGACGTTTCCATGAGTCGGTGACGGCACTGGCACTCCGCCGTCTCCGGAAGATGCACACCCTTGACAGCAGTCGGTGGGTCAGGCGGAAGGGGCCTGTGCATAGGCGCGTGCCTCCGCTCAAGGGGCACATGACTTGTCGTTCTCACGGGGCACAGGGAGGGGCAGCCATAGACGCCCGGCGGAGGAAGCCCATGCAGCACGAGCAAGACGGGCCTCATCACACCACAGCGTGAAATGGGGCGTGCGCCGGGCGTTGAACGATCCGCAGATCTCGCGTTGGGGTAGCGGGCACCACGCCGAGTCGGACGCCCTCATCGCACGAAAAGAGGCGGGAGGTGTCTAAGCCCTGGCAGGGGTGGGGAGAGGAGGGGGTGGCACAACGCTAGCGGAGTAACGGGCGGCAAACCATCTGCACGCCATGT
The DNA here is from genome assembly GCA_003664395.1 of Leishmania lainsoni. Lineage (NCBI taxonomy): Eukaryota > Euglenozoa > Kinetoplastea > Trypanosomatida > Trypanosomatidae > Leishmania > Leishmania lainsoni. Next base: position 83,064 of record RAIA01000091.1, read on the forward strand.
TCCCAGTGGCCGTCACCCTCAGCTGCGGGAATCCAAAGTGTCGGCCTGTGTCCCTGAAGCGTGAGAACAGAATAACTAAAGGGAGAAGCGCCATCCTCAAGGAGAAACTGCCACGGAACGGATGTGGGCGACGAAGGGAAAACAGCAGAAAAGAGACAGACAGAGAGAAAGGGGCAGGGTCCCCGGGTGTCCCTTGCGAGCGGCCCTCTCGCTCACCTACGTATGATGTTGTCTGCGCATTTTTCTTGGAAGTATTTCCTCAAGGGAATAGAGCGTCTCTCCGACAGGCAAAGGCGTCTGTGGTCTCTTTTATTCAACGGAGCATCGCGCGCATTGGAGAAGATCTGGTCGTGGAGTAGTCGGGGAACGACGAGGGGGGTTCACAGAAAAAAGAATAGACCTCGTCGGAGCAGCCTCAGCGTTCATGCAAATACACGGATCTACGATGGAATCGAGGTACAGGGGGTGTGGAGTGTGGTTCAGCACGGCCTGGAAGGCGCAGAAGCAAGAAAGAACCACATTGGCCCCCCCCAAAAAAAAAAATCGTACAGGTGACAGCGGCGAAGGAAAAAACAATGTAATGTGAAGTGAGAGGGGGGTGGGTGGGTGGGTGGAGGCTGGCGTAAGTGTGCGCGTGGGATGGAGGCCAACTCGTGGGGAGGTGAAAGGAGGGTTGAAGGTGTACCCAGGAAAGAATCACAGGAACAAAGAAAGAGGGAACTTCGTCCAGGGCGACTGATACGCATACGCGGAAATTGTGGCAAACATTTTCGACACCCGCGACACGGAGAAGCCCGATGAGCCCCATAAGAAGCCTCACGGGGGGCGGGGGGGGGGGGGGGGCGGGGGAGAAGAAAGCGATGACTAATTGAAGCGGGAGAAAGGAGGGATTAAGAGAAGGGGAGGGGCGGGTCTTCGGAGGCAGAGAGATGCGAGGAGGTTTCTGCTGAAGAATACGCAGAGCGAGAGAGAGAGAGAGAGAGCGAAAGAGCAAAAAAAAAAGAACGAGATGACAGATGCACACAGAGAAGGAGGAAGAGAAAACACACAGCTCAAGAGAGGAACGCTAACTCAACGAGCACGTTTTCCCACACACATGAAGAGAGAAAAGCTCTACGCGAGAGAAGAAAACGAGAGAGGCGAGAGTCTCAGACATGTATTGACAGTAGTAAAGCACAAACACTAAAGAAGAACATAAAAGAATCCATAAGAGATGCACGCCCGCCCGCATACACACATAGTAAAGGGAGAATGCAGTAGTGAAGAGACCCGCCAGTAAGGCAAAAGAAAAGCGAGAGGCAGCTGAATAAAAACAAAAACCAAAACAATGAAAAGGCGGAATATCAGAAAAGTATGTGCCTGCTTGTGGGTCTCTGTCAGGGCAACCTCCACCTTTGACCACCATCTTCCAAGCCTCGCGCGCATCAAGACGTTTTTCCTTCGTTGGCTTACATGGGGAGGAGGCGTTGCCCTTCTCTGCGTCTTTTCCCTTTTCCTCCCCGACTTGACACCCTTGCAAGGGGCATACACAAGCTGAAAGACGGAGTACATCTTTGCACAGAGAGAGAGAGAGACCGATGCATGCAAGTATATGCGCACGGGTACACGTATATGCATGTATGAGTGCCTTCACACATCGAACAAAGTCCCAGCAATAAAGTTTTGGAAAGATGTTGGCGGATTGTCATGAAGCAACATCCGTATTACCACATGTAACACCACCACAACTGTACACACGGTTGAGTCACATGAAATAGCGAGGCAGGAGAAGAAGTAGGCCGAGGTGGTACCGGCACGTGGGTACAAACAGTCTGGCCAAGACACTGAAATACATGGGAGTGTCTCTCTGGGCATCCTCCTCGTTTGATTCAATCACCCTCTCGGCATTCCCTCTTTCCACTCCATTCTTCGCCCCACGTTGTGGGTGTGTACTTGATGGACGCGTTCTACACGAGTGGCGGAAGGCGTATGAGGGTATCTGGGCACATATGACGGCTTCACCCGACAGTCCCCCTTTCCGGCAGCGTCAGTCGAGGTACAGGACGCTGCCGGAAAGTGCATAGAGAGGGGTATATTCGAGTAACGCATGTATACACAGAAATGGAAAAAAGGGGGTCAGCGGGGGGAGTGGTGGATGCCAAGTATATTCTAGGAGATGGAGACAGACAGACAGACAGAGAGAGAGAGCGAGAGCGAGATGGAGAAGCACAGCCAAACTACAGCAAAAGCGAGCAAAAAAGGGGGAGAGGCTGCGGTGGGACGTTATGAGCATGAAGATCACGCAGACACGCTCACACACCGAGGGGGGAAGGGATAGGGGGACGCACACCTAAGCCAACAAGCTCAACAGGAAAGGGATGTAATGGTGAAAAAGGGGGCATAGAAACGGAGGGGGAGAAGGTAAAATGCAGGAGAGCTGTTGCATGCCTCCTCCCTACAACACCCAAGACGCGAGAGGGAGAGGAGTGGGAGTTGTCAGTACGTCCCACGCAAGAGAACAGCGTAGAGCATCAGCAAGAAACAGGCAAACAAAGGGGGGGCGGCCGATGGCGGTGTCACACGGAAAGCGCAAATGCCAAAAAAAAAGTGGAAAAGTGAAGGGTGGGAGCTGAAAGGAGCCCCAACGCCACTTTGAAGGAGAACACACAACACCCAACAAGCCCAGATGCGGTGTAGACGAAGAAAACAAGACAGGCAAAGCGCCACAACGAAAAGACCGGACTCCCAGAAGAGACAGCACATGTACGAATACGTGAAGGGGTGAGGGGAGGGGGAGGGCACATTAAGACACGTGTTTCTGTCGCTCTTGAACGCTTCGGTCAAGCCACACATCGCAGCCCTCAATAAGGGCTGCCTCATCTTCTCTAAGGCGCTGGGTCTCCGAGGGTGTCTTGCTCACCCTCTCGGCCTTTCCGTGGCACCGAACGGCAGGAAACGACAGAGAGTCGCCTACCTACATGCATGCACACATTTATTGAACTTCCCCTAATTGGTCCTGCGTCACTGCTACGGCTACGTCTGTGCTTTAGGCTGGCATAGTGCACTGGAGCTTCCCTGTTAAGTGGTCGCTCACCTTCTCTGCAAACACCGCCGTTCTCGTCTAGGGAAACGCACACGGGAAAAAAAAGGACAAAAGAAAAAGAAGCGTCAACACCACTGTTGGCAGCACCTTCACCTTGCATGCACGCGCGTTGGTGTGTGCCACTGTGGTCTTGTGCAGTTGCGCGTCTACTAGTAGGGAAACATCGTGAGCTTCGGAAACGCTCTACTCGGCTACCTGGAGTTACTCCTCTGCACAATCAGCGACGCCGCGTACGGGTTGTGCCGGAACAACTTTGGTGACGACAGGACCGGCGTGCGAAGGTTTGATAAACGTAAGGCAGGCGAGTAACGGGCAATTGCCTCCTGTTCGGCGATGCCTCCATCTGCGTGAGAGGCACCAGCACCGACGGTCAACGGAGAGAAGAGCAAGTCATCCGCTGCGGAGTCGGAGAGGTGCACGCTGCTCGCAGGTGTCGGGGTGCAGGCACCGGTTACGTGCTTCGGCACAAAATTGCAGAAGGCGCAGTCCAACATGGGAGGCAAGCACCCCCGGTCCGTGCAGAAGGTGGTGGGTGCGCGGCTAGCAGTGCTAAAGTTCTGGCAACTGCTGTTGGTGCTGCTGTTACCGCTGCCACTGTTTTTGGCCTTGTAGTCCTCCGATAACTTTCCCATCAGGGGAATGCCGTGGCAGGTCGAAAAAGGGCAAGTGTTATGGACACCACGCAGTGCGGCCTCAGCTGCCCCCTCATCAGCAAACACGATGAAGGCGATGCGACGCGCCGGCGAATGGCGTGCAGTGGGGATCCTGTCGCTGTGTAGCGAAGCCTCCTTTACAGTACCGTACGCACGAACAAGCTCCACCAGCTCAGCCTCCGTAACACCTAGAGGCACGTTGCGCAGGAACAGTTTATTCATCTTCAGCCGCTCCTGGCCGGCAGGGGTGTCGTCGTGCTGTTGCTTCGCCCATATCACGTTGACGGCCTTTCCACCAATCTTCTTCCCATCACACTCGTGCAGCGCGCGTGTGGCATCCGCGTTACGGGCGAAGCGCACAAAGCCAAAGCCGCGACTCTCGCCAGTGAAGATGTCACGCATCACCATCGAGGAGGTGATGTCGCCAAAAGGCTCAAAGAAGACGCGGAACTGGACGTCGTCGACGGTGTGGTCGAGAAAGCGAACCAGCAGGTTTAGCTTGCTGTCAGTGGCCGTGGTGACCGACGGACGCACACGGTTGTAGGCACCATTACACTTGTAGCTCATCTTCTTTGCTGTTGTTCCGGAAAAAAGGACAAATATTATTCGCTTCTTGTCCTCGTGTGCTTTCGCTTCGCTTCCGGCACGGCGTCGCAGAGCTTCTAGGCGATTGTATTCCGTTGACTCGACGATCGAAGAGAGCACCCACAATATGACCGGTCAGATAATACCGACAGCCGATTAGAGGATTCAACTGGGGGAGGGGGGAGGGGAGGGGAGGGGAAGGGTTGAAACGAGGAAGAATGAGTATCGATCGGTATCGCTATAAAGATCAACCCGTATATATCGGTGTATGTGTATGTAGGGAACTCAAAGAGGTGGAAAGCCTGAAGAAGTACGCGGAGGAGTGAGAAGTTCAATGGTAGCCGCAGCACCTCCGGGAAGGGAAAAGACACAAGAACGAACGAAAGCAAAAAAAAAGGGGGAAAAAAGAAATCGACCCCCTTCCACTTACACGCGCACGCACCACCGGTCTCCGCTGTGCCTCACCAACTACTGCAGCGCTGATCCACAGGCGCGTACACACACAGAGAGGCAGACACAAAGCGCGAAAAATATATACGGAATGGATGAGGTCAGCAGCAAAGGCCGAGTGCGCCTAATCACCCAGGAAGAGACTACTTTACTCGGCCTCAAGATCGGCAGAGGTGGGGGTGGCGGGGTTGAAGGGGGTGAAGAGTGAGAAAGGACGTGAATGCACTTCCTGAGCACGAGGAGAGAGTAATGAAGATGGAAAGAGAAATAAAGTAGCAATACGAGTGAGGTGTTGAAGGGGGAAAGGAGAATAACAGCAAAGAAGCAAAGGGGGGAGGAAGGTGACCTCGAAGGGTGTGGACAATGCACGTGACGACACAACGAGCAAACACGCAAGAGAAGCACAGAGAGATGAAAGTAGAAAAAGAGACGTAACCGGTGAGCGCGTCAATAATACAAAGCCCAAAAGCCTTAGGAGAGGCAAGAAGTGCGGCAAGCAAAAAGGAGAGTTGAAGAAAAAATCGGGAGTACACTCACGGGAAGAGACACACGGAGACACGAGGTTCGAAGAAACGACTGCAAGGCACGCCCCAAAAAAAAAAACGCCAAAGAAAAATGGTGTCGCAGACAGACAAGAACGCTCAGCAAGCAACACAAGCAACGGGGATGGAGAGAAAACAACAGAAAACGAAAAGGAAGACCGTTACGCCGGAGACAAATCCAACGGGAACACAAGGAAAGAAAAGCGCTAAAAGGAAAAAAAAGGGGGGCGCCTACAAGGCGCACAGAGAAAAAGCGTAGAGGAGACGCTGTAGAGTGGCGCTGCAAAAACAAAAAGGATGGAGAGAGACCCGTTACAGTGCTGGACACACAAGAGAAGGAAGTGCAGAACACAAACTATAAAACACTGAGACACTTCAGCACACACTCCCCGCGATAGAGAAAGAGAGAGAATGGGAAAAAGAGTGTCGAGAAGGATAACAACAACCCAATAACAGCAAGCAGAACGCAAGAGAAGAGCAATGTAAAGAAATAAAGCAGCACACACACACACACACACGCACCACGCACAGCACACGCACACCAACAGGAAAGCGAGAACGAGAGAGGAAAGGAGAACAGGTTAGCGTGTACAGTGCAATGCGCAAAACAAAACAAAATGGAATAAAACGACGTAAATTCTCCCCTGGGAGCGGAAGAAGAAAAAAGAGCCAAACTTGAAACAGCAAAGCTGTAACAAGGATGTACAGTTCGAGTAGCTGAGTGAGGAGTAAGAGTGAGGAACGGCAGGGAGGAGAGTGACGGATGTACGTGAACGATGAAAAATAAAGTACGGAAAGAATTAGAGATGAGTGGGAGAAATGAATAGAAGAGAGAATAACCGAAAGGCAAAAAAAAAAAAGTTGGTGTGCACTACAGCGATAAAAACGCTCTGTTTGTCGGCTCTTTCGTTGTATCGGGGGTTTATGCTGACTGGGGATGGTGGGTGCTTCGGCAGCCTTTTTTCTCTGGCAAATCACAAGGGCGCACACGGCAGAGAGGGGAGGGGAAGTAAGAGAACGTTTAAGAATGTCGGCGAATGATCGACAGCCCTTGGATTTTCTACCGTGTTAGTAGTGGCAGTAGGATGTGCAGGGTGGTGAGGAGGACACAAAACGCGTGTTCACACACCCTCACCTTACGCTTCCTTTACGACGAAGAGGAGGAGAGAGGGCGACGTGTGGGTTTCCCTCGCTGCTTTTATCTTCTCCGTGTATCCGTCTGAGTCAGCACTCAGCAATGACGTAAGTGAGTGATTACGTCTGCTTCTTCGCCTTTTGTCTCTGCAGCACCCTCCAACCACTAACAACCACACCAAACGTGTACGTGTATGAGACGAAGAGGGAGGGTGGAAGGGAAGCACGACTGCCTCCTTTTGGTTCGATTTCAGTCGTGTCCGCCCCCTCTTGCCTTTCGGTGGTGCGTCAATCGATATCCCGCCTCCACAGCAGACGGACGGGTTTGCTTTATTGGCTCTCTGGGGTACTTTGTGGATGACGTTCACTCTTCTCGTCTTTTGCCTGCTTCGCTACACAGTGCGTCAGTTTAACGACCAACCAGACGGTAGAGCAACAGCGGAAAGTCAACAATCGCAGAAGAAAATAGTCACAGGAGCGACGCCCGTTGACTACGACAGGAAATGAAAATAAGGGAAGGGAGGGAGGCAGTGAGAGACGGAGGCCTGCGCGAAGAGAACAACACAGAGCGCGGGTAGACAATGAAGAAAAGAAGGACGAAAGGGAGAGAGCGAAAAGAAATGCGAAGAAGAAAAAATCAAGGAGAAGTGGAATACGGAAAGTGAAGCGCCCGTGACAGAGAGGAGGGGAGAGAAGAATAAAGCAACGGTGATAGTGAAAGAGAAGATCGAAAGGCAAACGCAAAGGCGAGAGCGAGAGCAAGAGGTGGATCGACTGCACGAGCAAGACCAAGAACGACAAGAACAGAGATGATATACGTAGAGGTATATGGCGTATGGGTTGCTCCTTACACACTTTGATGTACAGAGGAGAAGAGAACGAGTATATCTACCCTTGTGGAATAAGGAAAAATTCAACGAGATGAAAGGGGGGAAAGAGAGAGAGAAGCGGAGAGAAAATTGAAAAGGAGTAACCGAGAGGAAGACGAAGAAAGTCAACAGAAGAACAAGACGGGGGAAGAAGAGAGAAGGGAGAAACGGAAGGGGCGTGCAGAGCGAGAGAGAGAGCTCAAGATGCCCGACCACGAAGAGAGGAAAAAAAAAACAGAAAAAGAGAGAGAAGAGGAATAAAAAACGAAAAGGCAACGGGGTGAGAAAAGACTTGAGAATTTGAAGTAAGTTGAGTCGGCGACCCAGCAGTGCCTGAGGCAAACCCAACTCCCACAGAAGAGAAGGGTAGTGCGTGTCGTCCTGCGACGCGTGGAACTGAAAGGGGGGAAAAAAAAGACAGTCGATAAAGAATGGCGCCGAGAAGGTGCGCGATAAGAAAATAAAAAAAAAGCGAGAGAGAACAGCCAAGATGTGCGTAAAGAAGCTGCGCTGTAGAGTCTCTGGAGCTACGCCAACAGGGAGACACGTATGATAAGAGAGCGGAGGAGGAGGAGAAGGAAGGCGGGAAGGGGTCGACCACCAAAGAGCAGACGGTTTAGCGAAAACAAAAACGATAGAGCAGTATGTCCCACTAAAACGGAGGAGAGCAAATAAGAATAATAATTAAAGAAGGAGTCGTATAGAATCGATTGAAACAACAACAGAGTTGAAGAGCTCCGGTAAGTGTATAGGCACACTTGAGTGTTAATATGGATGAAGAAGCGTGTTTGCACAAAGAGGGGAGGGTGCGACAATCCGCCACGGAAAGGTGGAGAAAGGAAAGGCGGAAGCGGAATGGAATTGTTGATGCACTGAAGGGGGGGGATAAAAGGTGAAGAGAAGCAAGCCCGTGTATCGGTGTATATGCCTTAGCTGTGCGCGTAGGTATGAATCTCGTATGTGAGAGGCAAGTCCCCAGATGGGGGGTGGGAAAGAAAAGCGTAAAAGAGTAAGAGGAAGGGATGCCGTGAGAGAACCGCTGTACACACACACACACAGGCACAGGCACACGCACACGCGGCCACTACGTGCAATGCAAATTAGAATAGACAGACAAAAACGCAGCGCCAGGCGAGAGGCCAGAATATGCGTGCGTATTTGTGGCCGCCTTTTTGCTGTGGTGGTGATGGTGGTGGTGGGGGGGGGGGGGGGGTTGCCGTTTGGTCCGTTCGTCTTGGTGACTCTTCGTTCTCTCTTGTGCGCCCTTCGCCCTTTAAAAGTTACTCAACCGCTGTGGTGAGCAGCGTGGGTGGAATGACGTGGTAAGTCGCCCGCGTAGTGGAAGCTCACACGCACTCAATGCCGAAGAAGAGAGAAGGAAAGGGGAAAGGGGCGGGAGAATAAAAGGGAGCAACTACGGATGCAAGACAAGAGGGGGAGAGCGAGAGAAAGAGGGGGGATCTGGGAGAGGTAAGTGATGAGGAGGGGGGCTTAGAGCACGAGGAAGCGAAATAAGATGTCGAGGAGAGAGCGAGAAAATAGGGAAGGTAAAGATGTGGAACCGAGTCAGAAAAAAAAAAAACGAAAAGGAGTTTTAAAAGGAGCGTGACGACACCAGCGAGGGTGTCACGAAGCGAGAGTGGGGGTGAAAAGGGAAAAGAGAGGTCAAAGGCCTGCAGAGGCAGAGCGACCACAGCGAGAACGAAAAGAAAAATTGAAAACACTAACGGCAGAGAGGCACAGACGAGAATCCGAGAGGAATGGAGCAGGAGAACAAAGAATAGCTCTAACTATCACCAACAGAAAACGACAAAAAGAAACAGAAAAGGGCGAATAGCACCAATGAAATCGAGTAACAGAGAGAAGAAACCCAGAAGTGCAAATAAAGACCCAGCAAGGTGCAAAGACAAAGACACACACACACACACACATGCACATGCACACGAGAAAGAGAGGAGGAGGAGGAAAGGGAGGAAGATGGTACAACACAAAAGGGCTGGAGGGCGACCTTGAGAGAAACAAGCAAGCAAACAGCAGCGGTGGTCGGGGTGTGAAAAGAAAGAAAAGTCAGCAAGTACAACAATAACAAAGCGAAAACGATTTTTTAAAGGCAGGATGGGCCGAAGGACGGGATCAACGGGACAAAGGCTCAGTGTACAGGAGCACACAAGAGCACAAGCAAAGAAGGACACGAAGAGGATTGTACGAAACCGAAAAAAAAAGGGTAAAGACTGAGAAGGGAGCAAAAAGCCAATGAAGTATACAGAACTAAAGCGCTGGCACACACACACACACACACGTATACCCACACACGTATACACGCACACCGAGAGAGAGAGAGAGAAGAAAACTGAGAAACACAGGAGACGCGAAGCGTAAAAAGCGAGGGGGAGGGGTCAGAAAGAAAAGCGAGCAAAAAAAAAAAGGAAAGATGACGAGTGAGCCGACGGAGAGGACAGCGAGAAGATGAGGGGAAGGGGAATGAAGACACAGAGGGGTAGAGCGTGAATAACACACAGCTGTTCGCTCCTCGCCGTCTTCGTATTACCTTTTTGTTGTTTTCCTGGTGACGTTTCTTTCGTGTGGGGTGTGCGTGTTCGTGCTTGCGATCCTTGCATGTTATGTTGTTGCGGCTCAAAACAGCCAAACAACACAACAGAGCAGGAAAAGAGAGCAAGAGCCACTCAGGGGAAAGAAAACGAGTACTCAGTTGCAGAGATCACACAGAAACAGTAAGCGGAGGGCTAGAAACGAATCCAAAGATGCGGTAGATGCCAGGTAAGAAGAAGCCGTGCAAGAAGAGGAAGCGCCTCAGTCGTTGCGTGCTGTTGATGTCAACTTGTTCTACCACCTGCACGAAACTGACAGACGTGTCAATTCTTTCGACTTCAAACTTTCTGGTTTCGCTTCGGTACGAAGCTGTCGATGTTACCGTACCAATTTGCGTTCAGCCGTGGGAGAAGAAGAGAGTGAGCCTTTTCAGCGTTGTCTTCTGCCAAATGTTTCGTTTTGTTTCTCTTCTCGTTATTTGACCGCGACAAGAGCTCGACTAATCCTCTTGGCTGCCTTATTTACGGTTCCGCAGTCTTATTGCTCAGCAGCCCTTTAGTATGCTTGGTGCCTCTGCTTTGCGCTTGACTGGTACTTCGTAAGGCGAAGTGTTCGTTCAGCTGACTTTGAAGCGGGAGACTTTCCTTCTCTCGGCTGTCTTTGTGTCCCTCTTGTTAGGGTATTCTGCAGCTGAGATAGAGAGATCGACGTGTCGTCCTCTCAGGGGCTGTTGATCTGTGTATTCACGCCTCCTTGTCGTCAGCTCGTCGATCACGGCACCCGGGGGGAAGGGCAGAGACTTGCAACGGATGAGCTGCGTCTTTCCTTTTGCTGTGTCTCCTCTTGTCCTCCTGTCGCTTGACGGCCCGCGCCCGTTTTTGGGGGGCGTTGTGGTTGGCGGTTTTTTTGCAGGGGGAGAGGGAGGGGAGTTCGGTGCACACCCACGTCCGCGCCCAGAGTGTCTCTGACGGTCTTATAAGATGAAGTGAGCGTGAAAACGAATGAGCGTCACGTCATGCAGTTCAGTGAATCCTTCAGTGACGTCACGATCGTGTCTCTCCAGCCGAGCTGCGGCGGCCTGGGGTGGCTGCTGCTTGTCCTGTCTTTTAAAACTGCTACCTGCCCCCTTTTGTTTGATGTGAAGTGGAAAAGGCGCGGGGAAGCTCGGTCTGTCTTACAAGGTGAATTAGCTGTCAATCTTTAGTTTGGAAGAGGAAAGGCACCGAGAGGATGGTGAAGAAGGAAAAACAAAAACGCTACTTGCGAGGTAAACGCGGTTGGCATACAACTGACACAACTTTGCTGCTTCATGGCATATTTTTCCGAGGAAGGGTGAGGGTTTCGCACTACCTTCGTGCGTGTGATGGTCCTGTGTGAAGGACTACAAGCATCGAAACCGAGTGAGTGGGCAGCTGCCCGAAACCCTCACAGACTGTCTGTGCATTCCACAAACTGAAGTGAAAGTCATCGAGCTAGGTCAAGGGTATTCTGTGGCTAGGCCCCTCTGGAGCTCTCGCCAGGTTTCTATTGTTTGCGTTCAATACTATTGGCAGTTCCCCGCCTTTCCGACGAGCCGGATGAGCACCCGGAAGCAGCGCAAAGGTTGCGCTGGGAGAGCCCCTCCTTCTGTCTCTTGAAGAAGACAAATAGAGGAAACGCAGTGAAAGCCACCAGCACGACAACGTTCCAGGATGGGAATGCGTGATGACTACTAGCCAGCGCAATCCACAAAGGCAAAGAACATCAGAAGAGCAACAAGCGCCATACGCTGAATCGAGAAGAGAGAAACAAACAAACACTAACATATCGATACAGCGGAAAATGCCTCAACGCGCATTCGCCGAGGAGGAGGGGAAGGGGCAAAATAGAAAAAGCGCGCGCACACGGGGAGAGAATGGGCGAGCGAGCGAGAAACGCCAATGAAGGAGGGAGGAGAAGGGGTGGTAGCAGATGAAAGCAAATGAAGAAAGGAAACGAGCCAGTAGCGCGGACGTGATGGGTAGGAAGGGAAGACGCGTTCGGTGGTCAGCACGACGAGAGAACGAGAAAGACTCAAAGCCGCTCACTTTCACCTCAGAAAGACGGGGCAAGCGGACACACGTTGGGTAGATAACAGAGGAGTCTAGAAGACAGCTGTGAACACGAGGAAAAGTGAAATACACCCATGGAGAAGAGAAACGGCACCGGCGTACGTTGGTTGTCCTCACTGTCTTGCTGCCCCACTAGCAGTGGTCGGCGTTGTTTCTGTGATGAAATCCATGCGCTCGTGGTACAGTCGCTTCGCGACATGCGGAGACTTGACTGCCGGTACTTGGAAACAAGCCTTTACGCTTCCGGCGTGTACGGGACAGGGAGTGTCTGAGTACAACGAAGGAGGGGGAGCAATTAGAAGCCTCGCAGTGGAAGCCTTCACAGAGGGGCAGAGAGACAGAGAAAACGATGTGTCATCGCCTCTCTTAGTTTTATGAAAGCAGTAAACACGTGCGGTCGGGGGAGGTGGAGGAGAGCCCACTTTCTGTGGCACAAGTAGTGCGTGTCCCTAGAGAGAGCAGAAGGCTAAGAGAGGTCTCGGGGGGGGGGCGTCTAGGAGATCGAGAAGGAGCGAAAGCACTCCGCAGCTAAGAAAAAAAAAGGCATGCAAGCAAAGAGGAGTGCACGGAGAGAAACAGACGGCGTCATCGTGAATGGCCGACATGCGGTTCCTTCATGACGTTTCTCAGTCCTTTTTCTTTCCCCTAAATAAATGAAAGGCCACTTAACACGCAAATCGCGTCTCCTCCTCTCTCTTGTACGCTCCGTGTCGGATTCCTGGCTATGCTTCGTCCTGAAGACCATCACAATGCTTCAAGCTTCATGAGGAGGACTCCAGCTTAGAACAGCAGCTTGGGGAAACATCCCATGCGCTACAGAGAAGAGTTCAGAAAAGGGGGAAACGAAGGTGAAAGAGCGAGCATGTGTGGTGGTGGTAGTACACCAATGCTCCTGTTGATATGCGCACTCGGGTGGGCGTTTACACACGAATGCGGCTTTCCTCCTCGCACCTATCACACAGCTGTGCAGGGAATGGGCACACATAACTGACGTAGAAAACAACGATGGCGGAGACGCACAAATTCACTTGGGGCGAGTCATGCACTACCGCACGATACACACACACACACACATCGAACAGAGCGTAAATGGCCTATACGTGCAACGCAGATTACAACATCGTGCATTGACCACAGCACCCCTTCAATATCACTCACCACCCGCGAAACAGCCCTTTTCCTCAACGCGTCCATCACCCTCTCTGTCGTACAACAGGGACTCAACGCTCCACTCCCAGCCTGTCACATGGGCCATCGCGGGGTGCAACGCAGCCGTGGGCAACGCGTCGCAACAGTGCGCCCACTCAGTCCGCTGGGCACGGCCCCGGCCCAACCACGCCCACCCTCCCTGCAGGCAGCCCTCTAGCCGCCCCCGTCATGCTGGTCGCCACCTCGTGCATATCCCCTCCCCTCTCTCGGAGGGGGAGAGAGGGCAGGCTCCCCCCCCACCACAGAGAGTGGGGCAGCGGAGGCGGAGAGACCACGCACTGAAGTGCCCCACACTATTATGAGGGAATCAAAACAGTTTCCGAACGAACGTGCTCATCTTGCGCCTTTACCGCTTGTGCCTTTTCTGTCTTTCGTTTTGTTTTCTCGTGTGTGTCATCCGATAGGAAGAGGCGATGGTGATATCCTTCACTCAAGAGACCTCCCAATCATAGAGAGCGGCCACCTTGGCACTTCAGCGGGTGACCGTGCCACCACGCAGCGCACAGGTAGAGGGGTGTAGCTTCACAAGGCCCCCCTCCACCTCACCGCCTCATGTGTACGTGTGTGCATGTAAAAAGGGCCCCGAGGCATCAGCCTTGCCACGTCCACAGATACGCATGCATATCCCCGAGGCACGTCTGTGGATGTGTCTGCTAATGGGTCCATCAGCAAGTTGTTGTGGACGGAGGACGCCGCCACCTACTTGTAGGCAGTGACAACGCACGTGCTACGCTACTGGTGCGTGCATTACGCATTCTTACTGTCCAGGGACTCCTTCCACTGCCTTTCCGCTCCCCACCCTCTCTACTTTCTCGCCTCCCTATCCACATGCTCCGATTTGTGCGTGTGCGTGTGCGTGCACTCTTGCGGCAGTTGCTATTTTCTTTTGGGGAAGTGCCTATCCCCTTCCCCACTGCTCTGTTGGTCAGAGGATGGCACATTAGAAACTGCCCAGCCCTGCTATCCGGGGTTAAGTGTGAAGGGCAGAGCAGCGCGAAGGGGAGAGGATGACAGTGCGCGCACCTCCGCTCCAAGAGACCTACACATAGGGAGGGAGGAGGAGAGAGATGGAAGACGAAAATACGCGAATAAAGTGGAAGGTGAGAAACGTACTGAACCCGGAATGGTAGCCGTTCTAGCAGCGCGTAGGATGAGGTCCAGATAAAGGGGAGGGGGGAGCGACAGCATCGAAGGCGGACTTCCTACCTATGCGAAACGCAAGTAAACCCCCTCCCCCTCCCCAAGAAAATAGCCAAGCAGCCTGTGGAGCACACGGTACAGTAAAGAGGCTTAATGGTGCACAGGAGCAGTGAGAGAGGCGTCTTGCACCATGCGCAGCTCATACTTTTTTCTTCCGCATGTTGGGCGAGAAGCCGCCACGAGTGCCACGTGTCGTGCGTTTCAGCTGCACAGGATGGAAGAGGAGAATGAACGCAAAGTAGAATCGTCTCCACCACTCTATCCACCTGCTGTTCTCCCCTTCGCCCCCCCCCTGAGTCGTCGCTCTCTGAGAGCCGTGCAAGGCGTACTCGGCGCTTTCAGGTGCCGGGTCGATGGTGAAATCGCTGTATGGGATGATGCAACTGCGGCAGGGAAGAGAAGTCCTTTGGTATCCGCATCCCTATCCACCAGCTTTGCCGTCTACGAAGATGTCCCCAACAAGGTGCAGCGTGCCTCACCGTACCTCGTATTGACTTTCTCTGGGGTATTTACTGTGACCTCATCCGTGCCGTGAAAGATGTGCCCTACTACCTCGACGCCCTGCATCATCGAGTGATCTTGATTCGCCACCTCGTACCGCCACGCGCCGAAGCGGCCGCGGGAGTAGATCTTGTACGTGTCACGCAGCACCGGCTGTACCTCCTCCAGCAGCTCATTGCGCCCACGAACGGGATCGGGTAGCCCTTCTTCTCCATGTGGTGCCAGCGGGACACGATCTCGTCCTCCGGTCGAAGCAACGTCGCCGTTCGCAGACCATCAATGCAGTCCTCCATTATGGTGTCCACGTTGACGGGCTTGTATTGCGCATTCTGGCTGACCTCCAGCATGATGCTCCAGTGCCCCTCCGGCGCATTCGAGTCAGCGTAGCGGGAGAAAATCGTCGCACGATAGAAGGGAATACCGTCGCCAGGGAAATACAGCCAGCAAGCTGTCTGCATCCCCGAAGGTGGGCACCCCTTCACACCGATGCCGATGATGTGCGTAGAGCTGTAAACCATCTTCTCGGCAATCTCGCGAAGACGCGGCGCCTTCAGCACCGAAGCTGACGCCGCCTCTGGGTCCTCCTCCAGCCCAGTTGCCATGGCGCGCAGAAGATCGTCCAGCGGCATTGTGGAGACAAGAGTGTCGTAGGTCACCGCCTCACCATTCGCCATTGTCAGCGTCTTCGTGATCGGGTTCACCTTGACGACACGGCACTGATAGCCGAGCGTCTTATGCGCCTCTGGAATCATCTTCCAGAGAGCCTCGTAGATCGCGCCGGTGCCGCCCGCCTTAGGGAAGCGAAAAGTGGCGTTGGGGCCCCAGCCAACATCGTCGCGGTTGAGTTGGATGTTCTCCTTGATGCGCTGCACGTTGACACTGGCCACGCGTTCGCCGACCCACTCCACGCTCATCACATCCAGCGGCACCGCCCACACCTTAAAGTTGTACGGGCGCATGAAAACCTCGGCGATCCCCTCGCCAAACTGGCGGGAGACATACTCGGCGAAGGTTTTCGGCTTCTCCTCCGTGGCGACAGTACGGGCCGCCTCGGCCTCCTCCATACCTTTCAGGCATGCGTCTCGCACCTCCGATGGGAGACGGTGAATGTTACTCTGAAACGGATACGGCACCCAGACACCGCAGCAGCGTACCCACGACTCGCGCTGGAGCGTGTTCCAGTCAGAGATGGCGAGGTTCATGAGATCGTCAAAGTAGGCGTAGTGGGAGAAGATGACGTGACCGCCCATGTCCCACAAAAATCCCTTCTCGTCCCTGACGCTGCGCGAGAGGCCGCCAGGGACGGCGCCGGCGTCGTAAATGTGGAAATGAGGTGCTTGAGCTCCATCATACGCACCGCAGCGCCGAGTCCGGTGGGACCGGCACCGATTACAACCACTCTCTTCTCAGCACTCATGATGGCCCTACTGCCGGATCTGTGTTGCGCCAGCTAATGCTTATGTTCGAGACCCCTTTGTACTCCTTAGGAAAGGGTGTGGGTGAGCAAGGTGGAAAACGAGTGAAGACTTAGCACACATACCAAAGAGAGGGGGAGGGGGAGAAGGTACCAATGAGAAAGGCTGTGCGTACACACAGAAAGTAAGAAAGAGAGCGCATCGAAGCACACGCATACGCACCCCATGAGCGGGTGAGGTGGAAGTAGCAACGTGGAGCAACGACAGCAACAGAGGGAGGGGAGGGGTGGAAGGATAAACTCCCAGAGATGCGCGCAGCGAGCAGGCGTGGATGTGTGAGTGTGGGCAGCACAATGGAGCAAAGTTGAGAGAAGGGCGAAAGAGAGGGGGCAGGGGGTGGAGGCGCAAACGAAGGAAGACGGAAAGCATGATGGGCAAAGAAGGAGGATATCGATCTCGAGATGTGAAACTTCGGGTGCAGACTGAAAGGAGGGGGTCTTTGGAGTAAAATCAGAGAATGGAAGAAGACGTGCACTCTTGTCACCACCACACGCACGGCACATGTGATACGCAACTGTGCCCGAGTGCTTTGCTGATACCCATGAGGTGACGGTGCTCGCTGGTTGTTACGACCAGCGCAGTTGGCCTTTGATGCTGTTTGGTCGTATTTCCCCTTTTTAGCACCTCACAGCGACCTGAGGAGAAAGAGAACGAGGAGAAGGGCGAGTGCGTGCGTGCGTGTGTGTGTGTGTGCGTGTGAAGGGCGACTGGACACAGATGCACTCACGCCAGCTAGAGAGAGGGAGACACGCGCAGTCGAATACAGAGAGAGAAAAAGAAGAATAATGTAGATAGAGAGGAGGGGGGAGGAAGAGAGGAGCTGCGCGAAAACCTACACGCAGACTCATGGGCGCATGAAGACGCACAAGCGCATGTCTGCGTTGCCTTTATCGTTATGCAACCAACGAGAGAGAACAAAGAGAGTCGGTTGACGCGCAGGCAGCAGAAGCGTGATGAAGGCGCGAGAGACTCAAACCCCTTCACGTCGATACACGTGCGCGTGTGTGCCCCCTGCTCGTCTGTAGCACCCCGTTTGTCGCTGTTTGCGTCTTGATTCTGCTTTCGCACTTTCTTCCTTTTTGGTCAGATGTACTCGAGGGAGTAGCCGAATACTACTTTGATGGCCTCAAAGAAGTTCGCCTTCCACCCTTCCTGCACGCTCTGCAGCTGACCAGCAGGAATGCCAGACTGTGTGAACTCCAGCGTCGTCACACCAGGCTCCTCCTTCACCAGCTGCAGCACTACAGAGCTGTGCACGCCGACAGGCCAGCTGCTGAGACGCCACTGTTGTCTGATCAGGGTCAAGGGCTGCACATCCACGTAGTAGCCGCTGATGACACCACCGAGGAAGCTGAACAGGCCGCCGGCCTTGACATCCATGGAGGCGGGGCTCCGCGTGTACACGCTGACCCTGCTCGGGTCCGTCATGGCTGCGTACAGCTCCGCCACTGGCGCGCCCCAGCGCATCCTCCATGAGAAGGTCGTACTCTCATCGCCGCTGCCGTTGCAGGACTTGGACTGCGTCACGGACTTCTTACCCGCCGCTGCGTTGGTGGCCAGGGTTGTGGATGCAGAAGCAGAGAGTGGTGGCGGTGGGGGAGGCAAGGCGGCGCCACTCTTCAGCTGCTTGCCGATATGATACTCGGCGAAGAGAGCATCAAAGAAGGTGGCTATCCCCTGCCGCACTGTGAGGCGACCGGCCACCTGCACCACCGACTCGAGCTGCTGTGCCGCGGAGTCGTTCTCCTGGCATGTGACGGCGATGTCGTACTCGTCCTTGAATCCGTCGTGGTCAACCTCGGCGACCTCCATCTTTCCACGAATCACCTGATCCGCGCCTGCCATCTTGCCCACCCACCGGAGCGACATCTTCAGCTCGAAGTAGCACATCATCTTCCCCTTACGCTGGGCCACCGTGACGTCGCCGGAGATTTCGCTCACCTCCTCAATCTTGAGGTACTCGACGCTCGTCGCCATGTCTGCCGGGAGCGGGATTGCATGCTCGGCAAAGACGCTCTTGAGCTTGTCATGTGTGTGCTGAGAAAGATCGCGCTCCTCCCAGTGCCACGAGTTCACGTTTGCGCCGTCTGTGCGTTCGCTGACAATCCAGCGTGGATCTCCCTCGCCGACCTTGGCCATTACGCCCAACGGTACCTCGGTTATTGCCCTGAGGGAAGGGGGTTACCTATCCGTGTCAGAGGTGGAGCGATGCCGTTCCCCCAGGGTCACACCCACAGACGGGGAAAGGAGCGGCGATGCAGGTGACAGGGAGCGGCTGGTCTTATGTATCCGAAGAACTGCAACAGTGGCAACGCACTCACACTTACACTCACTCACTCACAGTATGATTTTACGGAAAAAAAAATAAGAACTAACGACAACGCTGATAGTCCTAACGTCCACAAAAACGATCACGTTGAGCACACTTGCGGGAAATAGACTCGTGTGTTGGTGACTGTAGGTTGGATGACGAGGGATTGAAGGAGGCGTGGCCAGCGCCACGTGCGCCCATGGGCAAGAGGTGAGGAAAGAAGGAAAGAGAGCAATGAAAATGCACCAGAGCCAACGATATTTTTCACATGGGACATCCCCCAGCATCACCCGACGAACGTTAGCGTGCGAAACCGAGAGAACGCGATGCATACGCGGCAGGCCTTCCGCTTAGCGGTTAAGGAATGATCGGCCACAGGTAGTCATCAGGTGCGTGCTAGGTCAGAAAGCACAGACGCGCCCTTGAAGGCCCTACCCTTGCGAATAAGCGAGACCTATACTGTGATCTTAGAGCACCCCTGTGGTCCCGACCTCGCACATGGGATCTCACATGCATCTAAGGGCGACACCGCACGCACACACTTCACACGCGACGATTCCCATAGCCAGCGACCTGCCTCTCTGTGGCGCTAAGCAATGAGTCCCTCCTACCGTAGCGGACAGCATTCGTCTTTGTGTTGCCCAAAATTTAGGACGCCACGGGACGCATTTCTGAGGAGCGCGTAAAGAGGAGAGAGGGGGAGGGGAGAGGGGGGTGAGCGAGAGGTACAATGCTAGTAATAATGAAGAGAGCACCAAGATAAAGCACAGAAACAAAGGACACGTTCACAATCACTCAGTCATGGCCATCAGATCGCATTCGGTCACCAATACTGCTCTAACACACACCTACACACACACACACAAGTACCTCGGTACCAAAAGAAATAGATACGTGTACGTGAGCGCATACTACGCCAGTATAGGCTTACTCCCCCCTTCCTTCACCTTCCACGCCCACATCACAACTCAAATGAATAAACGCGTGGACTTCTCCACGTCAGTGCGCCTGCCACACCTTGACGAAACCATCGAAGCCAAACATACACAAGGCAAAACGAGCTACAAACGTATACGCTGACCGCTGTGGCCCACTGCGATGCCGAAAAGCGCACGCAGCTAAGTATTGAGCCGTCCCTCCCACTCACCACCTTAGCACCTGCTGGTCTCCTCTCACCCACCTCCCTCACGTCACTGGGAACGCTGGGAGGGGAGGGGTGAAGGGGACATCCGCAGATATAATCGAGAGAAGCGCGCTGATACCAGTCCCCAAGGTGCGTTCGGCAGCGGCTCCGAGTGAACAAGGACAAAACAGAAGACGAGGCAGGAAAGCGAACCACCCCCCTGCCCTCTCATCCTTTGTGCGCTGTTGCTGTGAAAGAGAGCGACAAGAGCACGTGCGCACACAAACCCACAAACGTGTGCTTCTATGCCTACGTGACCGGTCCCCGCCTCTCTCTCTCTCTCGGTACGCCACTCACCCGCGGCTTTATCAGTTACTTAGACAACCTATTTCTTTGACCTCTTCGCCGGTCTCTTGTCATCATCATCGTCCGAGGCTGAGCTGTCGATGCTGCGCTCGGCATTGCCGCCAGCCGCCGAGTGCGCCTTCTTCTCCTGAAGTTTTCGTTCGTACTTCTCCGCGTCCTTTCGAACCACCTCAAAAAACTGCTCGCGCTGCCTCTCGCGCAGCTTTAGGATCTCCACCGCAGGCGGGGGGTTTACAAAGGCACTGCGGCTGTGTTCCGTGGCGCCGGATCCGCTAAGCAATGCGGCACCACCGCCTAGGTTGTACGGTTGCTGCAGACTCGACTGCATTGGCATCTGTTGCTGCTGGCTGAGCGGCGGGCCACACATCTTGGGCGGGAATATGCCAGGCCCGTTCATTGGCATATCACCCCACTGCTGCTGTTGCTGGGGTGGCGGCATCATCCCATAACCGCCACTCATCGGGTCCATCATGCTGGGCCCAACACTTATATGAATCCCTTGAGGGGCACCACCACCCATCATGGGCATACCAGCCCCAGCGCCGCTGTTACCAACGTTCGAGCTTGGCATGAACGCAGCAGCATCACTCATCATGCTGTTGCTATTGTGCATCGTCGCCGGCGGCAGCGGCGACTGCATTGCACTGCTGCCTATGACCCCCATCTGCGACTGCTGCGCCAAAGCCGGCGTACTGCTGCCGCTGTTCGTACCGCTGCCGTTGGTCATATTGTTGCTGTTGCCGTGGCCGAGGTAGGTAATGAGCAGTTGCTGCTGCGCCGGTGAGAGCTGGCGCGGGTCCATCTTGCCCTCCTGAAGGAACTGAGCAGCAACCGTGCCTCCATCTGCTGCTGTGGTGAGAGGCCATTGACGCTCATCATCATGCTGCCATCGTTGTTGTAGTGGCGGTTTCCACCCATCCGGAGGTGACCGCCGCCGACGCCGTTGCCGGTCGCGAAGCCTTCGGGTTTGTTCACGTTTCCCTTGCTCACGCCAACTTTCAGCTTGCGGCCGACGAGGGTGAAGCCGTTGTACTTCATAGCTCGAGCGCGGTCATCCTCCGTAGCGAAGTCAATGAAGCCAAAGCGGTACGGGTCCCCCTCACGCCCATTCAGCGAGCAGTCGATGATTGTGCCACATTGACAGAACACCTGCCTCAGCATGTCAATCGTAACGGAGCGGTCAATGTTGCCAATGTAGCACCCAAAGCGAGTCTGCATGGGAGTGCTCGACATGGTGCCGACTCTGCGGGGGGAAGGCGTAAGGGTGTGGAGGTAGGGGGGGGGGGGGGGCGTCGGTGAATGCGTCAACGGGAGACGGCACGTCAGCGTAGGCTCAGCGACGCCAGCGCCAAAGCAGACGAGCAAAGAAAAGGGGGGAAAAAGGAAGAAAACCCGAAGAACAGTGGAGAAATCGAGAGTCCAGCGCGCAAAACTGGGTGTGTGAAACGGGCCGTGCAGAGAGTCCCTGCTCTACTCGTCAGCTGAGTGTCGCGACAGTAAGAACCACCACCACCACCACATTCGCAGCAGCCCAAAGGAACGCAGCAACGGCGGCGGCGGCGGCAGAAGAGTCGATGGGCGAGAAATAAGCGGAGAAAGGAGGTAAAAGGTCGACGAGAACGCAAGGAGAGGGAGAGGCAAGATGTGAAAGAAATACCTCACACCCAGTCACACAAATTCTGCAACAAGGCAGAGCTGATACAGTGGACTAGGCGTACCACATCGGCCCCGCTGCTGTGCACAACACACCCGCGGGTCTGGGTGTGAGGGGGGAAATAAGGCAGAGATGGACGTCCGCTGTTCCAACTCACGCAGACGCTTCCGCTTGATATGCGCCTTGGCTGTATAGCGAGCACAAAACCAGCACGAACGGATGCAAAGCTGTCGCACGCACAAAATGGAGAAAAGGGGGTGCACAAGGGCAGCAAGGTTACAGTCAGGCAGCCGTGGCAGCACGTGCGAGTGTGTGTCCTTCACGATGGGCAGTCGTGGCAAGGAGTCATGTTGTGAGCGTGTAGGAAGAGAGAGAGACGTGTGGAGGCGCAGCATGCCAACGGCTCGAGCCAGCGAGAAAGGCGGCAGAAAGAAGGGGTGGAGAAATAAGTCGAGGCGATGGGGCGGCGCTTGTCTTCATCAAACAACCCTCAGCGCTACACACACAGCACTTCTATGTCGGGATGTGGTGAGGCGAGAAAGCAAACAAAGAGGCCCGTATGCGCGTGTCTACACTCCGGCAAGCGCAGAGAGTACCAGAGAGAAAAAGGTGAGGCCATCACGCCATCGGTAAACAAAGCAGCACGTCCGCGTCGTGTCATATTTGAGGCGGGTGGCACCGAAAAGTGGGGAGCCTTGGATGTCTTGATCAAGTCAAGATGACGTGGAGTGCGTGGTTAAACCAACGCTCTCCCCCTCCCCTTCATTGTCATCGCTGCCCTCCCCCCCACCACCACCACCCCCACCCCACCCCCTTCCTTCCTCGTGTCTTTCTCTTTCCTTGCCCTCTTTCTCGCCCCGCCGGCACAACGCTCCCCTCGTTCCCACACGGGGAAACACAGAACGCCCCTCCGTCGAAAACACACCATTTCTCCGCATGTCGCTGATGAGAATCCGTCTTGGATTTTATATTGTCTTGTCTGTTTACTGACGTGTGAGCGCATAAGACGTGTATGTGGGAGGGGACGGAGGGGGGGGGGGGCAACAATACGAACTTCGAGACCTTCACACATGCATACACAAGCAGCGCAGTCACCGTGTACGCGCAGAAGGAGCACGTGGGGTCAAGTAAAGTCATTTTTGCTTCGCCTATCTTCCCTCGCACCCCCCGCGCCACGCTCCTCACTGCCACCACACCGGCAGATGACCCCGTAACTCAGACACAAACACACAGGACGCAGAGCAGCTCCTGCTGAGATACGTGCCAGTACAACAACCTCCCTTCCCCTACCGCCTTTATACGCCATTGCAGACGTGGTCTAGCCCACCCGACTAAAGCAGCCGCGATGCAGCGACAGTAGTGGGGAAAAGGGAAGAACGCACATACACTGTCTGAGTACTGCACACTGTTAGTCGTAGGAGCCGTAGTATCCGTTATGGCTTTAAGTAAGAGAAGTGACAGAGGAGGAAGAAATCGCACAGGCGCACGAGAAAAAAGAAGAAAAGCCAAGTCCATCATCATACAGTTTCCATCTCGTGGCTCTTTCCTTTCCTTGCTGCAAAGGAGAAGGGCGCACGTCAATAAGCGGCACCAGCCGATTACCCCCGCTCGTCGAGCGCACCGACGACTTGCTGTTCGACAACGGCACATCAGCAGGCCAGCGAAGCACTGT
The DNA here is from genome assembly GCA_003664395.1 of Leishmania lainsoni. Lineage (NCBI taxonomy): Eukaryota > Euglenozoa > Kinetoplastea > Trypanosomatida > Trypanosomatidae > Leishmania > Leishmania lainsoni. The sequence goes on from RAIA01000091.1 coordinate 106,530, forward strand.
GGCAACAGTCACCAGTGCCAACTGTGGTAGTCCTGGTTGGTCGCATCGCGCACGTTCACACCCATACACTTCGCTTTACAGCGATACAACAGCGTGCCAGACAGGCACAGTATGGAGAGCGGGAGCCGCTTCGCACCCGCGCACTTACAGAGTGAGGAATGGGGGACATATGAGCAAAGGATGAGGATAGCTTCAAGCCATACACTGAAACATCGTCCACCGCGACCCCTCCCTTTCACATCTCTCTCTCACCCGACCCCAGCGTGGGCTACAATGTAGCGGCTTCAAACTCTCTTGGGCTGTACCCCCACCCCTTGGACTTCTTCGCCACAGTGGTAGCCTTGCGTTCCTTATGGGGCGTGAGTTGCAGCTGGTCTGCGAGGTATGCAGCGAAGGAGTCCTTGTTCACGATCTCTAGCTTCTGGTGAACAGAACGGTGGCGTTCGACGAAGAGCTGGCGAGGCGGATGAAAGTCAAAGGGCGCGATGTGCCGAAGAACCTCCTCTACGTGTTCCCCATGCGTAGCAATCGTCTCTACGAGATCTTCAATGCACAGCACGTTGTACTGGCCAAGCGCCTGCTCTAGCAGCAGGTTACCGCTAATGAGTCGCTTCGTTTGGGTCTCCTCGTTGTAAAGAGCGCCCCGGGTGCGGAGAAGCGACTCCAGTTGTGCCCTGTCTGGCTGGCCAACAATCGAGAAAGGCGTGAGCTGCTCAACGAGCTTCTCCGTGCGTGGCGTCAGGCTGATCAGGCGTGCCGCGTAGATCTTGAGCAGGCCCACCTTTTTGAAGGCCGACGCCACCTCTGGTGGGATCTGCGACCCCTTCGCGCGCACCACAAGTCGCACCGGACTCTCACGCAGCTTCATCTTGAGTTCCTCCATATTCGCGTGACGGCGGCGCCCCTCAACCTTCTCACCGATCTTCTGAAACTTGCGTCCCTGGTGCTCCTTGCGCTGCGCGTGCTTCAGGATTGTCTGAGCGGAGATGAATTTCTTCGTGGATAGCCGCTGCTTGCGCTTGGCGTCTAACTTTTTCTTGTGACGGTCGCGACGCTCCTGCAGCTTATCCTTGCGCAGCACGCGATCAGCGCGCAGCTGCTCAACCGACTTGCGCTGAAGGAGAATGGTCTCCTTCACGCGCTCGCCTGGGAGCCACTTCGGAGGGTTCTTCCCCATGATGGCCTTACAGGGGTACCTGAGTGTATGTGAGTGCTCGCCTCCGTGTGTACAAGGCTCTCGCGTAGAAACGCACCCAACAAATTGATACAGAATGAGGAGAAACTGTACAGTGCGGTCAGTGGCGACGGAAGGGGAGGGGGGTAGGAAGGAGGAGATACGAGTTAGGAGGGTGTGCGTGGGTCACGCAGGTGAGAAAAGGGTTGGAAGTGAGAGGTGCAGATGGGGAGAAGAGGGGAGGGGGGGCAACTCGACCATCAGACCCTGTTCCCTAATGCGTCCACTGCTGGAATGGGAGCCTGTAGTGGCTACGACCATACTGCGTCAGTGGACTCGGTCGCCGATAGCAAACAGCACAGAAGGTGGACACAGCGAGACTGACCTCTCCCCCCCCCCCGCGCGCGCGCAGAGCTCACCATGCGTGCGAAGAAACGGAAAACTGCTCAGCGAGTAAATGGCCAAACCTTCGCGTCGTTAACGCATTTTTCTTTGCCTCTCCGGGCACAAAAAAGCCCCCGCATCGAGTTGTGTTGAAGACGGATGTGTGACTGATGCGAGTGCACACATTTCGTTGGTGTGTCGCGATGCAGCACCTTTCGCCGTGGCTACGTCACACCCTCAGTTGATAGTACCCGACCTCACTCCCTCTCCCCCACTCCCTCTGCTCACTCCAACGTTTTTCCCCCGATGCAGGAAAAATGAACGACTTTTGTTCGCCCTCTTCGTCGAGGTGGAGAACAACGCGTGAAGGTCAAGGGGAGGCGCCCTCGCACCCACCGAAGGTCGGCTCAGCTGGCGAAGGAGAAAAAGGCGGGGGGAAGGCGGAACGATCAGAAGGAGAAACAAATCCAGAGAGAACCACGAAGAAAGGGTCCTCCAGGCATGTGCCCAGAGAGAGAGAGGGAGAGAGGGAGAGGGGGAGAGGGAGAGCGCCGGAGGAAAGAGCTCAGAGTACCCCCCCGCCCCCCCACACGTAAGTGGGGCAGAACACACACACACAACAGAGGGAGAGCAGAAGAGATGCTAGCGAGAGAAGAAAAAGACATGAACAGCGAAAAGGAGATGGGAAGACGCCGATGAAGAAGTCTGCCCACAAAGGTGTGGCAACTCACAGAGAACATGAGCCCTGCAGTGAGCAGCGGTGTCGATCAAAGAAATGGGGGGAGGGCTTCCAAGCTGAGAAAGAGAGAGATCGAGGATTGAGGAAGACAGGGCGCTACCACCCCGATGGGGGATGCCACACAGAGAGCTACACGGATTACGAGATCACAACACAAACCGCGCGCCCCATGGCAGGCGGGAGGATTGTGAGGGATGCGTGCTAGACTGAGTCGGCTTCCAGGAAACACTGTGTACAACTTCTCCCCGCCTCCTTCCTCACCTTGACGCCTTGTCTGGCTCGTGAAAACAGCAGCACGTACGAAGCATGTGAAGGACGGAATGTGCTGCTATCGAGGGAATAAGGAATGCAGCACGTCCGCCTCACTAGCTACTCGCCTCGGTCGCTGGGCTGCTGGGCAAAGGAAACGTGCACACACAGCGGGAGAGAGAGGGGAGGCATCGTTGTCTACTCGCCCAGCAGTGGGGAGAAAAGAGGGCGAAGGGTGCACAATATATAAAAAAGGTCGCAGCAGAATGACTAACGCGCCCCGCTCAGAGAACTCCCTCCAGGGCGGCATGGGAGTAGGCATTCACTCCTGGATGTGTCTTGAGACATGCTGCCGTGAGGGTATGATTTCCACCAGCTCGTTCTCGTGCAGGCATAGCACAAGCACCAACGCTTGCTCCTCACTGCTCGCCTCCAACCGCCTGGTAGCTGTCCAACCGTAGGTCCCAACGGAGGAGCACCACGAAGCGAAGATCACGTATGGCGCCCCGTAGGTGTTAGCGAGATGCACAGCGAGCCTCGGAATGTACTGCGCTGCGTCTGTCATGGCGGTCGGGGGCGGCGCCTGGGCCTTCGCCCTGCGCAGATGCGCCAAAAGGCGACGGCGATACGAGACTGGAGGATCCTCTCCAGTAGGTGGCACGGCAGAGGCAGCGACGGCAGCACGAAGCGCTGCTCGAGGCATCGACGTTGTCTGTAGCATCTCCTCCCACGCATCAAGGCTTGACTTCCCACTGCGCCATCGCTCCGCCGGTGGACGCGTCAGCTCCGCAGCGTCTATGGCAGTGGACCATCTGCGAGTCGCATTCTCCGACACAAACACAAAGAGGGGGCCTTTAGCAACGTCTCCGCTCGCATCAACGGCGACGGTGGCCGCCGCCTCGGTCTCCCGAAGTCGCTCCAGAGCCGGGAGCGTCTCCAGAAGCAAAACACGTAGAGACTGCTGCTGCTGACCGCCCAACGCACGTCGATGTGACTGCCAGGTGGTGGGCAGGATGAGAAGTCGTCTTTCAGCTCCGGTGGCATCGGCCTCCGTGCTGTCGGTAAGAGAAACAAACACGCATGTCGGGTATACCGACTCCAGTTTTTTGATCCACTCCGTCAGCATCCCATTGGAGGTTAAGCGTGCCGGTGCAGAGACCAGGGTGAAGTCGCCGACGGCAAAGTAGTACTGCCAGCGAGACGACAGGGCCAGCAGCTGCTGCTGCCTCTCGACCTGTGACGGTACACGGTCGAGAGGGCCTCCATGCAGCAGCTCTACATCGGCACTTGTTAGTCGAAGAACAGCCACAGACACGCTCTGCGCCACTACCGAGGCGGAGAACGTCGGTCCTGCAAACGCTGAAATGTCAAGGATGCTGTCTGATGGCGTGCGACGGCAGCGGCTCGCTGCTGCACCTCACGCACGCCAATGCCCCCGCACCATCTAAGGAGGAATACGTAGAAAACAAACGCCACCATCACTGCAACGGTGTGACGGTCCACAAAGTACCGTACAATGTGGCGTGCGGCGAACATGATTATTGTGGAGTACGAACAAACAGGCGGGTTCGAGTATACCTTGCAACGTCTGGTGATGAATGTACTGCAGAGAGAGGCGTAGCAGCCGTAAGAAAGGGGAACCGCGTCAGAGGGCCCCGTGCACAGCCTGAGAATCCGTCAGTGAAACAAGGACCTGCGTGCCCTCCACTCCTCCCGCCCTCTTCGCTCTCGCCCCTCCCCCTTGCTTCGTTCCCTCCTTCAAGTGTGTTTGTGGTGTCCTCTCGCGTTTCCTGAGAGACGCATAAGCCAAAAAAAAAAGAAAAAGGAAAGAGGAAGACAACCAAAAAGGAATGTAAACGCGGAGGAAATGACGATCGTTGAAGTCGCTGGCCCCCTTCAAGGGCACAGTGAGCGTTTTGCCCCCGCCTCCTCCGGAAATGACACCCAAGGCACAGCATAGTGAAGGTGCCTTCTCTTCACTGAAACGAGACTGCCGACAAGTCACAGAGGCACCGGTACCACCAAGTCACCTCTACCCGCAAACCACGAATGGGCCTTTTCCCGCCGATCACGCATGCGCTCTGTGGGAACAAAAGACAGCATAAGACACTGCAGCCATGCACAAAACACAAAGAGGGCTTGGGACAACAGGCCCGTCCACTCACGAGTCAGCCGACAGACTCACAACCACTGGTCTCTCGCGTCTTCCCTACGTTAAATCAGAGCCACGCAGAAGCTTGTGGCGCTGCCGTCGCAGATGGCTCGCGTAGTCGTCGTCCTCAGCTGCCAGCTTCTCCTCTTCAGCCGGCTGCACAAACGCTGGGCTCTTCACAGAGCGCTCCTGCTGCATATCCTTCAGAATCTCATCCTTGATAAATTCAGGCACGGCAGGCGAGGAAAGCGTATTGCCAGCCTCGAACCAGTAGTTCTCCCCTGTAGGAGTGCCGTCCTGCGTGTAACGCTTCGTTGACTGCTCCTCTGCATGCATGCTGCGCAGCTTATCGCTGGCAAGGCCGCTCACGTAGTTGCCCAAACGTTCGGCAAGCTGGCCTTGCTGGTAGCGGGTAAGCTGCTCTGGGTCCTGGCCGCCCATCAGCCGACGTGCCTCGAGCAGGCATTGCCGAAAATCGGACTCATCGTGAAGGATGCCACGGAAGTACTCAGCTGCCTCCTGTGACTGACGGCCGCTCTCTACGGAGCGCTTCACGAACGATAAGATCCATCCTTCCGTGTCGTCCGACTGCAAACGGTCGGTGGCAGCCCCTTTTGAAGAGCACGAGGAAGAAGACGACGAAGCAGTGGTGGGGACGGTTGCACTACCTGACGTCCCACGAGGTGAAAGACTGGGGCTTGGCGGACTGGCGGGACCTTCTTGGAAGAAGCGTCTCGCAACGCGCACGGCATATAACGTTGTCACGCTCTGCGCTGCGAGAGGGAGGTGGATAGAGCGCATATTGCTGCGCGAAAACTTCGAGTGCCGAGCGTGTGAATGCGGAGGAGAAGACAATACACGAAAAGAGGGGAGGAGGATCGGCTCGCGCGAACGGCACACGTCCTCGGGAATTCTGCGCTGCTGCACTGCAGTCCGTCCGTCGTGCGTGGGGGTTGAGAAATGCGCAGTGACGCGGGAAAGAGAGGGGAAAAATTCAGAATAAAGCGTTCATCGGCACCAAGCCCTGCCACCTCCCTCCGGTAGCAGATGACCAAGCATACAGCAACGTCGGCAGGGGCGAGGTGGACGGTGCATGCGTCCGGTGCTAAACACTCTCGAGGCGCGTCAGGCGCAGGAGAGGCACGGAAAAAGGGATAGAGCATTCTCTACTATACCCGCCCCCCCCCGTCCGCATCCCGGCTCGATGCTCCTTCAGTGAAGACATAGCACAGGCCGCATCCTTCGACACACAGCGGGGCGCAGAGCATCATGTGCATATTCTGAGACGACAACCACACACACACACACACACACACACATCTCTGATGTCCCAACGTAAATCTCCATGAGCCCACCATACACAGAGCATACATCCAGCCAGCACCACGGGTCGAGGAAGCACCTTGTGATCGCCCCGCTTCCTGCCTTCCTGGCTCAGGGTTGCACCGCATGGCTCTGGCGTCAGCAACGACACTGAAGGAGAACAACGAGGAAAAACAAAGACTTCGAGCACAACCGACATCACGCGCATTGAACAGGAGAAATTGGAAGATCACAACATGGATACGTGTGCCCTCTCTCCCCCTCCTCCTTCATGCCGCACTACTCGCGAAGAGACAAGTGGGTGGGAGAGACGTTGTACTTGTACACGTACACATCGGGCCGATGGTGTGCACGGTAGGCCTCAATCTCCTCCTCAAAGTATGGCTCACTGCTAAAACTCTCAGGCAGCGGATCGTTGAAGTTGGAGCGAGCCAGCTTGGCGAAGACGCCAAGCTTCTTTTCCGTCGTGTGCGGCGCCCACGAGACGCGGCGGGCGTGACTGACAGCCTCCTTGCTAAAGAAATCCTCTGTGCGAACACTAAGCATGCGACATGACGTGAGCGCTGCTGACGACAACACAGCGCCGCTGACGGTACGCCTGGTCGGCGTAGCGAGACGGCGCAGACTTCCTACCATTTCTTTCAAATGCCTAGGGGGACTGTGATGATGATATGGTTCATGGGATGGCTGAGAAATCACCGCCGAGTAACGTGTGCGCTCACGAAGAAAACTCGTGAGAAGAATGCGAAGACAGAGAATGCGGAGAACAACTCTAGAGATGAGGAGGGCAGTAGTGCAGCAGAGGAGGCGGCAAGTGCACCATACGTCTGCTTAGAGGACTCATCAGCGGCAAACCAAATCAATGTCCCCTTTTTCGCAACTAACGAGTTGTCTCTGGCCTTCAACCAGAAACTGGCGGTGACCTTCGCTGTCCACCAGTCAACCTGCTGACACCAACTTGTACACCCCACTTTGCTTGGTGTTTTTTTTCATGATGTTACTCTGACCTCAAGTGAGCTGCTCAGCTTAAGGCAGGTCGATGGCAGGTCTTATCGGAGCCCCATGCTCGCAACTATGTCGAGCAACTCAGGAGTGGCACCTTCGCTGGGCCTGCGTCTCGATGATTTCCTTCCACATCTCCCTTATCTGCTTATTTGCGCTGCATCTCCACATTTCAACCACGATTGTTCGATTCAGCCCACTCACACGCAGACGTAAATACGCCCCCTCTCCATGCGCACCCATACGCCGCAGCGAAGGAGAGCGGAGGAAGAGTACCAAACGCCCAAGGAAGAGCCAAAGAAAAGGAAGCACGTGCGTTTCAAGACAACAGACAGAAGGGAGGCGGAGGAGACCTCCAATGAGGAGAAGGGTTCAGGGAAGCGAGAAGGGGGCGTGCGCGGGCACAGGGGCAATAACTGTTCTTCCAGCCATAATGCAGGGGAGGGGGGGGGCAATAAAACAACAATGGCACACTCACTGCTGCGTGCGCCCCTGCCTCCCTTCCCCCCTTTTCGGCAGCCCCAGAAGCCCACCAAACACGTGCGCTGCACCGCATCAGCGGACAAAAAGCCACGCCGAGAAGAAAATAAAAAACGAGCGGAAGACGAAACGAGGGGACGTCGGGATGTCAAACAAAAAACAAAAAACAGCCGCACTCAAGTGTGAGGGAGACGAGTGAAATGACCCCCCCCTCCCCCCTCTCCCCCACACAGACAGACGCATGGCTACAAGAGAGAGAGAGAGACACACACAGCAGTTGCGAGTGAAGCGAGCGTGGTGCTGAAGGAGAGCGAGAGGACAGAAGAACAGATGGGCAGTCCTGATGCTGATACTGATCACAGCGGACAGTGATGACTAGAAAATAGCACAAAGCCGTTCTTTTTTGTTAGAAAAGCGCAACGCTCAAGAGGTGGCGAGGCGCTCACGTCAGACGGCTTTACAGAAAGGTGAAAAGCCGCGCGTATTGCTCGTCTTCGTGAACCATCCCACGCCTATAATGGTGAGGGGAACCTCAGTGCGTGGTCTCTCCGCCTCTGCTACCCCACTCTCTGTAGTGGGGGAGCCAGGCAGCCGCCCTACCACTGCCAATGCCGAGTTGCCTCTGGTGGTGATGACGCCAAGTGCCTACGATGTAGGGAGGAGACCAGAGCGGTCCATCGCTGCTGGTGCCGGCGGGTGAAGCCGTGGATGGCGTGGCGTCGGAGAGACCTGTGACAGTGAGCACGCTTGCGCCATCCAGATGGTGGGCATTGTGCGAGAGTGACTCGAGCGCATCGCACCCGGCCCCTCACTCTCTGTGGTGGTGGTGGGAGCCTGCCCTCTCTCCCCCTCCCGAGAGAGGGGGGTATGCACGAGGTGGCGACCAGCATGACGGGGGCGGCTAGGGGGCTGCCTGCAGGGAGGGCAGGCGTGGCTTGAGGCTGGGGCCGTGCCCAGCGGACTGAGTGGGCGCACTGTTGCGACGCGTGTGCCCACGCTGCGTTGCACCCCGCGATGGCTCACGTGACCGGCCGGGAGTGGAGTGGAGCGTTGCGCCCCTGTTGTACGACATGAATAAGCGAGTTCAAACAAGAAACATCCCACCACATGCAGAGCGGAGTGGGGTGGTGGTGAAGACGATTCCCAATAGGAGAGACGGTTTGTGTCGAGGGGAGAGAAGACAAAATAGAGTGCGCCGATAAAGAGACAGAAGCTCGATGAGCATTTCAGTGCTGAGACTGAAGTCAGTAGGAGTGGCATAGAAGAAGAGGGCCAGCGGTCCCCAATCGATTCGGCTGCAGTGCATCTACGGACCTCTGTGGCCTTTGAACCAACGCACACTGTAGCCCAAATCCAGAGGTGATTGTTCGGCACTCTCTTAGAAGAGCTACGCGAGACTGCGTCTCTCACCCCCCCCTCTCTCCGAACAAGGAAGAGGGCGTGACGAGGACTCGAAGGCGGTCGCTGATGCAGGCACGATGGGGGAGGGTTGTGGCGCATCGTAGGAAGAGCCAGTGGAAAGAAACCGAGGTAAGTCACCTGGTAAAGAAGTATCAGAGATAAAGAGACTGCGCTATGCCAGGCTCCCTCGCCAGTGGCCCCCCAAGCAAGTCGCCATTCATAAGTCTGTATTCCACGATCCCTCTCGGCTCCTCCTCTCTCCCCCTTCCTCAGCCTTTACACCTTTCCCTCCCTCTATCCCCCCTGCGTTGCTCAATAACCTCGCATCAAGACCCCTAGTTTTTTTTTTTCGGCAGTGTCAGCGGTTGCTGAGTCTTGCACTGCCCATCCCGCCTCCGCGACGATGGGGTGTGCTTCGGCTCGCCACTGCGCTTTTTGTTGTAGTGTTTGCCTGCTGGGGAGAGTGTTGAGTTTGCATTCTTTGCCAGCGCGGGTGTGCGTCTCTCATTTGGGCCTGTGTTTCTGCCGGGCTGCCTCTGTCTGCGTCTTTGTTTGCTTTTCTATGACCCTCACTTTCAAAGATGCTCTGGAGTGTTTTGCCTGCCTCTTTCTCTCGCCCCCTCATTTCGCTTCTTCTTCGTCTTGTGTGCCTTGTGGCCAGGTGTTCGTTGCTGACATCGCTCATCACCTCTTCGTCTCATCGTCCTTAGCGAGTGCAGAGCAAAACACAGAGAGAGAGAAGCAGGCACAGAGACTGGGGCCAACGCACATACATGTACATACACATGCGCTCAGTAACGCATGCACTCATCAGCCATCACGCTTAGAAGAAACACAACCAAACATAGGCATGCGCCATACCTTGGGCTGGTGTCTCTGCACAGGGCTGACCTTGTGCAGTGGTCTTTTCGGTTGTCTTCTTTTTGGCCCCATGCCTCTCTCCCTCCTTCACCCCTCTCTCTCTCGCCTTTCTTCGTTTTCTGGTTGCCCCCCTTATTTATATCGAGCCCAGCGGCAGCTGGCAAAGGCGCGAGAGAAAATAAAGAAGGGAGGAGAGAAGACCCCACATGCACACAGGCGACGCTGACGTTACGGAGGAGAATCTTTACGGGGGCTGATGCGCTACAGTGTTTCAGAAGGCTGAATCATTAGGAAGCGCGCTTTCCTACCCGTGTACCTGGTTGGAGTCATTTTTCATGGATGCAGATGCGTGGGTGTAACACTGGGGGAGGGGGAGGGGAGGGGCTTACGCACAGGTGCGCATCTTCCTCATTACCTTGCGTGTTGCTCATTTGCTTTCCATGGGACGGCGCATAAGCTGACCGAGAAAGCGACGAGTACAAGGATGCACACAGGAGAGAAACTCAACATGAGCGAGGGCGGTAAATGATCAGCGAAGATCATGGCGGTGGTGCTCCTGTGATGCTGTTGTGGCGGTGACGGTGGTGGTGGGCGAGTCGGTAAGATGGAAGAAGGAGAAGGGGAGAAGAGAGGGGGAAAGAGGGGGCGGAAAGACGGCGCAGCGAGGCGAACAACAGCAGCAAGGGCAAGGAGAAGCGACTCTTAAGCCCGCCCAGGCACGCAGAGGCGTACATCACAGAGCGACGTCCCATGCCAACAAAAGAAGAAGTGAGCCTTCAGCTGAGCAATGGAAGGGGAAAGCATTAAGTCAGAGCGACACCACACCGACACACCATACATACATTGAGCCGACACATAACAGAACGGAAAAGAACAAGACAAGACCCACGCCACCTTCTACCTCCCACCACCATCACCATTCTTCTATAGTAAAAAACAAATAGGGCAGAATCATGGCCATCGTAAGCAAGCCAACATAAAATGCAAAATAAACACTCACACGCAGAAACATCGTGAGTACCCCCCCCTCCCTCCGCTGCACGAGCTGAGTTCGGACACCCACACCCACCCACAGACGCGCGCGCTTACAAAAAGAACAGAACTGAAGGAGAAACAAATGAAGTGGGAAACACAACGGATACGGCACCCTACACACATGCACACCACCACACGCACATACGAACACAGACCCCAGTTACATACGCTTCATCGTTTGTCTGACGATATCACAGGACGTAGAGAGAGAAGCAGACAGACAGACAGACAGACAGAGAGAGAGAGAGAGAGCACTGACAGAAGCAACACGCGGGCAAGATCCCGCGTTCCTCTCACTTCCCCCGCTCTCTACACGGCGGCTATGGTACCTACTCAGGCAACACGCGCGCGTCCGCTTCAGCAGCAGCGCGCGCCGCGTCAAATGAGTCAATAAATATACAACGTTTTAACCGAGATCTCTGATTCTGCAGCCAATCCTCGGCCTTCTTTTGAAAGTCAATTCGCCCTTTCCTGCCCATCAGCCTCATTCCCTCTCTCCCCCGCCCCCCGCTGCGCTCTCTCCCAACACACACCAAAAAAAAACGACCTCATCGCTGACTGACTCGCTGACTCACATTGAAAGGGTGAACCGTCCACACGAAGGCACGTTGATCCCGTAGCAGACCCGGGGAGAGAAGAACGACCAAAGACGTGAAGGAAAACACTAAAAAAAAAGGGCCGAACAGACATGAGAAAATGAACACAAGGAAGAGAAGACGCACTGGACGCGGAAGCTCCACAACAGTACAGAAGAAACATCACGACCCACAGCATGAACACCGAGAAAGAAAGGGGAGAGAGGCCGCGACAAGACGAGATGAACAGAAAAATAGACAACAGCGAACAAATGATCCAAGAAAGGAAAGGGGAGGGGAACAGGAGCACAGACACACACGCAGTGCTCCGCCAATGCGAGCACGCACGCGCTAATATGCACGCGCAGGAAAAAATGACAATCTCTGCTGTGTGTGCCTCTTTTTTTTTCTTTTCTACTTCCCCCTTCGTACATGCTTTTCGGGTGAGGAAAATCTACAGTAGTACACTCACGCACTTCCTCAGCTCTCCCTCCTCTTCATCCCCCCCCTTTTTCTTTCTCTCCGAGACAGCAGTCCTTTCGCGGCTACGAGAAGATGCGAGTGTCGGCCTGTGCAGGACAGGCAGAAAATGAGATGCGGAAGCGACATAAAAAGGGGGAGGCGAGTAGAGAGGCGCGCAGAGGAAATGGACGAGAAAGCTTTCGTCCATCTCTGGTGCTCGTGTGTGTGTGTGCGTGTGTGTGTGTGTGTGTGTCTTCTCGTTCCTTCTGCGCCACAGCAAAGCGAAGAGAGTTATTTAATCCTAGAAGACATGGTAAAAATATGGCACAGATAAAACACTACGAGAAGAGGGGGTGTGCAACAAGCAGAGATCGCCCAACTCCGCAGAGACAGCCATCACTGGGGAGGGGGAGACGTACAGCCACAAGCACGCACGTGAAGGGCGCAACGGCACAAAGAGCCATCACGCTTCACACAGCGGTGCGCAGTGGGGGGCGGCCGGCGAGAGACGCACGTCAAGTGTGTATCGGAGTAGGAGGAAGCAGTGCTCGTGCGTACGCGTCATCCTGCGTGTCATCAACACGCTGCATGAGTGAGGAGCAAATGAGAGGCGCTGATCACGATCGCCGAATGGCGACCACTGTAAGCTCCATTCCGCTTACTTCAACAGTTGCGTGCGAGAAGGCATTTTGGGGGAGCGACCCGGACGTTATTTTGCTTCACGTTTCCCTTCAGTCGGTTCAGTGCACTTTGCACTCTTATTCTCACTCGATCATTTGCAATGTATTCGTCATTAGTTCCCCGTTCTTGGCGCCGCCCCTCCGCCGTCCCTCCCTCTCCTCTCGGGCATTTGCTCGTCTGTTTCTTCTCCTTTCTGGAGTGGGAGGCGGTTATACAACGCGTGATCACCACACCGAGTACCCTTCGGCTCTGTCGTCAAGGGAGGAAGGGGAGGTGAAGTGATGGGCGTGCGTGCGTGCGTGCCTTCTGGCCGTGACCTTCTGAAAATCTTTAAAATGATGACAACGCGCCACGAAGAGACCACCCGGAAGTGATATAGACGAAAAAAAGGGGGACATTCGTGGTGCGCACTCACCGGTGGCCCGTACACCCCAAAATTTGCAAAACGGACCAAGGCGTTCCTCTCCTCTCCCCTAAACCCCAACAGGCCACGCAGAGCCTTCTGACTCGCACCTCGTCTTCCTCGTTGTCTCTTCACAGGTTGGTTCACTCACTGTCATCGCCCGAAGACACGAACAGAAGAAGAGCAAACACGCGCGCACACGCAGATGCAGGTGCACCTCGGTATGCCATGAATAAGAGGGAAGAGCTGCGCAGGTCAACAACAAAAAATGAAGACTCCGCGGATGTGTGTGATGCCTCTACAAAACACATTCAGAAAGAGGAGAAGGCCCCCACTTTCGGTGTGACGCAGCCCTAAAGCATCAGCACTCGCAATCCAGAGTCCCTCCACTGCATATGGGAGCCATCGAGCTGGTGGGAGACCGAGGAAACGCTGCGGGACATGACAACGACCAAGAGAAACAAACGCAAGAGAGAACACGCGAGCTGCTCCCCTTCCTCCCCCCGGAGCTTTCTGTCGCTGCCGGCGCGCTTCTGCTCGGTGGACTGTTACGCAACCTCTACACACCGCTCTCTCTGCACTTCCTCTCAGGCATCCTTGGTGTCTCTAGCCCGCGGCACGGGAGCGCTGCCGTCATCACGCGTCGTCTGCGTCTTTGGTCCAGCTCTGCGACACGCTCGTTCTCTTAACCGCAGCTTTGCCCCTCCATTTTACTTGCGGATCAGCTTGCTCTTCTGCACGTCGGTCATGATCTCAACTTCAGCGGGTAGAAAGTGGAAGAGGTCATCCGGGAGATACTTGTTATTCGGCAGCTTCGTGGCCGAGTCGCGCAGCTCATCAAAGTACGGGTGGCACAGCGCCTCGTAAGGCTTCGTTCGCTCCTCCGGCAAGTACTGTAGCAAGCCACTAAGAAGATCGTACGCCTCCTTGGCGTCCTTCAGCGACTGATCACAGAACACGTTGCTCCATGGGATACCCTTGCTATTGTACAGATCCACGTCCGTGTGCGACGGATTCAGCTTACGCAGCACCTCGCGCGGAGGGCAGCCAAGCACGCGAACAATCTCATGGAGCTGGCCGGCGCTGTTGTCACCACGAAAGATGGGCTCGCCGAGCATCATCTCAGCGAAGATACACCCCACAGACCAGATGTCGACTGCGGTTGTGTAGTGCTGGTTGCCGAAGATGAGCTCAGGGGCGCGGTAGTAGCGCGAGCAGATGTATGCCACGTTCGGCTCCGACGGTGACAACTTCTTCGCACTTCCAAAATCACACAGCTTCAGTGTGCCTTCTGCCTCGTTGACTAGCACGTTGTGCGGCTTGATGTCGCGGTGGCACACGTTCACAGAGGGCAAGTGCAGGCACCCGATACTGCGGATCAGCTGAAAGAGGAAAACTTTGATCAGGATCGGCGGCGGGGTGGTTTGACGTCGGTAGTAGTTGCGGCAGCAGCGGTGCAGGGTATCTGGCACGTACTCCATCACAACATTGAGGTAGATGTCGCGGCGGTCGCGTTCACCGAGGGTGTAGAAGTAGCTCTGGAGCTGCACAATGTTGGGGTGATGCAGCACGGCGAGGTCCTGCATGATCTGAAGTTCGCGGTTGCGGAAGCGTGGGTCTTGAATAACCTTCTTGATCGCTACACTCATGCCTGTGGACTTTTCCTTCCCTAGTTGAACGGTGCCAAACGTACCCTGCCCAGCCATGCGCTCCACCTGAAACCGGTCCATCTCCTTGCGACTTCGATCGTCCGCGGCATCGGCAGCGTTGAGCGACATGTTGTCTCGGCTGTGGCTGAGAGACGAGGTGGTGTTCTTTTTTTTCGTGTTACTCGGGCTGAGCCTGGCAGTGAGCCTCGCAAAGAAGGACGACGTCGCTTTGAAATTAAGAGTGGGGCCACGTGACAAGGAGGAAAGAAGGCAACCACCACAAACGCAAATGACAACGACGACGACGATGACACGCGGAAGCGGTGACGTGTGTACACGCACAGAGAGAAAGAGGCGGGACGCACGATCACGCTGAAGACAAATGCGGAGGAATGTCGGTGAGAAAATAGGTTGCTGAGGCACACCGACAAACCAACGAACTAGCGCACTGCCCGTGCACAATGCACGAGAGGGAGCGAGGCAGGGCAGAGGAAGGAGAGGTGATGATAGGAAGAGAACAGAGCAGCCCACCACTCACAGGCGCACCAAGGAGGAGACAAAAAGAGGCGGAAGGAAGGCGCGAGGGAATCACAACTCGGGGAAGGGGGGAATTTGTGTGTAGCCTCGCAGGATGTAAAAACAAAAAAAATGAAGGAGAGAAGGGGTGGAAAGAGGGATAGTGATAGAGCACAGCCCCACAAGAGAGAGAGAGACGCAGAGACGCAGAGACAGGCGTAGGTCGAGTCAGAAGGGTTTCAGTCAGAAGCACCAGCGAGGGGGGCTGGCACAAGGAGCGAGTCTGTATAGCAGAGAAAAAGTGCTCAGGTTGGACTTCGGAGGGAATAGTGAGAGCGCCAAAAGATGAGACGCTGCTCTGTCAGCACCACTCCGTGATGCGTGTGTGTGTGTGTGGGGAGTGTCTGCCACACAGGGAAGGCAGAAAGCCAAAAAGGGACCTGGAAGAAGAGAAGGGGGAGAGGTGGGTTCAGGGTTGTGCACTGCAGAGGACGCCGAAGAAGAAAAAAAAAAGCAGCTGCTGCGTACGTGGAGTTGAACAGCTACCCCGGCGTACCAGAGAGATGTTAGGCTGAGACACGAACACGAGTGGATGCGCACACAATACCAAGATGAGCGGGTGTCCTTTTCTTCGGAAGCACAGCTACGATCACCCACTGCCTCTCGGCGCTCGTGTCGTCCAGAAGGGTGGTTTCGAGAGAGAAGAGAGAGACAGAGTACCACGAAGGTGCATGAAGCCTGTCGCACCACCACCACCATCAATAGCACTACCAGAGCGCTTGACAAACCTCACAACACGCAGGTGACTCCCCTATTCTCTTCCTCTGACCTCCGTTCACAGCGAAGCCTCGCCGACGCTTTCACTCAACACTGCCATGCCTTCAGCTTCTGTAGACGACGTGCAGGTATAGCAGTGGCTTCGTTGCCGATCGCACGTCGACCTCCGTCATCGTGAATGGCACGACGACATCCACGCTCACTTGCGGCACCCCCGCTATCGTGATCTCCGCGGCAGCCCACTCCCTGCAGAGTCGCTCGGCCGGGGCCGCCTGTTGCAACGCCGACGCCGCGCGCTGGAGGAGAGCCTTACCCTCCCTCTCGAGTTGTCCCTCCTCAACAACAACAGTAGACGTCTCCAGCTCCTGCAGTTCCTGTAGACGCTGCGCGACGTACGTCGCCACACGCACATTGGCCGCTACCACGTCTGCAGGAAGGTCAATCACCGGAACACACGCCGGGGCACGAGGGCGACCACCCACACCGTTCTCTACCGCCAAAATAACACCAGTGCACGGGTGATAGGGTCGATAAACCTCCACCACAAGCTCACTGAACAGCCTCAGCCCCAAGCTGATCTTCGACTTGGGTGACATGAACGCGTCAAGTGCGGTGCTGCGCGAGGTAGAGGGAAGACGGTGGTTGCTGCTGAAGGTGCGATTGAGGATCCCGAGAAAAGTCGTCGGGGCACGCGATACTTTGATGGTCATGTTCGTGGAGTCCGGGTCGTCACCTGGAGGCACCCTCAGTGGATTTGGGGCTGCAAACTGCAGCAGCAGCGCACGAGCGACACGTAGCACTGCCCTCTTTGCGTCCTGCTTGGGCTCCACTTGACTTGCTGGAGCGCGTGGGGTGATGAACTCAACGTCGACACTGGTACCAAAGACAGCCAGTGCCTGAAGGATGACGTAGAGCTGCTCCAGTGTCTTGCCCTTCCCGTCCTTGTCGCCCGGAGAAGACGTAGGCACTTGACGATTTGTGCTAAGTCCACCGCTACGCGAGCCGGCGGTCTCCGCGAGGCCCTGATGAGCGGCAATGCGGTACAACCCATCGAAGAACTGCAGGCCGATTGCTGTATAGCGGGTAGCCAAGTCGCCGCTGCCAAGAGCGTCACCAAGGCGTTGCGCCAGCGGAGTGAGTACGTGCTCAATTACGTAGCCGCGCTGCACCGGGTCAGCCAGTAGGCGAAGCAGCGGCGCAAGTGCCGAAACGTGCAGCGGCACACTCACCGTCACCTCAATCTGCAGAAGGGTGCACGGAGCACCAGTGGCGCCGACAGCGGCTTGCGGCGCAGGTTGCACCTGCACGCGCGGTTGAACCATGTGGAGAAAGATTTCAACGGCTGCAGAGAACTCGCTATTGGGGTTGGTGGCGGAGTTCCACGGAGCAGAGGTGTGGATGGTGTTGCGGAGCTCCGCCATTGCCTCTACCAAGAAGGCCTGCAGAATTCTGGTCATCTGCGCACATGTCGCCGCCGCATCCGCCAGCGGCTGTCTTGTCTTCGCTGACTGCACATGTGCTAACACCGTGGTGCGCATGAGGACGAGCTGATTTTCGGTGTCCATCCGGTCCGCTATGCTGCGCTCTTGCAGGAGGGAGATGGCAACGTGGTGGTAACACTTGTTCGGAATTCCTCGAAGCTTGGGGGCTGCGGCGAAGCCGGTGCCTTTGCTGCCATAGCAATACGGCGTCCACGCCGGCTGCTGTGCCTGTCGAGCGGCGCAGGAGGCACAGCTGCTCAGATGCTTCCGCGCCCACTGTCGCACGCCACGCACATCGTTGGGGAATAGAACGAGGAGGCCCGTAGTGCGCACAGCGGAGGTGTTGCTGGTGAAGAGGGAGGAAATGCGTCCGGCTTCGTACGGTGTGAGCGCTTCCAGTGCGGCCACCTCGAGTTTCTGGAGAACGGAGGTGGTGACTGATGACGTTGGGCCTTCCAGCTTTGACTGTAGACTGTACAAGAGACCATCAAGCACGTCAGAGCCGGTATTGAAGGTCATGTGCGGTGTGTGACCAGTCGCCTGAGCAGCCATGCATTCGCCCTTCGCCACGCGCAGGTTAGTAACGCGGGTGATGAGGTCTGTGAAGGCCTCCTGCTGCTCCGTCAGCACCGCCTGGAAGGTTCGTATTTGCTCCGCTAGATGTGCCATGGTCGCTGCGTGAGCATCTCGCTCCGCCTCCAGCTGCTGTCGCAGCTCGTTCACGGTCAACGCACTCATTGCTCACCGTCGAGGATGGAACTTCGAGAGAGGGCCAGGAGAGAGAATGGAGGAAAAGAGGGCCAGAGAGACGCGAGAATTGTGGAATGCGAAAGTATTGATCGTGGGGGCGAGTCACAAGGAGGCGGTATTGATACAGCAAGGACGTGTGGGAAGGTGCGTGTGTATCGTTTGGTGCAAGCAGCAGCAGAGGCTGGTGAAGGCGACGACAAACAACCAAAAGAAAAACAGCGAAATTGAACGGTCCTTTACCCTGAGTGCGGGTTAAAGCCGTGAGCCACACACAAAGTGCGTGTGTGTGTGTGTGTGTGTGTGTGTGTGTGTGTGTGTGTGTGTGTCTACTTGGGCAGGAGAGACAGAGAGTAAGAGCGGGCGTGCCTCCACCGGGTTACAGCCGGAGCTGGCGGGAACACACCACACAAGTAACGAACATAAAAGAAGGAGAAAAGTGGCCACTAATGCCGCCACCGCCCGCTGAGTTGATAAGCGCTGAGAGGGCCAGAGGAGAAAGCGAGGCTCGGGAGCAGAATGAGATACAAGGCAAAGGTGGGACAGCGCTCTCTATCGATTTTGTGCTCGCACAACGTGGAGCAGCTCTGATGCGAATAAATGAAGGCGAGGAAGGGAGAGAGATGGGGGAGGAGGGGTAGAGATGAGTAAGTGACCCAGCAGTGCGTGGGCTGGCACCGTCCTTTCTGCTCACCACATCGCTGCGCATGAATGACTGCGTCACTGTGCATGTCAGTGCTCATGCGCGCCTTTGCGAGTGCGGGTGTGGTGTGTGTGTGTGTGTGTGTGTCTTCGTTTCGTCTCTTTTTTTCTACAGCGATGCCACCACGACCACAGCGCATGACACAGAGGAATAGTGAAATCGCAAACTGCAGAGGGAGCCAAGAGTAGGGAGAGAGAGGGGGGGAGTGCTGCAACAGGAACGCGGTGCCGGGTGGGAAGGGGGTAAAGGGCGCCAGGCTCATGGTGACGATGCGGGCAAATCAGACTCAACCAATGTCGCCTCAATGAGAAAGAGTGAACGAGGCATGGATGAAGTCTACTGTTGAGGTGCAAGGCAAGAACGAGAAAGTGAAGAGCGAATTAAAGCAAGCCAGAACAAACAACAAAACAGATGGAGACGAGGAGATGAGCTGCAGAGGTGAAAAACATGCTGGCAACAAAACACTGAGTTTGGCTGGCACATCACCTCCAAAGGGAGAGAGGGAGAGAGGGAGGGGGTGGGTGGGCACAAGCAGGGACCTCAACGTGGGGTAGAAAATTACTGACAACAGCAACGAAGGCACAAAACCAGTGAAAGCAGGCGAGAGAGAGAGAGAGAATAATGCACACCTGCCCTCGACCACCAGCAGACTACCAACCCATCCTGCCGCCGCACCCACATGCATTGTCGCACCAAACCACAGCAGAAGGTAGTGTGGGGACGAGGAAACGGCGGGGCACGAAGACACACAAGAGAAGCTGATACACACAAGAAGAACTGTTTCATCCTCTTTGAGTCAAGAGAAAATAGTGCGAACGTACGCAGGCACGCTAACGGCAACAGCAACGCAAGCACAAGAAAATGATGAGAAGTAAAGAATCGATAGCGACGGCGCCGTCAAAGCTGGTGAAGAAAGGGGTCCAACGCGGTGGGGCAACGCCGAAGCAG
The DNA here is from genome assembly GCA_003664395.1 of Leishmania lainsoni. Classification (NCBI taxonomy): domain Eukaryota; phylum Euglenozoa; class Kinetoplastea; order Trypanosomatida; family Trypanosomatidae; genus Leishmania; species Leishmania lainsoni. The sequence continues at coordinate 126,272 of RAIA01000091.1, forward strand.
CACTCATAGCACCTGTCAGCGCAGCTGCGCGTGTGTATGGTGATAAGTTACTTAGATGTGTTCGCTATAGCAAAGAGATTGACGGGGAAACGAGGCAGAGAGGGAAAGACGCAAGTCCTGTGGCGACACAGCTGTAAGGCGGACTGTGAAGAATAAGGCTGTGTGGCTGTGCCAGTCGGTAAATCGCATGAAACACTGGCATGGGAGGAAAATATCGCGCTAAAACGGCCCACACGCACCTTCCACACCATTACAGATGAATGGCGATCTTCGCTCGCCAGTACCGATCAAATGCGGCCTCCATTTCTTTGAGCCCCTCCGTCAGACTCACTTGCGTTGTGTCGAAGACCTCGATATCCCCCTTGTAAGGCAAGTGGCGCAGCTTGAGCAGCTTCTGACCCACATCGAGCTGGCTGGCCACGCGCTGCTCGGCAGCTTTTCGGCTGATGCCATTGCGCACCATCACGCGATCAACCGCCGTTGCAGGGGTACAGTGTGTCATCCAAATATCGGTGGTCAGCTCGAGTACCTCCGCCATTTCACACAGCAGCGCCGCCTCCACAATTATCAGCCTCACCACGGGTGCTGCCGAACTAGCGGCACCAGTGGAAGTCGAAGCTGACGAAGACGGCGGCGAAAAAGAAGTCGCCGCCGTCGTGGTGAAGGGCAAAGCCCCAGCCGACTCCATGGAAGGCGGGTATGATGTTTTAAGACCCGCACACAGCTTGGCGTACTCCTCCTTGATCGCGGCGGTGATGTAGGGCCAGCAGATCGCGTTCAGCTCGTGCAACTTGCGCTCCTCACCAAACACAATTTCGCCAAGCACACGACGATCAATACGGGGCTCTGCCTTTCCTGGTCGCGCGGCGCTATCACCTCGACAAGCCCCTGCCTCTCCTCCTTGGGTTGGGAGAGGTACTTGTTGGCTTGCTGGCTCAGCTGACACCGGTGCGGAGAGGATCGCAGTCCCAAAATGCTGTAGCAGCGCGTAGTAACACGGCTTGCCAGGCTCATAGATGTGGTGACCGACAAGGTCCGCATTAATGTAGTGCACCGTTAACACCGAAGATGGGATGGCTTCCTGGTGCGCCTTTCTATCCCTGCCAAGGACTGACATTGAAGTTGCACTACTCTTCCCTAGATCTTTGTCAGCGCACATGGCTTGCTGTCGCTGCTGTGCCACCTCCACCAGGTGCTTGCAGCGGGAAGTCTTACCACTGGCGATGGTGCCGGTGAAGCCGATGGTGCGAATGGCCTTCATCGTTACAGAGCGCTCTCTCTCTCCCTGTGGGGATCGGTATGTTGGTCTGTCGTGCGATAGACTAGTTGGCGCAAACAAGCCAGGAAGAATTTGGCAACGCAGACACTTCGCGCAACTTTCTGTATATTTAACCGGGGTCGCTGTTGAAGGAGGAGGTGGCGTGTCGAAGCAACAAGGGCGGGAACAGAACCCCAAGAGGGCCGCCTTGTTCTTTTTCGGCTGCTGCCCCCCACGTAACACTGCAGCACTGTCCGTTAGCGGATAAAGAGGCACGCCTGCCGTGCAAGTAAAGTGTTGCTACTGTGGTGTCTCTCTGCTTGTTCGTTTTGGGGGGAGAGGAGGGGGGGGGGGGGAGGATATCTGCGTCTGCACTCGAGTGTGAGTGTCTCGTATGGATGGGAGAGGGTAAAGGAGAGAGAAAGGAGACTTCACTCGTACGCCGCAACGTATCATAACGTAAGGCCGACGAAGAGAGAGAGGGGGTGAGACACGAATGCACTGAAGACGGTAAAAGGGCGCTCAAGGGAAGGTGAAGTGAAGAGAAAGCTGAATGAGAGAAAGACCTGAGTCGTCAGACGCGCACTTTTCAACCCACTGCTACCACCAGTGCCGTAAGTCTTTCCAGCGAAGCACATGGAAAAGACAGCAGCATCGGGGTAAATTGAAGCGGTATGTTCCACTCGCAATGACAAAGGTGCCAAGTCCTCTGCACAGCTCTGGCAACGTGGAGCAAGTGAAAGAGAGGGAGAGACCTCGACCACCGAAGACGAGTGCCTGAAGGATGGGAGGGAAAAATGAGTGGCATGAATCATGCGATGAGACGGAAGAACAACGCGGCGCACCACCGTTTTCCATTGGCCCAGTCGACATGTCCACCTGCCACGCACACTCGGAGCTCCGCCCCCGCCCTTCCTCACACGCAAAACGACTGGGAAGTGCACCGGTGGGCAGACGTCTCCTGCAAGTCCTCGTCGGCTTTTCCTTCGCTCACTGAAGCTCTTTTGGTTTGCCACGAGTGGTTTGTTGATTAGTTCATGCTCTTCTTATTAGTTTAGTCGATGCTCGCCTCCCCACCCTCCGCCTCTCCCACATAGATGCGCTGACACACGCACACACGCGCGACACGAGCAGCCATCGCCCTTCGTCGCCGTTGCCATCTCACTATGGTTCGCTTTTTCTTCGTTGCGTTGGTTCTTTTGCGTCGGCCTTTTCAGTCGTTCGAGCACCGAAAAGCAAAGCCCACGGCAAGGGGGACAAAGAACCGGTAAAAGTGGCACACCGCACCACAGCCGAGTGAGGGAGAGGGGAGCACACATGCACACACATGCACACACCTCGCGCAGGCACAAGAATCGTAAACCGGTAAAGACGAGGCTCACAACAGCAAAGAGGCAACAAAAGACCCGAGGCGCTCCTGACACTTACCCCGCGCATCACGGCCTGACGCAGAAGCATGCGCTCGTTGAGCAGCAAGCACTTACGCCTTCCCTTCCTCCTTCAACGTCGCCACTGCGCCCTCCCGCGGCTTGCGAGAGCCTGCAAGGGCCAACTTCTCCCGCACCTCCTCGATGCGCATCCCCTTGTTCCTCTCCGCCAACTTCGCCACAACTTCCTTCACGTGGTTTGCAGCAGCGTTAGCGGGGCGCTCCAGCTCCACAAAGGCACATGTGATCACCTCGGATGTGGCCTCCTTGCTGCGGCGACGCCTTTCGCTCTTGACAAGGTTCACCAACTTCACAGCAGAAACCGGGGTCACGACGGCGCGCACCTTCTCCTCCGTTATCGATTCTGGCAGGTCCTTCAAGATGATGTCGTAGTACACCACCGAGTTGGAAGTCCTGGGCGGCTTCTTGGTGAGCTTGGGCTTGGCAGACCCTGCTGACTGCAAGGCACCCTTCTCGTCTGCCTTGACCTTTGCAATTTTGCGTGTGGCCTTCTCCCTGTTCTCTGTGGCGTTCACCCTATCGCTCACACGCACCGCGGTGTTCGAAAAGGCAGCGCCCTCGCTCACTTTACTGAGGCGCAGCGCCTCCGCGAAGCTCGCCGGCTTCTTGCTGGTCGCTGGGGTATGCACAGCAGCCAGCTCGGCTGGCGTCTCCTCCTCGGCAACAGCAACAGCAGTGACCACCGTCGACTCCGCAGCCTCCTTCAACAACGGCGTCTCAGCCGCCAACGCCGTCTGTCCGGCAGCTGAATAACTCAGCTTATCGTCCGTGATGCCGTACGTATTCTTCGCCAGCTTACACAATTCCACCTCCTGGGTGAAGGACTGCGTTCTGGCAGTACCGATGAGCTGACCCTTCACTGTGATCTTGATTGTATCGGAGGCAGCCAGCTCAGACATCACGTCCTCGACTCTCACTCGCGTCACACCCTCAGCGGTAAGAGACGTGAGCAGCGAGGAGATCTCGACAGCGCCGTTCGACTTCTTGAAGCTATGCACAACATTCGCAGAGGGGACGTAGAGAGCGGCCAGCGCCTCGGGAGTTTCGACGAGTGTGGTGTAGTAGTGCACCGCAAAGCTCACGCCGATGCTCTGAAGCCGTGTGTCGGGCATATCCATCGTCATTGCTCGAAAACTTCGAGCTGGAGAAAGGAAAATAATAGATGACGGATAAAGTGGGAGCTGGGGTAAGAGCCGTGTGTGATCAAGATAGAAGGCGAACCAAGCAGCAGCGTATGTCCTCTCCTTCCGCCTATGGAGGGTTTTTAATTTGGAGGGGTTTTAGTTTGGAGGGTTTTAGTTTGGAGGGTTTTAGTGCTTAAGTAGAGTTAGACCTGCTGCATACAGATAGTAGTGAATGTGTGTGTGTGTGTGTGTGTGTGTGTGTATGTGCGTGTGGCTACGCAGTCAGGGAAGAGAGAGGGGAACGCGTAGTATTATGTGGCGATGCTTTTCAGTGTCTGGACGTATGTGTCATCGGTGCCGGTGGCGGTGGCAGTGATATGGACCGGTTAGGTTTAGAAAAAGCCTACGAGGCAGATGAGCGGAAAAAAAAAAACAAAAGATTAGGGACGTAGTGCCTGTCAGAGTGTGTGTTCGTGGGTCGACGACAGTCCTGATGCTCGCGTCAAGGGCTAGAGGCTGGACGTACGGGTGTGGATGGACATTTGGGGTGGGGTGTTGAGGCAAAAGAGGGCGCAAACCACAACAGGAGAGAGCCGTAGACGTAGAGTGGACGAGAAATGAGAGAAGAGCGAAGCGGGAGGGGGGAAAGAGGAAGGGGAAACCACACGAAGGACGAAAGATAAGGGTGTGTGCTGTGTGTGTGGGGGGGGGAGCGAGGAAGAACGGAGGACTCCGTACACTCTCCTTTACGTCACCCGTAGCCACGCACGCACGGCTGCAGAGGCACAACCGGAGAGCGACTGATACGAGTTGCAGCGTATCGCAGTGGTAGTCACCGGCAGGCGCGAAAAGAGGCCTACTCGCACCTCATGCGTCAAGACTACCATGTGTCATCGAGCATGTGTGCACATGACGTTCAGTGTATACGCGGGTGAGGGGGTGGATACACTACGAAGCAATCAAAACTTGCCCATCGCTGTGGGGCGTTTGAGATGGGGAGAAGAGGCCGAAAGGAAAAGACACACCGTGCCGCAAGCAAAACAAAAAGAAAAAGCGAGAGCAACCCGTAAACACCAAGCCTAGACGCTGACGCTCCATCTTGTCCGCTTTCAGGCGCTAAAGGCGCACGCACACGCACAGCTCACTGCTTCTCAGTTGCCTTCCCCCATTAAACAACCCTCATACACGTCTCCCACACTCTCGCCCAGTGTGTCCTCCGGAAGCGAGACAGCGAGCCCCAAAACCACAGTCATCGAGAGGAGAAAAGAATCGCATCAGCGAGCACCACACATCGACAGTCATACACAACACAATGCACTCCTTCTAAATACCAGTGGCAAAGACACTGTAGAAGAGCACCAAGACCGGCGATAACGCGGATGTCAGGGACTGAAATGGGAGAAGAAAAACAAAAGAGAGTGCACCCCTCTCTCCCTCCCCAATATCCTGCCATGAGTACGTCAGGCGCAACTGTGCTGTTGTCGCCGCCCTTTCCTCACTCTCTACTGCCTCCTACGACTTGGAAGCCCACAAGCGCTGAGCGCGGTCCTCAGGTGTCATGCGCAGCTTCGCATCAATAAACTCCTGAGCGTCGAGTACCGTCCAATTAGAGTGCACGCGCCTGCAGTTCTTACAGCAGCATGTCACCAACACGCCAGAGTACCCGGCGGCGCGGCGCTGCTCATCGTGGTAGTTGCGGCAGTGCTCATTGGAATTGAAGAGGATGGGGTTCGCAATCGGCTTGTACCCCTGGGCACTACGCTGGATTGCAGAACAGTTGCCGCACTGCAGGTAGAACTTTTGAAAGAACCTGTTCGACATGATGGTCTATCTTAGTGAAGGATAAGTGAAAGCTACCAAGAAGAATGGGGTGTGGAGAGCCCGAGAGGGAGAGACAGGCGCACACCTCTGTAGTCCAACCACAGTGCAGCTACGGATGAGTTACTGCCGTACTTCCAAGCGCGACAACAGCCTCTACCACATAAACTCGGATGAAGAGGGGTTGAGTAGCGACGGTGGCGAAGTGCGTCATGAGAGCTGAAGAACAAAAGGAGAGAGCGCGTGAGTGGAAAAGTGAAGTTCGAAAGAGACAACAGTGAAGAAGACGACGACGTTCTACGGAAAAATGCCGCAGCACAGCACACCTTCCACCGAGGCGAGGGTGGGAAAAGGAAAGGGAGAAAGGAAGAGGGGAGCACGACCGGTAAAGTGGAATTGTCTCAGCACCTCACAGCAATAGCACCTCCATGCGTGCCAGATGAAGCAGCAGCAGCAAAGTGACCGCGATGGCCCTGCTACCAACCCCCTCTCTTTTGGCATTACCACGCGGCCTCTCTCTCTACCCCCTCCCCCACCGCCAAAATCTCTAAGGCGCGGGAAAGAGAAGAAGAGAGGACAATAAATGAAAAGCAAGCGAGGCCTTGTGAGACGTCCATCACTGCATCCCACATGACACAACGTACAACAGCAACACACACACACACACACACACACACACACACCAGCAACTGCACATACAGTGTAGCAGACAATTTATCAAGGCGCCACTACGCTTGTCCACGGAGGTACTCGTTAGCAAGACAGAGAGAGAGAGAGAGACGCGCTCCACAGCTGTCTCACGTCACAAGCCGCTTGCGACGCGGGATCCGTTTGCCAGCTGCCGCACTCGCCGCCTCCGCCAATGAGGCATCAAGACCCAGGTACTGACCCTCTTTTTGTGCTTTCCGGCCTAGGGCAGTCATGTTCACCCGCCACGCGCACGAGGGGCAGTGCGCAGACCACTTGGTAATTTGCGGGTGCAGGGGGGCCTGCCCTGGCTCCGTAAGCCCGGTGCGACTACGGATTGACGCGCGGTACGGCTGCCCACACGACTGGCACTTCCACTCAGCGCGGAACTTGCTCGTTATGCTCAGCAAGCCTATGTTTTCATTCTTTTCATTCTCCGCCAGGCCCTTGAACAGCTCCGGCTGCGCTTCTTTCAGCGCAACAACAGGGGTCTGCTCTCTCAGAACCTCGGAGGCGTAGCGGCCCTTGCAGTTGTTGCACCCAGCATGGAACTTCGTGCGCACCGAGACATTCTTGCGGTACGACGAACCACAAAAGCTGCATTTCCAGTAGATGCGGCGGTGGTCGTTCCACCGTAAGTCGCTCATCTGAATGTTCAGTTCTTCCTCGTTGCGCTTCACATCAACATCTCGGATGACGCTGCCGTAGCGTGCGGCAAAGTTAATGAGTCGGTTCGAATCTCGCGTCACCCAGTTCACACCTTTCATCGGCAGCTGACGGCCAACGCTGTAGTTGAGATACATGGCACCATAGCGCATGTTCGGCCACACGCTGGACCAGCGCGACTTCTGCTTGAACTCCGCCGCCGACAGTACGCATGTTGGACGCAGCATTGCTCCTACTACGGGGTCCCCTTTAGCGGCAGAGGTGTATTCTTGCGGTTGGTTAGAGAAGGGGGAGGGGGGGCGCGGTGGTCTCGGTGTCCCCGCTTTGCATAGCGAAGAAGAGAGGAATGATTCACAGTGGTCCCACCGTCCGACGCCTTGCCAGCCACGTCCTCGCCCGTCAACGCGTGTCAGCAGCGGGTCGCGAGGAGGAGAGGGGAAGACGGAGTACGACAATTGTGTTCCTCCACAAAAGACTCTCAGCAGTGCACACGAAATACGCAAGAAAGAGAGAAAAAAACAAACAAAACGGAAAGTTAAGAGGGGAAGGAGAAGTTGCGAGGACATGCACAACAGAGGACGTATTCAAGCGCAGAACCCTGAGAGGAAAGCACCCGCCTCGAGCAGCAGGAATGCGCGTTAAATCAAGGTGGGTAGTGTAGCGCGGCAGACACATACACTTCTTCCCCCCCTCCTCCTGCCCCGATTGCCGTGCTCTCGAGCATCACTCATTCGACTCCTGCTCCCGTACTTGAGAGGTATGTGTATCTGTGTGCGACATGGTGACTCTGTGAGCCTGCACGAAGTCGTCGGCGCAGGGGAATAACGACAGATGAAAAGACGCTGCTGCGGAGTCATTGGGGCCTGTTGTTTCGGCTATTCCACAGAGCATCTGGTTCTTATGTAGTGGCGCTCCAAGAAACAGTGCTGTAATTAGTGGGTGCAAGAAAGTGTTAGTGACACCAGAGGGAAGAGTAAAGGTGGATAACGTTGTGGCGCGCAGGTGTGGAGCAGAGACACCAGTCCATCCACCCCTCCACACACACACACAGTCGCTGTCTGTACCACAGCAGCCTAAAGAGGAAAAAGCGCCAACACGTCTCTCCGCCGGACCCCACCTCACCCCAATAAATTCATACTACGCCACAATAACATCCTCGGTGCGTCCTAGCGGCTTTGGCGGTGGCGGCTTGCGGCCACGCAACTCGCGCGGTGGCGGCTTGCGTGGCGGCTTCTCCCATTTGGGGGGAAACAGCAAAAACAGCACAAGGCGAAGGCTACAGAAGAGGACACACCACATAATGATAAAGCGCAGCCACGCCTGAAAGGCATCTCGTTCATCGCGAAAGGGTTGCGGCGCGGATCCTTCGCCGCCGGATTCTCTGCCTCGTCGTCGTCGTCAGCAAACGGGTCCTTCTTGACACGCCCTGTGTGCATCTCCTCGTAAAACTGATCGTAGCTGACCTTGCTCCTGTGGTGCGTGCGGGTCGTATAGCGGAAGCCGCTGTAGCGGTTCGCGTTGCCGCCACCGCCGTCGCCGCCGCTGCTCTCCTGATCCTTTCGGATCCACACGCCACTCTTGATTTGCTCGTACGCCTCCTGCACCTCGCGGAATTTTTCGTCGCTACCGCCAGGGGCATCAGGGTGGTGCTTGCGGGCTAAGATGCGGTACGCCTTTTTGATTTCGGCCTTGTCAGCGCCTTCCTTGATGGCGAGCACCGCGTACGGGTTCTTGCTGCTTGCATAGCGGCCCTGCGTTCGGAGCGAGGCGGCAGACAGGGCGACAGCAGCTGGGTCGCTGAATGAAAGGCGGTGGCCGGCCACCAAGCAAGTGACGCGGCGAAGCCCGATGAATGCCACTCTACTCACGTGCATTTCCTGTTTGTTAGCAAGACCTTATCGGCTTGTTCTCGCCTGGGATCAGCCTTCTAGGTCTGTGGGTGTAGCAGTACTAAGTAGCAGACCTCTCCCTTGCTCGTGTGCGCTGCGGTAGCCTGGCAAGTGAAAAGGTCACAGCAACACGTCGGTTATGCTTTGCCAATCACGTTCACCACCGATGTGTAGATCGGCAAACAGCGCACCGCGTCTGCAGATGCTTCAGCGTGAGCAACGTGTAAGTACGCGACGTATGCACGCTCCCACCTGTTAGTGTATATGTATGTTAGTATTACCCAGCGTAGACTTTGCAGGGTGACAGTGAGCGCAGAAAAGCGTGGGGGCCTGGATAAGAGAACGCGGACAGAGGAAATGGTGCCTGTCTGAGGGCATGAGCTTGATTAGGTGACGCGCGACTGTACCAGAGAGGCAAATGCTACACGAAAAGGAAAGTCTACACTCAACTAGTGAGTACCCACGTGAGCCCACATGGGTTGCATTGATGCAAGGTGGGAGAGAAGAGGTAGAAAACAGAGAGGAGGGGGGCGAGGTTCCTGTGGTGGAGAGCGATGACATGCAAGTCGCAGAATCAAAACACGCGCGTAGTGACCCGCAAACGAGAAGAGGTGATACCGCCGCAACAACGCACAGAGACACGTGCACACACACACACACACACAGTACGCAGCTTTCTCTCTCTCTCTCTCTTTGTGCGTGTGTGTTGACAACCGAAGCAGTGAAGCCTCACTGAAGTCTAAACCTCCTCCCCTCATCCACTTAAGCATACAAAGCACACGCGCACGCGCAACGACCAGCTGGTCACCTACAGTTCAGCATCTGAAAGGTGCGCACGTGAACGACGGATGAGATGTCCGAGAGGAAAAGAGGTACGCGCGCAAAACGAGCAGCTCAGTGGTAGCAGATGAACATGATGGGGGCACTGAAACGTAGTTGTACGAGGGAAGCAGTTGAGCGAGTGAGAGGCATACCCTCACCGGCACGGACAGAGAGAGCGAGCGCGTGTGCACGCGCGTAGCACGAGCAGGCAACACCTCCCTTGATGCTTCGCAGCACATAGAGCACAGGCATACATATACAAAACCCAGTGCGCCTCTGCAAGAGGAGGGGGGAACGGAGCGGAAGGAAGAGAGGATGTGATGGCACAGACATGCGTGTCGGGAGTGCGTGTATCGGGGCGTAGGTATTCCCCCTGTATGGGGACCGCGGACAAGCAGACACAGACACAAAAGAGAAGGGCAAGACGAGCACTGGAGAAGAAACTACGTTTAGCTGCCCAAGAGCGAATTCGACAGAGATGCGCCCAAGCAGCGAAATCGACTGTACATCACACGCACAGAGAAAACTCATACGGGTGGACAAAATAACGACCCCCCAGACGACAGGACACACACCGGAAGTCCGAGAGAGTAGGCTACGACAACGCATCGCGGTCTTGTACTATCCACCGCCACCCCCACGCATTGCCTTCCTCTCTTGGCACCATCTGCTGGTGTCGCGTGCCAACCGCACTACCGGAGTGTGATCAGTCGCTGTGGGCGTGGCTGGCCGCACTGAGCACAGAACTTCGACTCTGGCCGCTTGTAGACCGTGGCGCAGAAGCGGCAGTACTCCACATCAAGGATCGGGTCAGCGACAGAGGTGGTGATGGCCGGTAGCACGCCTGCAGAGGGCCCTCCCTCTCGATCTTTCATAGCAGTAGTCGACGAGGGCCGTGCGCTTGCAATACTTCGACGCGCGATGGTAGTCGTGACATCCCTTGTGTTATTAGGACGCTGGTGGAGTGCAAGGTGCGTAGCGGGCGGTTCGATGCGGCCACCCATAGACACATCGGTGAGCGCCAACGCACGGACATCCCAGTCAATGTCGGCTAGCGGCGCGTACCCTTCACACACCGGATGGCCGTCCCCTAGACGCACTCCCTCACTCTCCCACACCGTCTCGTGCGCCTCCCACGGTAGATCGCAGACGACGCAGAGAAAGGCGGACGTGAAGCCGGAGCAGCCACCGCAGCTCCTACACCGCATCGTCTTGGGATCGTGCGCCTTGTGGCCATGGCCGCAGCGGCACTTGGCGCTCCACTCCGACGCCTTCCAGTTCGCTCGCCGCGTGAGCCACTCCTCCCCAATTTCGAGTGGCGTGTTGGGCACGTACCGATACCAAGCACACGGACAGCCGGCCACCTCACAAGGCCCCTTCCACCGAGTCAGCTGCGCATCCGTCACAAGTGCCGTAGAGGATCCGTACACAAGCGCGTCGCCGCTGACACTGTCCTGCCCAACTCTCTCCTTGTCACTACCACGATTCGCTTGCGCGGCGGCAGAAGAGTTTGCGGCGCGGCCTGGAGTGGTATGCGCTGCCAGCGGGTGGCTGCAGAAGCACACGTGCTGGTAGCCGATACGGCAGCAAAAGTCTTGGTTCGCCCCACTCAGCCGCGGCTTCTCACAGCAGCGCCAGATGCAGTACACGCCCGTCTCCCACGCCAGGCGCGCAGCGTCGTTCTCCTTGTTCAGCACGCGCCGCGACTCCTTCGATGGGCCGAACTGTCGCACACCCCACATGACCTGCTCCTTCGACGTGCCGTGACGAGGAAGGTGCTGCGCGATCATAGACTTCACCTGAGTGCCGAGCTCCCTGATCTCCCCATGGACCTTATCCGACTCAACAATTTCGCCATACGCCGGTGCAACGGTGCCATGGTTACGCGCAGACATTGTGTTTGTCGTAGTGCTGAGACTGCGGCGAGAAAGAGAGGGCTGGGCAGCGGATGGAGCTGCACGGCCGTCTCGGCCTCGGGTCACCAGAGAGCCGCGATGAGGATGCGTTGCAACGGCGCGGGACGGGGAGCAAGACGGAGTATGACCTTGGGTGGCATCGCTTCCCGATACTGCAGTGGCAGATTCACGTACTGCTAGCTGGATTTGCGCGTGTATGAGGAAAAAGGTGCTCACCAGGGCATGCCCAGCAGGGGCACTAAGAGTGCACGTACAGCGCTAAAAACGCTCCGTACCTGCACGTCCGCACGTTACCCGATGCCGATGAGGTCGAGGAGAGAGAGCGAAGCAGCAGCAGCAGCAGCACTATAACCCCCCTCCCCCCTTCTGTGCGTTTGTGTGTTTCGCTACCACATACCACAAAACAAAGAGAAATGAGGAGGAGGAAAGGGACGGGCATGGGAGAGGCTTAAGTGCGCTGGGACACCGGTGGGGGCTAGAAGGGCACATCCTGGATAAAACGGAAGTGGGGACATCGATGCGGGTTGGATCCCCCTCCCCGCTCAGCCCTAGGTGTCCACACTCACGCGAAAAGGCCAAAGCCTTGGTCTACATACTGAAAGAGACGGCGGAAGGGGAAAGGGAGGTCGGACAGCCGCGGTGGCTACGGCACACGTATTCCTCGCTCCCTCTATGTCGATGTCGGCATCAACCTTGCCATCTCTCTCGTCTTTGTTGTTGTTCTTTCCTCTTGCGCTATGCGCTTTACTGGTTATACAGCGACACGTAGAAAATCTGGTAGAAGACGAGGCAGAGAACCCCTGCCTCGTGGCAGGCACAATGCACAGTAGCACGCACTCACATGCGTGAGCGAGTGCGCGCACACATACGTACGCACCCCTTCCAGCCGTCGAGCAGTATATGACCTTCCATGTGTCCGGGGCCGCCCTGTACTTGGAGGTTCGCCGTTAGGGCTGACCATCACCATCAGGACGCAGGCACACGCATGCACAGAGCGCCGATTCCGTTAGTATCGCCACCCTCTACTTCCCACCTACTGTGAACAACGCCAACAAAGACACCCAACACACAAAGTCCAGCAGAACGAGAGAAGTGTGGAGAACGGATACCTAAACAGTGCGTGAGGCGTCTGCGAGAGGAGGAGGAAGAGGGTCACTTACTCGTCGTGACGAGCAGTCAGGAGAAGGGAGCTGGGGTGTGGAACATGATAGCAACAGGCAAGGGGTAAACTCCGCCGAATCGCACCTAAACTGCCTCCGCCTCCTCCATAGCTGCGGCAGCCCGTGGCATCTCGAAGCACTTGGCCAGTGGCACATCCTTCATCAGCCTCCACGTCATTGTGCACGCGCAGATCTTCGTCACGACATCCGCCTCGCGAATGTCGTGGTAACCCTCCACCAACCCTGCCTCCGAAATGCTGTGGTGCTCCTCAGCCCGATTGATCGCCAGCGCTGTCGGGAGATCCACCACGCCGCTGAACAGCGCCAGCGGCAACAGCAGACTGCTTGTGAACTGTGCTGTGACGCACATGGCGAGCACCTGATATGGGTTCATGTTCATAGCGATGAGAGCGTCGCGCATCTTGGCGGACGCGTGCGGCGTGATGTGTGGGTCGCCAATACCAACCACACGAGGCATGTCCATCTCGTACACGCGCTCGAACCAGGAAATGATGGGGGCAATCATGACATCCTGCTTTGCCGCGATCGGGGCGGCACGGAAGTATAAATTATCGCTTTGAAAAAAGGAGAGGAGGTAGTCGATGCGAGGGGCCAGCATCTGCGGCGCAATGTGAAGGGCACCGCTGCAGATGTCCGACATTGGCATCAGAAGCTGATTGATGTAACCGGTCTGCTCAGCGTATTCCTGCGCACAGCAGCACGCCATGGCCTCACTTGGCACTGCCAGCACTTGCGAAGACTTCATAGCCTTCACCTTGCGCCCGTCCACCGTCACAGCGAACCATCCAGGGTAGCGGTCTTTAAGCTCCACCACGTCGACGTCGTTCCAGAAGACCCGAACAGCGCCAGAGCTGCGCGGTTTCAGGGAAACATCCATCTGATAAAGCGAGTCCTCACTAAGCACACGACTGCTCGCGTTCTCCTGCTCCTCGAGCCTGTGCATCACTTCCTCCAGCTGCTTCGAGCTCATGCGCGACATCTCCTCCATTTTGCGATCGAGCTCTGCGGTCGACAGCTCCGCATGCGCGCCGGGTTCGCTTGGCACACTCTTGAGCAGGTCGGATGCGTCAAGCTTGCTTGTGATGCGACGGCGCGGTTTCTTCGGCGCCACAGTTGGCCCCGTCGCCGCTGCAGCGGGCGATGCCCCGGCAGGGGAGGAAGACTCGGCTGGAATGCTCGATGACGCCAACGTGCGCGCTGTGGCACTCGCCATAGCCGAGAGTTGGCGCCGCCGCGTAGCAGCAGCAGATTTAAAGGCACGCATGGAAGAGGGTAAACAAGAGCGTTGTGCTGGTGGATTCCGTGGAGGTGCGTAGTGCGCGAGTGGAAAGTCAGAGATGAACACATAGAAAAGGGCAGAAGAGACGGGGAGACGTGTCCAGCAGTGAGACAACTGCACGTGGTGCAAGTCAGAGGTAGAGAGAAGGATATGTGGGTGCCCGGGCTCTACGCACCACCCACTCAGAGGAAGATGACGCGCTAAGCCACCCGGTCTGAAGCTGTTTCGCTTGTGATGGTAATTGTGTAGGTATGCCCCCCAATGGTGACATGAAAGTCAAACATGAGTCACCCGCCATCGCGCGCAAGTGCCGTTGCCTCTTATGTGAGCTGCTGGGATAACGTGAGGAGAGGTGCAATTTACAAGACCATAAGTGAAAGAAAAGAGAGAAGGGCGTAAGCCACACGGCGGCCCTAAGTGAGCGGCGCTCACCTCTGTATCGCCTCTCTCAGCCTCCTTGCACTACATACCACGTAGACCGTTCTGTCGTCGGCTGTCGGATGTGGCTGTCGTTTAAGTTTCTCTTTTGCTTGTCAGGAGAAAGAGAGGAGGACATTTCTAGTCATGGATCGATTCCCGTGCGCGTGGGCACTGCAGGACACATGACACATGCCACGCGCACCTATTCATGGTACCATCATACGTAGCGGCCTAGACGCGGTGCTGCTACTCGAGATCGTATCGCACGTCCACTGGGACCGCTGCCGGCACATTGCCGCACATAAAGTCCGCTACAATCCACTCTCTCACTGCCGCTGGGTCGTTCACCGCGTCGCGGTGCACTGGATTTGAGTTGTCGCCACTCACGTCCACTCGGTAGGGGTGATAATTGAGGTTGTACCAAGACTGATGCAACACCGACACCGCGTCGTTGCCGATTCGGCGAGTGTGTGGGTTGCTGCAGCTCGTGCCCTTCAGCAACCAGTACATATCATACATCCAGTAGGAGGTCATCGACAGGCCAAGTTTTCGATCGTACTGGTACGAGTAGCTCTCTGACTCAGCATCTGAGGCGGCGAGGCAGACAACGTTTGGAGCTTCCACGCTCTCGCACAGCGCAATCGCATGGCAGTATCTGCTAGGAAAACAATGCGGCCGTACCGCCGCTGCTGATGCATCATCATGAGCGTCTCCGAGATGTCTGACGAGCTCAGAAACTCGCTGTCTTGAAACTTGAAGTACGACTTGGCACCATGCCCTGCAATGTAGATGATGATGTTCGATTGATCGTCTGAAAGGAGCCGCCGCGTGGGTGGGGTATTCTCGTCGTAGCGACCCTGCAATACACTCAGAAAGCGGCGCACGTCCACGTCGCTGCCCGCGTAGTCCACCTGTGCACTGCAGCTGTATAGGTTCATGCTCGCGCGCTCTTTCTCGCCCCAGTTCTCGGGCGACTGCAGAAAAACTTCTGCTGGGTACGCGTTTCGCGGATCGCAGGCAAAGCTGTCACTGAGAAAGAGAAGGATGTGATCGTCGTCAATTCCACGCTCGCGCAGGAGGTGGTACATGGATAGGGCGTTGGCAGTGTGACGGTAGTTGAAGAGGTACCGGGAGGAGGAGAGAATGACAGCCCAGTTGTTGCCCAGGTGTTTGCTTGTTGCGTTCAGCGGCACAGACGCGGTGGCCGCCGCGGCGGTGAGGACGGCAGCATACTTGTCTGACACACAGGACGAAGCGGTAAGGACAAGGAGGACGAAGGCAAGCAATCTCGTCGCGTTATACCGAGGTGTCGACACCATCGCGCGATAGTGCTGTGGACACAAACGGAAGGAGTTGCAGTGGCTCTCTTGAGTGCGTATGCAGCCGCGTCTCGCTGAAGAGCGGAAAATGGAAGATGTGGAACAGCTGTAACCCTCCGCTGCAATGTGCTGGGCTTGCCGTTGCCTAACAGCTCTACCTCGTGGACCGAGGAGAAAGCAAAGCAGTGCACTCGCAGCGGACGACAGAAGGGGGAGAAGCTCACAGGTATTTGTCTACGAGTGGAAGCGAAAGATTCAGGGAGGAAAGAGAAGGATGTTGCCAGTCATCGTCACACCGACAAGTGGCATCGTCAACGTATCACCTACATGACCCCTGTAAAGACAGATGTGCAGAAGCGTCGCGGCTCTTTGGGCTCATAACCCGTTCTAAGCCCTCCTTCCTATCCACGATGTGTGTCACCCGGCTGCCCTTCTCGGCCCCCTCACCACCACCACCGGCTCAGATAAAGACGCGAACAGAAAGCACAATCTGGTGGCGAACCGCGAGGCGTCATGAACGAGAATGCGCACGCACGGCCGTCGCCAGCCGGGCAGACGTCACTGCACGTATGAGAGCGGAAGAAACAGACCGTATTAGTGAGCGGGGAAGTTCATGTGAATCAACGAGGCATCACGAATAATCGATTTCTTCTCGTCTTTCGCTTGAGCGAGTGTGAATGGGCACAGTAGGCAAGAGAAAAGGAGAAACCGCACTAGGGCGTGGGAGGCACTCAGGGACGTGGAGAAATTGCTCCTGGGAGGGTGAGTCATCAGCGGGAGGGGAGATAGCCAGTCCAGAAGGTGCATGGAATTCCTTCTTCATTCAGCATCCTCCCACCTCGCTGTGCATTCGAAGTCTGTGAGGACGTCTAGCCCATTCCCTCGCAGAGCTTGTAGATGTATCACCGCCACCACGCCCGCCTCTCCATGCACGCCTCCCCCATAGCCGCCCTTTCCGCCTCTCCTACAACGCCCACAAACTCTGGTCGGAAGTACATCCGAATTTCGAGTCCACGCGACCATTTCACTGCCATAAAACACACGAGTCGAGCTCCACTGTGCACCCAGGGAGTGCCACAGGCCCATCGCCCGGCACAAAGCAGCCGCGGACGCACGCGTTACGGCAATGCGCGACTCAGTCACCGGAGCACGGCCCCGGCCTCAAGTCTACCCGCACCCCCGCCCGCTCCCGTCACGCCGGCCGCGACCTGGCACACCCCTCGCGGTGGCACGGCATCCCCGCCAGTAGACAGCCAGGGAGGGCTGCGGTGCGTCCGAGTCGCGCGGGCACTCCTCTCATGGGGATGGCACAAGCGCGTTCGCCGTCCGCGACACGGCTACAGGCGTCAGCAGCGATGGACCGCCCTGGCCTCCTCCCGTCGTGGGCACTTGCCCACGTCACCACCAGGGGTCCTTCGGAAGTAGCAGGGCAGGGGGGCTGCCTGGCTTCCCCCCCACACACACAGCGCAGGGGGCACTGGGCCTCAGATGCCATGCGCCGAGGTGTCCTCTACCAATCGGAAAAAGTACATCGAATCAGAACAAAAAGGGAAGGAAGTATAGCAGCAACCACCACAAGAGTGCTGCCAGCAGCGTACCTCATCAGTGAAATCACGAGAGAGATTTCAAAGTAATCGATCGCGAGGCATCGCCAAGTTGCAGGCAGCGGCCTAAAGGGGGGAAGTAGGCGCTTCTTAGAAAAAAGCGCATGACCGTAGCAAGTAGGCTGCCATGTAGTGAGCAGGCTTGGCGAACATCAGCTACGTGCCTCCTCCCCCTCTTCCGACAGCTACTGTAGATTATAAAAGAGGCAATGCATGCGTCACGTGAGCGGGTGCTCGCTGCTGTTGTGGTTCTGCAGGCGAGGTGGCAAGCGCAGCTGCGACATGGGAATCTCAAGCTCATTTGCGCACCCGAGGTAAGACGAGATCATCGTCTTTTGGCTGTTGTTGGTGGACACACCAGCAGGGCCGTTAGCCCAAATCAGGTCGAAGCCACCCACCCGCTCTTCCTCGCCACTACGCCGGCCCTCCATATCGATGACATCTAGCATGTCCTGCAGCATGTTGAACTTGAGGTGGTAGTCAGCCGGTGTCTCCGCTGTCAGCGACGGCGACGCGTTCGTCTCGATGAGCCACGGGTGTAGCGTGTCGTCGATCATGACATCGTATCCGTAGAGCTCGCTGCAGTGCTTATCCTGCAGTATGATCCTCTGAACAGAAAACAAAGTGCGCATAATCATCTGTTGAATGTCCCCAAACAGCTGATTGGTGCGGGCCGCGCCGTGGGTAGCGGTGAGGATGGTGCGCAGGTTTCGAATGCCGAACTTGCAGCCTGATGCCGCCGTGTACTTTGGGTACGTCTTCTGCACAGCCACGTTCGTGACATGAATGTATGTGTTGTCAATGTCATCCAGGGAATAGCGGTGGTGGCAGAAGCGGGCGAAGCCGGTCCGGTGCAGCCACACCGTCAGCGGCTGATAACTCTGTACGAGGACATAAATGCGCAGGTCGTACTTTTTTCCGCCAACGAGGTGCGGGTTCGCGATGTAGCGCTGGGCGAGGTACGGCTCCACCGCCTCCGAGACTCCATACGGATTTCCCATCGTGCCGCCGCTGTATGGGTTGCCACTGCCGCCACCGCCACCTGAAGATGCGCCGTTACCGCCACCCCCGCCCATGGGCCCTCCACTGCCGCCGCCACCGCCGCTGCTCGTCAGGTACCCGTGACGTTGCTTAAACTCACGGCGCCACTCGGAAATCTGCGAGAGCTTCGAGAAGAGAAAGATGCCCTTTCCCTGCGCCTTGGCCGGCGGTTTCATGATCCAGATCGTGTTGGGGTGTCGGCGGAACTCCTGCTCAAACAACCCGTAGTCCTGCGGGAGAGAGAAGGTGGCAGGGAAAAAGTCCCACGCGGCGGCCACCTCCTCGGCGTCCCCGTCCTTCTCCAGCGCCTTCACCATTTTCTTGATGTTGCGCACCATCGTGTCCTTGCGGGTCAGCTCGTAGTGGTTACGGAAGTGGTTCAGGTGCTGATGATCGTCGAGGCGCAGGCCGTCGTAATTCTCCCGGATCCAAGAGACATCGGCCCAGTAGTAATCCCAGTCCAACTCGCTGTCCGTCTCGATCCAGCCACGACAGCGCATCACGTCAAGGATGGTGTTGCGCAGGAAGCAGCGAAACCGGATCGGCCCGGTGCGTGTGCGTCGGTGCTCCATGCTCGCTTGCTCGTGGACGCGCGCACGTGAGAGTGATGAATGAGAGGGGCAAAGAGGAGAAGCAGCAGCAGCCTGTTTCACCTCACTGCTGCTGACACGACCGAAACCAAGACGGAGTTTCAGGGGAAGGAGAAATAAAAAGAGGACAGAGAGCGGCCGTGAGCCGCCCCACCGACTCCGCACAGCGCACAACGCAACGATCGGCGGTCAGTGACGCTTCACGTGAGAAACAACGAGGAGAAAGCTCAGAAAGAAGTAAGAGGAAGAGTCAAAGCAGCTGTCGCTGTCGTTGTAGAGGGCATCGATCTCCATGTGTTGGAAGTTGTAGAAGATGAGCGTGTACCTGTGGGCCTCGGTGCGCGTTAACAGATTTGTGGTCACACACAAAGAAAACAGGGACGCCGCGACTACCCCGCTCTCAAGAGGCTTCGAGGGATGATGCCGCGCAGCCTCTTCCATAAGCGCCAGTAGAGACGCTTCGCTGCATAGACACGCACGCGCAGTCGCGCGGGCGGAAGTGGAGGCGTGCAAACAGGGAGAGCGCAAGGAGACCGAGGAAAATAGGCAGCAGCAACACAATCTGCCAATTCCCCGGCACTGTTGGGCGCCTTTTCCCCACTCCTGTCAACGTGCTGCTGCGGGCCAAAGACTTGTCTGTACTCTCTTCTATGTAAGTAAACAGCCTTCTCAGAAACCAGCACTGACATGAACAGCCACATCACTATGATAGCCCTCCCCTCACCTTTATTCTTACCACGCTGTCAGCACCCCGACGTTGGACGACTGACCAAAGTATGTCATGTACTCCGTCATCAGGTGAGTACCGTCGCCGCGGCGAAGGGAGTTGATGATGAGTCGCAGACGCACGCGGTGGTAGGCGGAGCAGAGATCCAGCAGTCGGTCTGCGTACTCGCCGCACAGCATCTTGGCGCTGTCGTAGCACATCTGCAGCAACCCAAAGCACGCCGCCATTTCTCGATACGTCAAGTGCGGCGCCACCGCCACGAGTGTACAAATCTCGTTGAAGGTGGCGGCGAGAGTGTACTCCTCTAACCCCTTATAATTCGGCACGCGCTGTCGAGCCTCGTGGTCGCTGCGCAGGATGGCGTAGAGAATGTCAATCAGCTCCGGGGCGTACATGTAGCTTAAGCACTTCGTCAGCTGCCGCACGAGCCTGTTCCATACGCCTTGGCGCATGTACAGCAGGTGCAGCTGCTGAAATGTGTGGCCAGAGGAGTTCACAGCAGCCGACATTGCGGTGAAGACACGTGCACGGCCTTCTTCCGACATGAGCAGCTGCACCGAGGTCGTTGTGAGCAACTCCACAGCACCGCAGAAAAAATGCTCGACGGTGGCGCGCTCGTAATAGAGGACGATGCCGAGGTTGCACCACGGCGCCGAGCAGAACGTGTTGAGGATATCGGACACGTCGTACACGACGGCCGCCTCGACCACGTCGGCCGGGAAGGAGAAGAAGGTCGACCCGCTCCCCCCGTTCATCGTAAAGGACGAGTCGACATTGTCAGAGTGTGTGACACCCCCGTCGACGCTTGGTGGCGCGCCAAAGGCTAGAGTACCGTCGCTGTTAGTAGTCATGGGCGATGAAGGGTAGGACAGGTGGCTAAAGTAGAAGCACAGGACGTTCATCACAAGGCTTGTCAGCTCCCACTGCGTTGTGGAGAGGTTCTCCTCGTCCATGTACTGGCCGCTGCGGCTACAAAGCACCGACAACCATGCGACCATATCCGGCGCCACCGCCGTCTCGTAGCGGACGACAGCCGAGCAAACATCTTTGTGCCGTATGATCGACTCCAACATCAACTGCAGCGTGTCAGGCTGATGAATGCCTTTTGTAATCGCCTTCAAGTCCTGGAAGCTGAGGCGTGGGCTCACCCGCATGCGGGCGTCGTCGAAGCAGCGCTCCGTCAGGGCGCTGATGACGTCTGCAATGGGGAAGCCGGCGTAGTAGCGCGTTTCCACGTAAAAGGTGAAGGCAGTGAGGAAGCCGTGGCGCGCCTCCACCACCTCGCTTGGCAGCGGTAGCGCGCCAGCCGCGAACGGTGCTGTCAACGGTGCCCGCAGTAGAGGCAGCTCGTCCTCCTTCACTGCTTCAATGAGGCCCATCAGCTTCCCAGCGCCGAGGAAGAACGTGCCGCTGGAGCCAAAATCCACGATGCGGGTCAGCAGGATGTTCGCGTCCCCCACCAGCGCGACCTGATCGCTGTGGTAGCGGTACACGTAGCACAGCAGGTTTACAGTGATGTCGTAAAACTCCTCTCGACGCGAAAGGTTCGTCTCGTAGACGCAGCTGCAGAAAAAGAAGAGGGAGCGCAGGATGCCAATGTGCACCTGAGCAGCGTGGCCGGAAGAGGTCGGCATCGCTAGTGCTGCGGCTCCACCGAAGTCGTTCAAGCCGTCGTTGCCGTCGTCCAGCAACGACAAGCACTGCAACAGGTTCGCCGTCACCTGATCCTCCTGTACCAATAACTGACACGCAAAGGCTGCGATGGCGCCGAGCACGGAGTCATCCTGACTCGCCGTTCCCTGCAGCAGCGCGATGGCAAAGATGGAGACGATCACGGAAAGGCGGGAGAGGCACACGTAGGTGAAAAAGAGCGGCGTGGACTCTGTAGTCTCCGCCGGAGAGCTAAGCGCCGCGCCAACGCTCATGTTCTGCACTGCCAGTGTCATGTACAGCTCCTGTAGCAGCGACCGTGCGCTCAAGCCGAGAGAGTCGATATCGCCGTCACCTCCCGTGGCGGCAGCGCTATGCATAGCTGCCTGCTGCTCTCCACGCGCGCGGACGCACAGCTCGTACTGGCGAATAGTCTGCTGCAGACGGTCAACGAGCTGCGGCAGGAGGTCGATGCGCTCGCAGAAGAGTACCTCAGCAATGGGTTGCAGCATCCGCTCTGCTTGGAGTACGAAGGTGGAGCTCATGCGCAGCTCCTGTGACTCCTCTCGCTCATGTGCCGTATTGATGACGAGGTCGACGTACGTGCTGAAAATGTCCATCACGTGCCGCTCCACCTCCCGGGCGCGTTCGCTAGAGAGTGGCCCTCGAGGAGCCGTGGCCGGCAACGAGCGCGGTTGGCGACCCAAGCGCTCGGCAGAGAAGCCAGGCTCCGCCAAGCCGCCCTCTCGCGTTCGCGGAGGCGTGCATGCGCCGTAGTGCCCAGTGAACGACTCCTCGAGACCGCGGCCACTGCGCGGCTTTGGTGGCAGCATCCGCTCTGCGATCATGAAGAAGAGATGCAGCAGCGCCTGACGTAGGTCGGCCTCCTCGTCATCAAATGGTCGGCTGAGGACGTAGCGTGTCGCATCTGCCCAGACGCGTATCACGCCAGGGTCGCTCGCCAGGTATGCCACGGTAGTCTCGTCGTTCCGCTCAAACGTGTTTACCAGCAGCGCACAAGCCAACCGGAGCAGCTCTGTCCTACCGGGGTTCTCCTGCACCTTCAACACAAGTCGGCCTGACACGTCTAGCAGCACGTTCGCCACGTCGTCGCGACTGGCGATGTACTCCTCCTGCGGACTCGTAACGGTGGAGCACTGGCGCAGCAGGCGCGAGTATAACGCTGAGCACGGACCCTCTGGATGATTGAGAAGCGCCTGGCCGCACTCGTTCATCACCTGCGACAGCGCCGGGGCCCACGCCGGCCACCGCAGAACCGTGATGGTGGTATCAGAGGGGTGGTGCAGCCGCACCATCGGCGCATCCAACTCGGGTGCGCACTCGAGGGCCGTGCTGCATACAAGCGCCGCCTTCTCCGGAGCGCTCGACAACATACTCGCTGCCGCGCTGAAAAAGAAGGGCAGCACCTGCTTCGCAAAACTGCTCTTCACAGACAAGATGCTGAGCCGTGAGTTCTGCCGTGCAAAGAAGGTGAGGATCTCCAGCACGCAGTCCAGCGTCTCCTCTGTCGTGAGGTACGTCTGAAGCTTTGCGAGAATGTTATGCGCCATCTCGCTCGAGTCCACCATTTCTGCCGACTCCGCGCGAATGATGGAAATCTTCCAGTTGCTGAACAGGGCAGATGCATAGACGGAAAAAAGTGCGTTGTACAGATAGAAAGGCAGCTGCTCGCCGCTGCGGCGGCGTTCTTGGAGATACTCAAGCACGTACTGCTGCATCTCCGTCCGTTCCTGTGGACCCAACTCGTTGCTCACAAGGAACAGCAGACCTTTCACCACAATAAAGCGCAAATAATTATTCTGCGCACGTGGCAAGAGGGCCCGGAGCGTGTCCCAGTACTCGTAGCTGCTGAGGAAAAGGAGTTGCTGAGCGGCACCATCGCGCGTTTCTTTATCCGGCGAGCTGAGCGCTGCCGTCGCCAACTCGCTAAGCCGCTCAATGACGCCGTCATTGAGCTCTGTCGTACTGGGGCGTTCAATGCTGTACGTCGATGCAGTGGCTGAGGATGGGCCCGTGTTAGCCGGATACCGAGCATCCTGACCGCCACTGGAGCCCACTCCATTGCTGATGCTACTGCTCAAGGAGAAGGGCATTGGTACTGTCGGCGGCCCACCGGAGTCGTCACCATCGGGTGAAGGCTGAGGGCCACCATTCATGACTTGAGCAACGGTAGCGGTATCAAAACGCAATCACGACCCGCGCAGCACTGAACAAAGGTAAAACAAACACGAAAAAATGCAGATGAATCGCCGTCACCTCTGCGTCTTTGACAGCACAGTTACGCGCACGTGTACGTGTGCCGCGAGTTCAGCCAATACGCCCCTCTTCTGCGGCTGTCGCTCTTCTTTCCCTTTACTACACCGTTGAGGCCACCACTCTTGGGTCGCCTCTGTGTGTACGTGCGTCTCTAGAAATAAGCGTAGGTGACAAAGCTCACGAGATGATAGCGTGGCGGAGTGCGTAGGCTTTCACACCGCTGGTGCGGCGTTTTGCTTGTGTGTCTGCCCAAATAAAAGAGAGGGACAGATAAAAGAGGTGTGATACCTTTCGAGATCGACTGCGGCTGAGAGAGTTGATCGGGGGGAGGCCGAGAAGAGAGAGTGTTGTGAAGAGGGCCCCGTAGTCACCCAGCGAGAGACCCACTCCAACAGGAAGAAAGAAGGGACGGGGGTGTACACAGCTCTCCCAGCGTTGTCGAGTGGCGTCTCGCACACAGAACACCCCTCACAGGAGACGAACCGGCGAGCGCGGGGCTGAAGGGCTACGCAAGCAACGAGAGCACAAAACAAACAAACAAAAGGCTGGCGTCTGACAAGCCTCCACCTAATCCCTCAGCGCACGTTGCCAGATGGCCTTCTTCCCTCATGCAGAAGTCAAGGCGAAGGTAAAACACGCCGAAGACGTACAACAACGACACAAGAACAGAGAAGCCCAGTCAGCCTGTAATAACAATACGGGGAGAGCGCGGTGCGTTATGATGACAAGGGCACGCAATGTGCCGTAGTCCTCCTTTTCGTTCCGGTGCCTCTCCTCTCTTCCTGCCCTCTCAGCTTGAATGACGGGTAGAGTGCGGATAACGAGTCAGATGAGAGGGGAAGAGGGGTGGCGGAGAGTGGGTAGAGGGAAATAGGAGAAGACTCAACGTGGAAGGAAGGGAAAGAGAGGAAGGGATATACAGAGGCAGCTGAAGGCATTGTCGTAAAGTCACCTGTTGTGACTGACATGGCTGTAGAGCAGCAGACGGCGGAGACGAGCGCGGTGATGTTCGGGCTTTACGGCAGAGTATGGCCAAACGAGTGCGAGAGATCTCAAGCGCATTGTGCACCCTTCCTCTCACAGCACCATCCACATCATCCCCACTCATAACAACGCTCAGAGCAGTTCTTACTCTGCACCGCTACGCGTGGAGGGAAAAAGGGCGTCCGTTCCTTCGTCTAAAAGCCTCTCTGTGAGGACGCGCAGCTGCACATCCTCCCCCTACTCCTTCCCCCATGTCACACTCGAGAAGCCCATCGGTCCACGCAGCTGCTACACTGATGCTCAACCAGTGCTGCTAGGCGATTCTGCACATGCAAGAGAGAGCGACAGACACAGAGAGACCCTTGCATCTCGCTTGTGAGTTTCTTTCATCCATCCTCGCACCGCCGCCACGCTGCCTGCATGGCTGTGTGCGTGTAGGAGCGCTCGACTTTGACACACATGAGCTGCTCACGGGGAGAAGGAGAGCACAATCAAGGCTTCCTCGCGCACGAGGCAAACTCAACAAATGGGCGGACGACACTTCGCATTGCTCTCAGCTCAGCTACAGTCATTCAACTGCTCGGTCACGCATGCACGCGAGAGGAAAGGCAGGAAGAGAATATTTTTTTCCGTCTTCCAACATCTCCACTTCCACCACGAGCAGGTCAGCATGCACAAGCATGTACGACCACAGCCATCCACGACTCTGCTGGACTGCAGCTCTGTCCTGGTCGTCTGAAACGAACCGCCTGCCGCGGACTCCGGCCACGCGCCTAGCGGGCCCGCCTCACCCTGCCTCACCCCCCCCCGCATACGTGGGGCGCGATCGGCGCCATACGGACTCGAGTGGGCTGCGGCCGCGGCACAGGCGGGTAGAGTCCAGGGTCCTGCTCGAGGACGGAAGCGGTGGCGCCTGTCGGGAGGGCTAGTAGAGGGTGCACCAGGTGCATGCCGGAGGTGCGCAGGGAGGAAGCCGGCCAGCTGCAGGCCACGCCCCTCGGACACGCTGGAGCACCCATCCCTGCATGGTGGGGAGGAGGAGAAGTGATTTGAAAAAGAAACCTATGCGAACAGAAGCCATGGCCGCAGTCCCTGGCGTCTTCCTCTGTCTCCTGGTCTGCGGCTTGCATGGTTAGAATAGACGCACTAATCGCCTTTACGGGAACTGCGGACACCCAGGCTGCGCGTCACACGCTTCAGCAGCTGAAATCGTGGCTTCGACGTCTCTTGCGGTGTCACTGGTGCCACTGTTGCCCCTGCTCTTGGTGTAGAGGATGCCCGCGGTCGCGCAGAGGGAGTGCGCTGCCTGGTGTTCCGAGAGAAAGAGCCACCGCCCCTGTGGTTCCTCCTGCCGCCCCCCTCCGTCGCCAAGGGACCTCCCACCCCAAGTCCAGCCCGGGTCTCTCCGGCGGGCCTGGGAGTCGTTTCTCCCGCAAGCGGGAACGGAGGTAAGCACGGTTGATGAAGGGCGTACGTTCGACCCAGCGCCATGGTCGTGACCGCTGTAGGTCGATGGCGGGGCAGCGAATCGACCGGTGGTAGCAGCACCCCCCGCCTGCGAATGCACCGTCCCCTTCGCAAGGGAAGACGTCCCCATAGATGGCGCGCCACACGCGCTGCTTCTGTCAGCCCTACGGCTCCCATATTGGACAGGAGGACGGGTGTGCCATATTCTCTCAAAGTCGAAGGGGTTCATCCCCTGCAGCGCGCGAGCTCTCTGGAGGCGCTGCACCGCCAGCATCCACAGTGCGCGACCGTAGGACAGAACTGGAGATCGCGCAGCGTCGCCGTTGAGGTTCGACCGGGGTGTGAAAACGTCGTCATCGCCGCCATTGCCGCTATCCCCTCTGTCCAACACGTCGCGCTGCATCGCCAAGAGGAAGAGCACCCAGTCCACGCGCTGTTGGAAGTCGAGCACGAGCAGCACTGCATCCTTCGGCACGTCGATCCGCTTGAACTCCGGTATGATAACATACACACGATATGGAGCACACAACGGACCCCGCACCTCGGCAAACAGCGGACAGCAGTAGCGCCGGAGGACCTCAAAGCTGGCGGGCCCGCAGAGGACGCCGCGGACATCCTCCCAGGTTCGTGGGCCGCCAAGGCCGAGGTCTCTCTCATAACCCATGACGCCAAACGGGACGTACACACGAGAGTACGCGCAGGGAAAGTGGTGCAGCTCCCGCACGTGCATCAGTCGAGTGGCAGAGGCAGTGGACTGGGACATGTCTCGCTCAGAAGTAGTGGTGCCGCACGTTGCGGCCGGAGCGGCGACGGAGACGGTAACGGCGCAGCACTCCCGCTCCGTGGTGGTGCGGTGGCAACTAACCGCTGTTGTTGCGGTTGTGAGGACGACTGCACAAACCCCCGTGGTGGTGCCGCAATGGCGCCGCCCCCTCGCCTCACAGTCGCCTCCCGCTTCACGAGCGTGCCGGCGGGTGGCATCTTCGCCAACGCCTTGTGTGGCTGCATAGATGATGCGACAGGAGTCACCGCGCCAGGGATCCATGATGGGTGGAAGCGTGGCGGCCGTGCTGCTGTTGGAGACGACGAGGAAGACACCTGTGGTGCTCGACTTACCATGCTGAGCGCATTGCCGCCCTCAGGTACGTGCGACACGACTGCTGCAGACGACGGGGAGAGCGGTGCAAACCTTACAGAGGAGGCGGGCAACGACCGCTGCGGAGAGGTGCATGGTGTCTGCAGTGGCACTTGTTCAACTCGATCGAGATAGAACAGTAACTCCGTTCCGTCCTTCGATAGCTTTACCAGCGACGGCACACGACGTCCAGCCAGCTGGACATTCACCGCAACGCCATGCTTTGAAAGCGCGGCCTGCGCGCGCAAGGCAGTGCGCTTGTCCATCTCGTGCTGCACGGCGCGTCGGTGTGTCTGCAGCGGATCTGCAACTTTGCTTGATAAAGCTGGATGTGGGATTGCGCGGGGTGAGGTCAGCACACTGCTGCCTGTGCTAACAGCGCCAACGCGGCGCGGAGGTACAGAGGAAGACTGGCTTCCACGGTTGTTGCATAAGGGACTACGCGTCCGTGAAGCCGGCAGCCTCGCGCAACTTTCAGTACGAGAGGTACTGCGTGACGCCCGCAGCGACAACATAGGCGCGCGCACCCAGGCAGAGGATGAGGATGACGTTTCAGACACTGTCGAATCATCTTTCCACGCCGTGCCGCGCCTTGGGGAGACGTGGAGATGGGTGAACTGAATCGAGAGGGTGCGATCCGGGGGTTTTGATCCAGTTTCTTTGTCGCCGCAGTCGCCGTAGCCACCTGACGGAGGTGACGACAGCATGTCGCGTTCGGCGTCGTCATTCTCGGATACCGCCAGTGCATGCGAAGGCCGTGCCGGTGAAGGTACAACGTTAGCTGAAGTGGAGACGGTGGACTTCGCTGGCATCGCCTGAACTAGCCCCTCAGTGTCAACGACATCGGCGCGAGGGGTCAAGCGAGACGGCGCAGCGCTCTGTGGCTTGACAGGAGATGGCGAAGGCGTCGTTGCCTGCAACCCGGCTTTGACTTGACCATCGGAGAACGGAGGCGGTAGCTGCGTCGAAGTCACCCAGTCCTCGTCCAGGGAGCCTCCGACAGATCTGTCGACGGTGTCGTGCACAGCCCCTCCTGCTTCTCGTTCGTTGTGGTGAGCAGGTGTGACCCTGTGGCTCTGGCGAAGCTCTGCCGCGTGTTTCTGCGCGAGGTCCTGAGCAGAGGACGACGGACGGACTCGATGTGCCAGCAACGCATGCTCTGGTGTCGCCTCCCGCGCAGCACATGCAGGTACCTGCGTCGATGCAGATGGCGCACCAGCACTACGGCAACCTTCACCGCCAGCACCACTTGGGTCGATAGCCACTTCGCTGTAGTTGGTGTGCGCCGAGGCTGCGGCAGCCACGATCCCAGCAGGTGGGTTCTGTCGATCCCCATGCGCATCAGCGGCGGTGCACTCCAGTTGCACTGTCGGTGCGCCTCCCTCCTTGATGTGCTCGCGTTGCGGTGCTGGTGTGTTGCAGCTCTTGCTCGTCGCAATCACTGGGATCGACAAAGAGGAGGGGCTCGTCGCGGACATCTCATCCACCAAAGGCACGGAAGCTGTTCCGGCACGGGACGAAGGTGACTGCCCCACCACCTGCCGCACCTGCTCCCGCAGCCGCTCCAGCTGCTGTGCGTGTAGGCGAATAGCAAAGAGCTCGTTGCGGGTAACGAGCTCCGGCTGGTCCGGCAACGCGGCACGCACCTGGGCCACACGGTCCTCCGCAGCAGCCTGCACCGCCGTCTGTCGAGCCACCTCGCCGCAAAGGTGCTCCGCTAACTCTCGATCGCGAGCCTCGCTGAAGCGCTCGTAGTAGCGCTTTTGAGGCTCCGCTGCTCTATCGTGCACGACGCGTACGTTTTCGCTCCGTCGCTGCCTCCGCGCGGCGATTCGCTCGCGCATCGCCAACTCTTCGTCCATTGCCAGCGACTCGTCCGCCCCCACGTCTCCGCTGGCTGTGGCCATCGTAAGCGCCGATGGTGAGAGCTGTGCTTGGAGGGCGTCAAACGGCGCGGCTGAAGATGTCAAAGCCTGTGAAGACACAGTGGTAACAGCAGCAGCCGATCTCCTGTTGGTGTTGGTTGTGAAAACAAAGTGCGACTTGTCGTCGATGTCTCTGCCGTGGTGCTCTGGTAGCCTAGGTGGCGTGTAGCTCGCCATCCCAGAAGTTGTGGGAGGAGGCAGAGGTGGTTGTCGGGCCGGAGTCTCGCGCTTCACGCTGTCTTGAACATCGCGCCATACCTCTTCCCGGGTCGCCTGTAGCTGTTGAGCAAGCGAGACAATAAGAGAGGTCTCCTGTTGTCGACTGACCCGCTGTGTTTGCCGAGCCCTCGCGGTTTGAGATGTCGCACGTTTCGGCGAGGGGCTGCACACCAGACAGTTGGGATCAGAGGTGGCATTGGTAGCGCTACGGCTCACAGCCACACTGCTCAGCTGCAGGCCTGGCGAATCTGCCACGTTTTGCTGGTGAGCCACCGAGGCACCACTCGTAGAGAAGTATTTGCCGGAGCTCATCTTGCTGCCTTGGTGCGCGCTAAGGCCGTCGTCCGTCAACAGAGCGGAATCCTGAGTCACCGATGCCAAAAGCCCCGAGAAAACGTGTTTCTTTTCATCATGAAGCCATTCCTCGCGCTGCTTCTGCTGCTTGAGCAGAGAACCGCGCTGAGCCATATCGGCAGCGCGAAGTGCCGCCAACCGCGCAGACAAGGTGGTCACCGACGATGGCGCCGGCAGGGGGGTTGGTGTTGTTGTGGGAAAGTGGGAATCCTCCTCGCGTGTCCGTGGGGGCGACTTCTGAAGGGCGCGAGTGCAATCAAAGGCCAACAACTTTGATGCCGTCGCAGACGAAGTCGGGGCAGCACAAGACGCCGGCAGTGTAACTCGAGGCGACCAAAGTGGCGAAGCAAACGTTGCCCCCTGATACACGGGTGCCGTCGCCTTGGATGCAGCCGCTGGCAAGGCACCAGACAACGGCACCGCTGCGACAGAGGTGTCAGCGAGGATGCCCGTGTCTGTGTGTGCTCTCCCTGCAAAACTGGTGCTGGTGGTGGTGCCTTGTCCCTTCCAGCACGGAAGCGGCGCCGGCGGCGCGTAGGTGATGGACGCTGCAGCGTGCGCCTTGTGAACATCGGCTCCTGGAGCTTCAAGCGGTGTCGAGGCAGCGGCCGACTTGAGAGCTGCACCTGCCTCAGGGGCTGCAGTGAGCTCTGCTTGTCCCCTCGACATGGGTCGAAAGGTGTGTCGGCCATTGACCCGCCAATAGTCGAGTGCCGCTGCGTAGGTGGCTGAAAGAACTGTTCCGGTCTCGCTCGCTGCGCTGGCAGTGGAGGCGCCTTCGCTGGAGTGAGAAGCCGTAACTGGCATGGCAGCAGAGAGGCTCGAAGTTGGCAAGCCGTTGCCCAACTCATCTGCATGTGGAGTTGGTCGTGGATGGTATATTGAGGAGGAGCCTAGTTCAGCGCTGCTAGGAAGAGCGGACTCCTGCCTGGATCTCAACAGCGCCAGCGCCGCAGCGCAACTCGTCGGACTGCCGTGCAGTCGCCGCCCACCGTCCTGATTCTTGACCGCGCAGCGGTAAGCTCGTGGAGACGAGACAGACGCACCAGAGGCACAATATCGTGATGTGATGGGGCTAGGTGCACGCTGTGCAGCCCCCATGACATCATCGATATTCCGCACCACATCGTGCAGCTCCGCACGGATGGCCTCGATCGAGCTGGAGAAGGGGGACACAGCCGCAAAGGCCCCACCAGCGGTGACAACGGTGCTCGTCGTGAGTGGGCTTCGAGAATCGCGAAAACCTGGCATCGACAGTGCAACGCCGCGTACCGTACTTTAATTCGTTTCCGTCGGGAGGAACAGCACGTTAGGCACCAAACGGAGGAGTAAGGCTGTGCTGCACACGAGAGCTTCGCTTTCCCGTCTAAGTGAAGACGTGCGGGTACGCCGGTATGAAGTGTGGGGGGGAAAAGGGTTAACGGGGGCGCGGCGAACACGCGGGAAGTCAAGCAGCACGTAGTGAGTGAAGAGAGGTGGGTGATGGTGCTCTAAGCAGCGGAGTTCGCGAAGGAAGGGAACCCGGCGTTTGTAGGGAGTGATGTAGAAGAATAAAAAGACAACAAGACTGTGATCTAAGCGACAGAGACACACAAACAAACAGGGGAAAGAAGGAAATCGCAATGTCTAGGGTGCTCTCTCTCTCTCTCTCTGTGTTGTGGTGTGTGTGTGTGTGTGTGTGTGTGTGTGGATGGGTGTGTGGATGGGTGTCTGTCCGTGGTGGCGTGTGTATGTGTGCGCGCTGCCTTGTCTACCCTCCCTCCCTCCTTCTGCGGCTTGCCAAAACACACGAGTATGCGCCACGCTAGACGCACAGAGACACAAGACCCGAAGAGGTGAAGTGCAGGAAAAGCAAATCCAACAGAAGAAAGCGACACCCACAAAGGCGCGGGTAGACCGGCGTACGGCCCGGTGCGTAGAAGGAAAGTAGACCGTCAGTACCGATTCCTGCACCGCTGGACCTACGTGTACTCATGTGCTCGAGAACACAAACAATCTCATTTAAAGAAAGAAATCAAAGTGGAGGGTTGAAACGCAGGGGCGAGAGGAGAGAGAGAGAGACAGACCCGTAGGAGAACTGGCAACATCCACAGTGGAAACAACACGCGTCTCCTACAGTGGAAACATCCAATAAATGCATGTACACAGCGGACGGCCCAAAGGTGCCTCGAACTGCTTTGCGTATCCACGTCGCTGGCTAAAGTTCTCACAAGAGATGACACCTCGGCGCATGACATCTGAGGACCCAGTGCCCCCTGCGCTGTGTGTGTGCGGGGGGGAGCCAGGCAGCCCCCCTGTCCCTGCTACTGCCGAGGACCTCTGGTGGTGACGTGGGCAAGTGCCCACGACGGGAGGAGGCCAGGGCGGTCCATCGCTGCTGACGCCTGTAGCCGTGTCGCGGACGGCGAACGCGCTTGTGCCATCCCCATGAGAGGAGTGCCCGCGCGACTCGGACGCACCGCAGCCCTCCCTGGCTGTCTACTGGCGGGGATGCCGTGCCACCGCGAGGGGTGCGCCAGGTCGCGGCCGGCGTGACGGGAGCGGGTGCGGGGCGGCGACCTGCGGAGCGGGTGCAGGTAGACTTTGAGGCCGGGGCCGTGCTCCGGTGACTGAGTCGGCGCATTGCCGTAACGCGTGTGTCCGCGGCTGCTTTGTGCCGGGCGATGGGCCTGTGGCACTCCCTGGGTGCACATTGGAGCTCGACTCGTGTGTTTTATGGCAGTGAAATGACGCGTGGAGACAAAACAAAACGCACTTCCACCACGAGCAGGTCAGCACGCACAAGCATGTACGACCACAGTCCACCCATGCCTCTGCTGGACTGCAGCTCTGTCCTGGTCGTCTGGAACGAACCGCCTGCCGCGGACTCCGGCCACGCGCCTAGCGGGCCCGTCTCACCCTGCCTCACTCCCCACCCCGCATACGTGCGGCGCGATCGGCGCCACACGGACTCGGGTGGGCTGCGCGCCGCGGCACAGGCGGGTAGCGTCCAGGGTCCTGCTCGAGGACGGAAGCGGTGGCGCCTGTCGGGAGGGCTAGTAGAGGGTGCACCAGGTGCATGCCGGAGGTGCGCAGGGAGGAAGCCGGCCAGCTGCAGGCCACGCCCCTCGGACACCCTGCACCTCGCCTGTGGGCATGCCTCTCCCTCAGTCGCCTCACGCCGCGGCGTCCCAGAAGGGGCGTGGAGACCCTCCGCAGTGGAGCCTGGAGGGCGCGATGGTGCGACGCGGGGTGTCCTCGCAGTGCGTCCGGCACCCGTGCCTCACAGTGGGTGCGCACGGGGCATGCGCTCAGGGAGGAAGGGAGGAGCGCTTGGGGCCTGTGTCAGGATGGCGTGGCTGTCGGGGAAGAGGTGCCCACTGCTTGCCTCTTCCGCTTCTGCCAACGCCGCCGGGGGCGTGTCTGGATGGCTTGCCCACATGCGGCGCGGCAGGCGGGACGTTTCCATGAGTCGGTGACGGCACTGGCACTCCGCCGTCTCCGGAAGACGCACACCCTTGACAGCAGTCGGTGGGTCAGGCGGAAGGGGCCTGTGCATAGGCGCGTGCCTCCGCTCAAGGGGCACATGACTTGTCGTTCTCACGGGGCACAGGGAGGGGCAGCCATAGACGCCCGGCGGAGGAAGCCCATGCAGCACGAGCAAGACGGGCCTCATCACACCACAGCGTGAAATGGGGTGTGCGCCGGGCGTTGAACGATCCGCAGATCTCGCGTTGGGGTAGCGGGCACCACGCCGAGTCGGACGCCCTCATCGCACGAAAAGAGGCGGGAGGGGGTCTAAGCCCTGGCAGGGGTGGGGAGAGGAGGGGGTGGCACAACGCTAGCGGAGTAACGGGCGGCAAACCATCTGCACGCCATGTTCCCAGTGGCCGTCACCTCAGCTGCGGGAATAAAGTGTCGGCCAGGTACCCGTGCAGGACTGGGCGATGTGACAGGAAAGTTGTCTCGCCAGCGCGGTATTCTTGCACTTGTGTTGTGGGACGAATGCCTCTAAGTAACGGACCTCATCTGTAGTGCGCGCACCCAAGCTTGACCATGGCCACAAGTCTCTTTGGCAGAACGCCACCCCCTGTCGTCCTGCCACGACAAAGACACCGCGGCTGCGCACGAGAGACAACCGCCAGCCTTTGGCTTGGCCTAGAAGGAGTGAATACGAAAACCCTGAGATACCATGCGCGGGGGTAGGGGCAACATCCACTGGGAATACGCGCAGCGGCACCGACCACAGCGACTGTCGAAAGGACAGCCTCAAGACGGAAAGACAACGGCAGCGGAAAGCGTTGCGGTGCAACGCAGAAGGGGTCCAGACGGGTCGGCAACGAGGAGGGAAAAAGGGGGAGAGAGCCTCTCTCTCGCTCTGTGTGTGTGGGAGAGGGAGGGGTTCGGTGGAGAACGCAAGCAGCTGAAATGAAAGAACCAAACGAGGCGCACAGCTGAGATACGGAGAGTAGAAGGAGAGTAGAGAAACGC
Source organism: Leishmania lainsoni (assembly GCA_003664395.1). Classification (NCBI taxonomy): domain Eukaryota; phylum Euglenozoa; class Kinetoplastea; order Trypanosomatida; family Trypanosomatidae; genus Leishmania; species Leishmania lainsoni. The sequence continues at coordinate 160,542 of RAIA01000091.1, forward strand.
GAAGGCACACGCACAGAGAGAGAGAGGCAGGGGGCGGGGAAGGGCAGCCGAACGAACAAGAGAAAACAGCAAAGAAACGAGCGCGTGGGCAGAGAAAAGGAGCGGCATAAATCAAGGCAGAGAGTGAAGGGGAGCCAAAGAACTCCCTTTGCTGCGTCCTCCTCATTTTGTGGGTGTGGGTGGTTTTCTTCGCTTTGTTGAAGCCAAACACAACCACAACAGCCACCCACTCCCTATACTAGACAGCTGTCGTCGAAAAGCGTCCACGTGTGCGTTATGGGCTGCTCACCCACCACACCTCGGCCACAACCCTCGCTGGAGGTGAGGGCAAAGAGAGGAATCGCTAAATGTAGACGCGCATTAACACATCTGCCCGCCTACAAGTGCAGACGCTGTGCAGAGCATGAGCTGATATGGTATGGATGGCCAAAAAAGAAGGTGATGAGGGGGAGTGAGTGAGTGAGGGAGGGAGGGAGGAGAGATGAGGAAGACGTTTACACCGGCACGGTGGATTACTGACAATGAGAATAGGACTAAAGTTACCTAAAGGAAAACGGGCGTGAAGGCGTATTCACAGATATATGCATAGGCATACACACTTGGGCAACACAGGCATGCGTCTCCTCCGCACTTCACCCTTCCCTATACCACCACCAGCTTCCCTATCCTTCATAGTCAGCCTCAGAACCCTAGCCCTTCGGATCAAACTTGTGAAATGCAATACTCGACCCAATCACGAGCGCTGAGCCAAGCACAAAGGCCAAGCTGGGCTCGTACCCCTGGAGGGCGGAGCTCATCATCCCGCTAATGATCACGGCGATGCCGTTCGCGAAGCCCTTCAAGATGTTGTCCGCGTACTTTACAACGACGGCAACCAGCAGGCCGCCAAGCGCGTGGATGGGGACCAGCACCCACGTCAAGGGTTCATCGTAGCGCTGCCAAAAGTAAAACGATCGCACGGGGCAGTGGGCCTTAGTGCCGGCAATCGCGCTTGTCCCCATGACAGGTGTGGAGAATATGTTCCAGTGTACGCGTTGCCCGCACTGAGCGCTCGCATACCAGTTCGGAAAGACGTCGAGAACCATCATAGAAGCAAACGCGAGCGGGATGCCAAAGAGCGAGAGTTGGATGTTTCGCATCGACAAGGTAGGGCTCGTCGTCTTAACAACCTTTTCAAAGTACACGCCAGCGTAGCTGGACGACAAGCCAGACAACGCACACGCGGTAACTCCGATCAGTGCGTTGCTTGACGGCTTGTTGCTCTTGTCGGCGTGCAGCTCCTTAGCAACGCTAAGGTCAGGGGCCTTCGTGGAGTACGGGACGTGTGAAACATCCGTAGGACGCATTCCTATATCAGCCGCCGATGCCCCGAGCTGCGCAACGAGCACCCCAGCAGTCAGCACGACAAGCGACAGCCACTGCATCAGCGATAGTTTGCGGTCCAACAGCCAAACGGAAAATATGGCAGTGGATAGTAGCTTTGTCTGCGACCAGACTTGGAAGGACACGGCGTCGAGGTTTGAGAGCCCTATAAAGATCAAGAAGTTCTGCATATTAAACAGGAAGCTTGGTAGAAACAGCTTCAGCGTGTCGCGCTTGCACACCGAAGTGAACAGCATGGAGCAGTAGAGGGAGCAGAGGGCCTGAATGCGCCTGTACGGCACGCAGAAACCATGACTGCGCAACGCCGCAAGGGCATCGGCGCTGCTGCGCCATTTATCAGAGACACACGCTCGTGTGCCCGCCAAAGCCGACGAGTGGCGCAGTTGAGCCAAAGACGTCAACTGCAGCAAGCGTCGCACCTGTGTCACAAGCCCCGCTGCGACGCAGAAAGCGGTACGACTACCATACGCGCTCGTCATCTTCACTACTCTCGATGCGTTGTGGCTGGTACCTAGATCGCCTGTCACGTGACAGGCGCTTTCTACAGCGGTGTCACCCACCACCATAGCCTCCAGAAGCATCGCTGAGGAGATGTGTGCATCTGATGTGTCTTTACCGAGAAATGGCAGAGCCTCTATCCCCTCTGACTGAAAGGCACTGTGCTCCACGTCGCGAACCCTACCGTCCCGGGTTACCGGCACACAGACCTCAAATCCCACCACTTGATGGGCGGTGTCGCTGATACGATCAGTCGGGGCGGCATCGTGCTGGTATTTTTTGTAGACATCATCGAGGCCGTAGGTGATCAGGCACACGACCATCTTGAGAATCTCCTGGTTCAGGACTAAGGTGGAGGTGTGGTAGTTGTGCACCGCATCAACGTTCGTGCGGGAGAGGCGGGTCGTCACAACGAGCAGGCTGTTCTGCAACACGAGCACGATAAGGCTAATCATCGCCATTGAGCTGATATCGCAGATGAGAGCCATTTTCACGTCTCACCAATGACTCTCTTCCTTGTCTACACTAGGGAGTGGAAAGATGCTCGTCACGTGTGCTCCCACTACGAAGCCCTTTGTTTCGGTAAAATCCTTTAAGCGTAACAACAGAGAGCTTCGGAGACCATCCAGTGGTGAGAACTGATGACGTACGGTGTGTCCTTCGCCACTACTCTTTCTGGGCAGTTTGTTTGAGCGGAAGCCTGATGGTGTCACGCAGCAGCAGGGGAGGGCCTTGGGCGAGGAAATGGGGACACTCACGGGCAGGACTTCCTCCTCGTCAGCTTCTCCTAGACGGTAGAAACTCGACAAAGACGAGCAGCTAAAAGCAACGCACAGGCCAACATCTGCTCTCGCAGAGCCTAGAGAGAAACGAATGAGGAGAGAGGCGGAAGAATCCACGGGGACAGAAATGCGCCGCCTCACTGGACCGAGGCATCAAAAGAACGACACGGTCGAATGCCGGATGCGAAAACGAGCGCCGCTAATCGAGACTCACAGCCACCAACGCAGAATGAGGCACTGGAGAGGAGGGGAAGAGTCGAAAGATGTGGAAAAGAGAAGGGCAGAGCAGGTACTCCCCACTCACCCCCTGTCAGACTGCTAACCAAACTCCTCACTGGAGCCTGAATGAATGCAGACACAAACACACATGCATACGCTATGCGAAATGAGCGGAACTCTGTCGTTTGTGTTCGACTTTCTGCCTTCCTTTCTTCCTCACTCCTACTCCTCACCATCACGATGCCAACAGAGAGAGAGAGGGGGGGGAATACAGTGCGATCAGGTCCGACGCATCACGAGGATGGGGGGAAGAAGAAAAACAGAGCAGACGGAAGAGGAGTGAGAGAAGAACAGTGGGCAACTAAACACGCGCCTTCCCCTTCTACACGGAAGAAAAGCGGAGAAGCACAGAAAAACGGGTCTACATGTCTCGATGTGCTGCCGTAAAGGAGGAACTGAATCGCACTCAACCCCCACCTTCCCACAGGCCCATCGCCCGGCACAAAGCAGCCGCGGACACACGCGTTACGGCAATGCGCCGACTCAGTCACCGGAGCACGGCCCCGGCCTCAAAGTCTACCTGCACCCGCTCCGCAGGTCGCCGCCCCGCACCCGCTCCCGTCACGCCGGCCGCCACCTGGCGCACCCCTCGCGGTGGCACGGCATCCCCGCCAGTAGACAGCCAGGGAGGGCTGCGGTGCGTCCGAGTCGCGCGGGCACTCCTCTCATGGGGATGGCACAAGCGCGTTCGCCGTCCGCGACACGGCTACAGGCGTCAGCAGCGATGGACCGCCCTGGCCTCCTCCCGTCGTGGGCACTTGCCCACGTCACCACCAGGGTCCTTCGGCAGTAGCAGGGACAGGGGGGCTGCCTGGCTCCCCCCCGCACACACACAGCGCAGGGGGCACTGGGTCCTCAGATGTCATGCGCCGAGGTGTGCTCTGCCATTAAAGGAACATAAGAAAAATGATTTCTTCGTAAGTGTGCCACGCTGCCACGGCCAAGTCACTAAATATGCGCATACAACTGTGCCTCACCCACACCTCTGCAGCACCACAGCTAAGCCCTGGTCGTCTAGGACAAACCACCAGGCCATCGAACGTGGCTATGCGTCTAATCGCCTCCTCTTACACGTCCATGGGGAGAAGGCAGCAGGAAAAAAAAAAAAAAGAACAGGAGACAAGTCCAGAGAGAGGACAACTTAGATAACCGTAGGCGGCGAACACAAACACACACCAAGAAAGAGAGAAAGGGAAAAAGAAGCGATGAGTTCTCTCCGTTCCGTTCTTACCTCGAGCTCTGTAATGTTGTCGATCCACCTGCCGCTACGTCGTTGATGGTGTCGGCGTAGATGGCTTCGTCTCCCACGGCATGTACTCCCGCACATACCCGTTTGGGTTGCTGTTCTCGATCTTGCGTAGCTTGCTCGTCCGGTCCTCGATGTAAAACTGCGAAGACGGGTAGTCCACCGTCGGGACGTGCTTGGGGTTCCGCTCCATCGGGCCCCGCTTGTGCGCCATGAAGTCACGTGTCTTAGCGAGCTCCTCAGCGGCAAGCTTCGCCGCAATGTTTGCGCGCGCGATTGGAGTGTCGTTCGTCTTGGGGCGATGCGTGTCGAGTGTGTTTTTCACCCCAGCTACGGTGGCCGCCACAGAGGCAGCGGAGGGTCGCCTTGTTACACAGTGGTGCATCTCCATATGGGATGGATTGTGGGTCGAGATCACCTTCACCTCATGCGTTTCGGGACTGATCATCTGAAACTTGCTGTGGTGCTCAGGCGTTGTGAAATCAGCGTAGCACTTCCCCTTGCCGGGAGCGTGTCGGACCTCGCGGCACATGATCCACTCTGGATTGAGGTGAGCAGCCGCCTTGCTCGTAGGGAACAGGTCGCCATGGCCGCTACACAGGAGAAAGCAGCGCCGGAGCATGTTTGCCTGTTTGGTCGTATGCTGGACAGTATCGGAGCAATACTACAACAAACGACGGCTATGCAGTCAGAGTGAGGGCAAAACCAAAGCAGCGGAAGACAACGTGATGTGCACACACACGATCGAAAAAAACACGCTAACAAGAGCTGCAGTGGCGGCGCGGTACAATCAGAGCAAAACAGACGAAAGGCGCGAGGCGCACCGTTGTGGCTTCGCTCAGCGCGGCAGAAAGGAGTCAGAGAAGAACCGCCTAGTATAAAGGTACGGGCATCCACCTAAGAATGTGCAACTGTCTGCGAGCGTGGAGGAGCGGGGGAGGCTGCGTATCTGCACAAGTTGGCCTCCGCGCACAGAGGTGACTACACCTTCAATCGAATATGCAAAAGAGACAGAGAGAAATAAAATAAAAACAAGGAAAGCGCAAGAGTATCTGCTGGAGGTGCAGCGAGGAAGCAGAGCCGCACAACGGCGACTAGGATCACTAACCCAGAGAAAGTGGAAAGTGTCAGTGAGGTGACTACTGTGATAAGAAAGAGGCAAGAGAAAGAGAGAGAGTCAGAGGAAATGCTGGCATAGTCGTGAAAATACAAAGTACCGACACGCGCCCGCGTCCCGTAGTGGAAGCGAGAAGGCAACAAACCCGAAATATCAGCAGTGCAGCGAATACTCCACTCTCCTTGTTTGCCCCCCCCCTTGATGAGCAGCGATGGGTCCCTCCTCGGGCCGAGAAGACCACCGCACCGCAGTCGTTCTCCATGTCGTACGTGACGTGCGGTGCGTACATGCACGAAATGAAAACATGAAGGACGAAGTCAGCACACATACAGAGAGAGAGAGAGAAGTATCGATAAAAGCGGCGGAAGGGCAGTGAACAGTTAGAGCAGCAACACAACACAGACCTCGGCTACTTGCGCATGGCGTTCGTGCCCTCATCCACGGCGTTTCCGAGGGTGTGCGGGTCGATCTTATCACGGAAGTCCACGTAGTACCGCCTCCGTATTCCAAACTGACCCTTGACGAAGCTGTTCTCTGGCAGCGGCTCTGGGCAATTTGGCTCGTGCGTCGCAAAGTACTCGTGCACCTCTCGCTGACGGCTTTGGTACTTGGCCTCCATCTCCTCTGTGTGGGGGCTGATCAGGTAGCGCTTGCGCTTCTTCTCTATATCTTTCTTGGGGACTGGCGGTCCACCCTGGACAAAGGAGCGCATTGACATGAAGAGTGCCAGCACTGGCGCGGAGGGAGGAGAGGACAGCGACACCAAGATGTTCACGGGGGCAGCATGGCACCTACGTGCACACACCAAGCGCCGCATCTGCATTGACGTCCCCTTTACTGTTCGCCCGCACTGACTTTTATGAAACTCTTCGCCTCTCCGTAGGGTAGAGAAGGCAAATCGCAGATTCCCCGCTTTAACACAGGAGAGGGAAGCAGAGTGCCACCAAATATCACTGCAATGTGCGCTGCGTCGTGCAAGCCTGCCTTCAACGGCAGCAACTCCTCACGTGATCACCTACCTGAAAATAAGCAGTGGGATCCAATAATGACCTGCCCATGCACGTGTGATTGGGCGAGAGAAATCCGTTCGCGTGAATGTGGACAGCTCAGCCAAACGTTCAACATCTATGAAGCAAAGCACAACACAAAGAAGGTAGAAACGATGAGTGGCGGCGCAGATTTTGTTCATCTCCTTGTACAAGTCCTACAGCGCTCTCCGGCGGCATCGCCAGCACGTCAACGAAGACGACATACGATAGCGCTCATTTGTTTAGCTTTTCTTTTGTCTCCACACGTCCATTTCACTGCCATAAAACACACGAGTCGAGCTCCACTGTGCACCCAGGGAGTGCCACAGGCCCATCGCCCGGCACAAAGCAGCCGCGGACACACGCGTTACGGCAATGCGCCGACTCAGTCACCGGAGCACGGCCCCGGCCTCAATGTCTACCCGCACCCGCTCCGCAGGTCGCCGCCCCGCACCCTCTCCCGTCACGCCGGCCGCGACCTGGCGCACCCCTCGCGGTGGCACGGCATCCCCGCCAGTAGACAGCCAGGGAGGGCTGCGGTGCGTCCGAGTCGCGCGGGCACTCCTCTCATGGGGATGGCACAAGCGCGTTCGCCGTCCGCGACACGGCTACAGGCGTCAGCAGCGATGGACCGCCCTGGCCTCCTCCCGTCGTGGGCACTTGCCCACGTCACCACCAGGGGTCCTTCGGCAGTAGCAGGGGCAGGGGGGCTGCCTGGCTTCCCCCCCGCACACACACAGTGCAGGGGGCACTGGGTCCTCAGATGTCATGCGCCGAGGTGTGCTCTGCCATTAGGGACTTTGTTCTTGTGTAGACTTCACATCAACACGGCTGTCAGAGGCGTTGGAGTAGGCAGAGAACAGACGAAAAGAGCCACGAGCACTCATTCGAAGGGCTGCAAGGGACAATCCGTACACCGCAAGCATATTGGGTCTGTTAAATCCAGGGCTTCCTGCCTCCCCACCAAGTTGCGCGGGTAGCACAGGAAAACAAAGCGCGTATAGCATCAGCAGTTGAAAAAGGGCCTCGTACTCCACCACTACCACAAACGCCAAGTGGCGTGGCAACTCAGTCGATTCCCGTACCATCTTTCACATCTATTCGGTTCCCCCAGTACCCTCTTTACCCCGAGGGGGTGACAGAGACGTCGCCGTCGTTCAGCGTGCGCCGCATCGGCCGCACGCGCGGGCGCACATGACGAGAGGAGGCAGGGGCGGGAGGCTCAATATTTGTACACATTCAAAGTGTCTGCAGGGGTGCACGTCGGTCCGCTCGTCGTTCAGGAAAGGGTTCTCATCACAGCGCTCCACGCAGCAGCAGCAGCGGTGGCAGGCCGCTTCTGCCGCTCTTGTCGGCTAAATGGGACGTGTTGGGGCAGTTAGTTTGCTATATAGTTGGTATTGTGTGACTCTTCTGGCGATAGAGGGAGTTGTGCAGTTGCGCCGGTAATGTCTACGCTTTATGAGTGTGGTAGCTGAGTAGTGGAGATGTTGTGCATATAAGGACCGTCGCATGGAGAGAATTCCATTGTAGAGTAGGTGATGGGGATGAGCACAGAGGAGTTCTGTGAAGATCTTCACTACATTGACCTTCCAGGTCATGGGAAGCGGGACATCTATCGATGTGCTCGTGTCTTATACTGTCTGCTTGGTGAAGCGCTTCCTCAGTTGCGCATAGTGAGGCGCAAGGCCCCAGATGCTGGCTCTTGCCGTATCAGTGCCTAAGCAGACAGTAGAGAGAGGGAGAAGAAAAGAGCAGTAGAGGAGTTGAAGAGGTGAAAGAAGAGAATAAGTTGGAGGGCAGGAAGACGCCCTGGGTGTCGTCCTCAGTGTCAAGAGGCTTGTTTTTCTGGGATGTTCACGAGGGGGCCTTCAGCAGTCCAGGCGCTGGCGGTAGATAAGCTCCAAGCCGAGGGCGCAGTAGATTACACGGCTGACTGTGAAAATATCCAGATGAGAAATGGCAGAGAGAAACAGTGTGAGTCATGCACGCGGGACTGAGGGAAGTGAGAGCTCCGTGCTGATCCAATGCTGGCCACGATGGCTGAGGCAGCTGTACAAAGCCCTGCAATGTTCGCAGAGAGTCACTGGGCCTCCTTTCTTTCTCGTCTCCTTCGTGCGCCTCTTTGCTGTTAATGATTGCCATTATTAGGACTTCGTAATGCACATGCGCGCACGCACCTTCTCTCTCTCTCTCTGACGGTCCTTCTGTCGCACGTTCGCTGCTTATGGGTGTTTATTCCGGGGCACCCACGTGTGTTATGGCTGTCAGTGATGCTGCACGCACTCAATGGAAAGAAGAAATGGAGACGGAGAGATCAAAGCTTCAGCACACAAACGTCAGCGTCGCACGGAAGAAGAGAGCGCAGACACGCGCTCTCCTGGCCAGGCATACACGCGTGAGAAGACATGCACACATACACACACGACGGTATAGAAAACATGTGGAAAAGAGGCAAATCATCGAAGAAGAGTGGAGGCGTATGGGCAGGTCAGCACTTGCGGAGGGTAGACGCTCATACAGATGAATTTTAACAGGTGGATAAACACATTAGTAGGCCTGCTTCGCCTGAGCGGGAATCAGCCGAAGAAGAACAGGTCGGTGGAAAGTCACCCTGGCGCCGATGGAGGCAAGGCCCCAGAGTGTGGGCCGGCCACCACCATTTCCCTTTGTTCTTCTCGTTGACCACGGGAAGGAGCAATACAAGGCCAAAGCAAACCACAGAGAGAGAGAGTTTAGCTGGTTGACATTGAAATACGAAATCCTACAGCACAAGGTAAGTACCAAACCGCAAGGGTGGAAAGAATGCTGCGGTAACAATGAGAGGGAAGAGGAGGGGAGAGGGAAGAGGAGGGGGAGGGGGGCTGATGTTCAAAATGCTTCGCAAGAGAAGGAAGCATACAAGAACAACACCCAAAGAAGAGAGGGGATATGCCGATCGTGAGCCGTGACCTTCATTGCGTGGGGGAGGATCTCTATGTAGGTCAGAGTACTGTCCCTACGTACCCCTTACACAAGTACATTCATCAGCAGACAATGCCTTCTCCCTCCCTCCCCCCAGTGATCCTACACGGTGCCTGGCTTATTTTATTCGCCCATGTTTCTATTAGACTGCTGCGTCCTAGCGCAACAGGTGGATCTGAGGCAATCGCCTGCAGAAGACACTAAGCGTGTGGATCGAAGCGGATAGACCTCACAGGAGTCGAGGGAGAGGGGGAAGAAGAGCAACAGATCTCGAGGATACAGCGAGGGGAGAGGGAGCGCGAAAGAGAAGACAAACCTAAGGCAAAGCGCAGGGAAACTGTGCAGGCTACATAGAGAGAGGGGGTGGTCACCAGGTAAAACAACAAACAACACAGGGCCATCCGCGCACCTGGAGGACAAAGAGAGAGAGAGAGAGCAAAGAAAATTAAAAAAACGCTGGAGTGTGCCCACAAGCACGACAGCCTTGCAGATGAGTGTTTTGGGTGAGCGTATCGCCTTCTTTCGCCCACGAGCTCTGTTATTGACGCTTATGTCGACACTAAAGGAAACACGTGGAGAGGCACCTACTGCCTCCACTCGAGCGTTTAGTCACAGTGCATGCATTGAGGAGGGGACAGACGCCGCGGCGGACTTCGTGGCCAGTGTTCAGCCTCGATGCCTCGTTGGCTGCACCAGCGAAGATCCTTTCGCAGCTGATACTGTGTTGGTGTTCGCCAGCCATCCAGTACACTCTCGGCGACGGTGACGCGTTCACCTCAGCCGACCGGCTGTCAGATGCGTAGTTACCGCGAGAGATCGCCCCGTCCTTCTATGAAGCACCTAGACTGGAGATGTCCTCGTTTCGCGGTGAGGACGCCTGCGACCCCTCTGTCAGCCCTTATCAATTGCCACAGGGCGAGGAGGGTATGGGGAAAGCGGGTGTTGGGGGGTCGGAGTCTCCACCACCGATTCGCTCCGCTTAATCGTCTCGACGACTTCCTCAACCAGGCACATCAGCGGTGCTTTAGTCTCCGACTTGTCATCCGAGTGATCGCGGAGCGTCCACTCCCCGAGCATCGATGGCCGGAAGCTGACCACCACCGATAGCACACCGCACAGTGCGCCGCAGATAGAGCCAGCGAGGACGTCGTCGAAGTTATGGCGGTAGTCGGTCGTGCGGGAGATGGCGATGGTGATGGGAATAATCAGCGGAAGCACTGACAGTGTGACAAGCCAAAGTCGGCCCCCCTTGAGAGTACGGAGAAGCCCCATGAGATACATGCACGGTGGAACATATCCCGAGAAGGCGGTGCCGCTATGTCCAGAGGGAAAGGAGAGACGGCCCTCACGCGCCGCGCGGCACTGTGCGTCGTATGTCATCGTCGCCCAGTTGAGTTCTGTAATGCCCTCTCTCCTCAGCCGGGAAAGGAAGTCGGGTCGGAGACGGCCGGCGTACAGCTTTGAGAGGCTCACCAACACAAAGGCCAAGCCGATGCTCCAGATGTGCGCCAGTACCCAGCCATTGACATGGAGCCACATGTTAAGCCTCCCAGCAGGGCGGCCCCAGCGCGTGAACAGCTCACCACCAATGTACAGCACTGCAACCAAGACGACCGCGATAACCACTGAATACATCGGGAATACCTCCTTCGTTGTGAAGGGGTGATCAATAGTGGAGTCCCTCCAGTCGACCTTGCGGCAGTGAGGTTTCACGGTGCTGCCCACCACAGAGGCTACAATAGCAATGATAGCGACAGCGAGGTAGTCGGGTGCGCGCCACAGGAAAAAGTGATGTACAAGACGCTTGAAAGCCATGATGGTTACAGTGAATGAGGATGGTGCTGCTATAGAGAGGAGAAATCAGTGGAATGCTGAGCGCAGTACCGCTCCTAGATTGACTAGTGCAAAGATCACCGGTACCTCGAAGAGCCCAGCAAACGAGTCAGTGGAGAACCGCTGAAACGTAGTAACTCACTCCTTCCTCTGCCCTTCCTGCACGCCTGTGTGATATGCAGAAAATTCTTCACGCGTACCACGCACAGAGGACTAACACAGACAACAACACAAACAACCAAACACCACTTCAATCAAAGCACAACGACACGTACACGTACCCGTGTGAGGGCGAGTGACAAGGCGCCAGCAGAAAAGCATTCGAGGAGGAGAAGGCGCACCGTTTGGCTAAGAGGCGGGCGGGTCGGGTGCCGGGTCGCATGAAGCCCCGCACACCTTCTACGCCTTTCGGCCCCTGGCAAGCAGGCAAAGAAGAGCGAGTGAGAGTGGCTCTCCTCTCTCCGCCGCAGCCCATCGGAGCTGCAAGAATGAGGTTCTACCGAGGGTGGCGACGCTTCAACGTAAAGGCAGTAAAACACAAGTGGCGGGGCGACTCCATGGTCGCCCCTCACACTGCGCACCACCAGGATGATTCCTGCTGCTCGGATGACTCGCTGGCGTGTTTTCATGCACCTTTCTATCCTTCACAGCGCTACGCTTGCATACATGCGCCGTAGAAGCCGGCACACACACACACACTTTCCTCGTTGGTGTCGCCGCCAGAGCTGAGCACTCCGTGGCCAAGCACTACACAGCAAGAAGGTAGGGAAGTGGGGTATTGGGGTGGGGGGCTGGGGCCTCGCGCCACGGCAGCAGGGAAAAGAGCAAACGACAGGAAGAGGGGATGAGGAATAGACCCGAACTCCAGCACACGCGCAACAAGGTGCATAGGTCTGCCCAGCCCGTGCTGACCTCGACAGGGTCCATAACACCGTGCTTCTCCGCCTTGTAGAGCGGGAGAGGTGGCCAGGCAAACGGCTCTCGTCTTCAAGCACCGCTATCCTCGCATGTCCAGGAGCACCAGCAACATGGGGGCATCGATGCTCGAGACATGAACACACACACACACACTTAAGCACGCGTGCAGGCGTCAGCATCAACCTCAAACCGCCGATGGCCCACAAAACCAGAAAGTAGAAGAGACGAGTTTTATAACGTAACTAAAAAGCAAAGAAGCAAACGCTCACGTACCCGTGTGAGGGCGAGGGACAAGGCGCCAGCAGAAAAGCATTCGAGGAGGAGAAGGCGCACCGTTTGGCTAAGAGGCAGGGCGGGTCGGGTGCCGGGTCGCATGAAGCCCCGCACACCTTCTACGCCTTTCGGCCCCTGGCAAGCAGGCAAAGAAGAGCGAGTGAGAGTGGCTCTCCTCTCTCCCGCCGCAGCCCATCGGAGCTGCAAGAATGAGGTTCGACCGAGGGTGGCAGACGCTTCAACGTAAAGGCAGTAAAACACAAGTGGCGGGGCGACTCCATGGTCGCCCCTCACACTGCGCACCACCAGGATGATTCCTGCTGCTCGGATGACTCGCTGGCGTGTTTTCATGCACCTTTCTATCCTTCACAGCGCTACGCTTGCATACATGCGCCGTAGAAGCCGGCACACACACACGCACACACACTACGGCGTCGCTCTGGGGATCGCTGCCCACGAACTCGCGTCCGTGCGCTTGGCTAGGCATAGTAAGCAAACCGGGGCGTCAGCTGGCCTGTGCCATAATTCACCACCATTGTCACCCTCACAGCAACCAAAGCGGTGAAGATGCCGATCAGGCTGCCTGCGAGGATGTCGTCGAAGTTATGGCGGTTATCACGCGTCCGCGATACCGCCACGGTGATGGGGAGGATGAGTGGAGTAAGAGCGATCAGGATGCGCCACAACGACACACCGCTGCGGCGAAACGCATGCAGCGAGTGCAGCACGTAAAAGCAAAGCGGAACGAAGGCAGAGAAGCCCGCGCTGCTGTGGCCGGATGGAAAAGATAAGCGACCCTCGTAGGCCACAGCGCACCAGTCCACGCCCATGCTGCTGGCGTTGAAGCCCTCATTGCGGACGCGGGCAAGAAAGTCGGGCCGCAGTCGACCGGCGTAGACCTTCAGCGCGTTCACTATCAACACGGACAAGACGATGGAGAAGGCCTGCAGCAACACCCACATATGTGTGTAGAGGAGAAAGCGCTGCCACGGATGTGCAAGAGTGTATGTGTGCACTGCCTGCTGTTGGGTCGCGCCGTTGGCTGCGTGAGCAAGCGATACAGCAACAGCACCCGATGATCGGCCGTCGTCGCCACGGTCGCCGCAGAGGTTCTCGGGCGGAGGCAGCGGCGGCGCTGATAGATGGCAGGCAGGTGCAACGGCCGCCGTCCCAGAGCCAACCAGCACCTCCTGGATTGGTTGGCGCTCGTCGGCCGAGTTCTGAGACTTCGATGAGTTGAAAGAGGGCACCAGGGGCGGTGCCCGAAGCCGCAGTCATTGCCATCCGCTTTCATGCTCATCTCTGCCCCATCACCACCATGGCGTTGGCTCCCCATCAACATCAGCGTGTGCTCCGCGTACGGCTCGTGGGCCAGTATTCCGCCGTGCCTGCGTGCAAGCCAGCAATGGCGCATCGCCTCACCGAGGACGTAGACGACAAGCGGCGCGGCGGATATGATGAACAACGTCCATGTCGGGAACGCGGGGTTCTTGCTGAAGGGAAAGTTGATGCTCGGATCTGTCCACGAAAATTCCCGGCAGTAGGGGCGCACCTTGCCCACGCCAAAGGCGATTAGCCCGCAGAGGATACACAGGAGATAGTCATGCAGCCGAAAGAAGAAGATAAAACGCAACACCTCGTTGAAGCGGAGCGACCCCATCCTTGCTCGTTTTGCCCGCTGCCTTCTTGTCAAGGAAGGGTAGGGGAGGGAGGCAGTAGAGGGCGGGATGGCGGAGCGGTGGGTCGCAGAACAGGGCCCAGACACCAGCAATAATGGATTGGGGCTGCTTTGCGCGTGTGCGTGCGCAACCGAATGAGGCGCGTGTGAAAGGGCCGGCAAGGGGGCGCTACAGTGGTGGCTGACACCCGGAGGGTGAAGGTAGACAAGATCACTACGGACGCGAGTGCCTCTGAAAGAACTGAAATAGAGAGCGAGGGGGAGCAAGAGGCCGATGGGTGACATGCGCGGGCATGCCATATCAACGACGCCAGCCTAGGTGGCGGCAGCGTTTCTGCACCGGTAAGGGGGTGGTGAAGCACTGGCCGTGAAGAGGAGACGGGGACCACCTCATGGTCTCTGCGCCTCCTTTTTTCCGGCCAATCATGCGCCACCGCGCACTTCTGAAGCGGCACAGCGAAGAAAACGCCACCGGCCATTCCCTGGCGAATGCAAAGCACACAGGAGATGAGCGGGCAAGCAGGCATAGGCGCCTCTTCTCGCCTATCCTTCGCGCTGGGGCGAGTACACCACCCCGAAAACTCGAACACACCAGTGATGCTGCCTGAATCAACCCCCACAGCTATGCGAGCGGTGCGTGCGTGCAGGGTTGGGCATCGTGCATGTGCTTGCGTTCGAGATTGTTTCTCTTTCACCACACACCTTCACCTGGTGCATTCTTCTGCTTCTCACCCTGGCGCACACTCTCCGCACCCCCACCCCCCTCACACACACACACACACACTTTCCTCGTTGGTGTCGCCGCCAGAGCTGAGCACTCCGTGGCCAAGCACTACACAGCAAGAAGGTAGGGAAGTGGGGTATTGGGGTGGGGGGCTGGGGCCTCGCGCCACGGCAGCAGGGAAATAAACAAACGACAGGAAGAGGGGATGAGGGATAGACCCGAACTCCAGCACATGCGCAACAAGGTGCATAGGTCTGCCCAGCCCGTGCTGACCTCGACAGGGTCCATAACACCGTGCTTCTCCGCCCTTGTAGAGCGGGAGAGGTGGCCAGGCAAACGGCTCTCGTCTTCAAGTACCGCTATCCTCGCATGTCCAGGAGCACCAGCAACATGGGGGCATCGATGCTCGAGACAAGAACACACACACACACACTTAAGCACGCGTGCAGGCGTCAGCATCAACCTCAAACCGCCGATGGCCCACAAAACCAGAAAGTAGAAGAGACGAGTTTTATAACGTAACTAAAAAGCAAAGAAGCAAACGCTCACGTACCCGTGTGAGGGCGAGGGACAAGGCGCCAGCAGAAAAGCATTCGAGGAGGAGAAGGCGCACCGTTTGGCTAAGAGGCAGGGCGGGTCGGGTGCCGGGTCGCATGAAGCCCCGCACACCTTCTACGCCTTTCGGCCCCTGGCAAGCAGGCAAAGAAGAGCGAGTGAGAGTGGCTCTCCTCTCTCCCGCCGCAGCCCATCGGAGCTGCAAGAATGAGGTTCGACCGAGGGTGGCAGACGCTTCAACGTAAAGGCAGTAAAACACAAGTGGCGGGGCGACTCCATGGTCGCCCCTCACACTGCGCACCACCAGGATGATTCCTGCTGCTCGGATGACTCGCTGGCGTGTTTTCATGCACCTTTCTATCCTTCACAGCGCTACGCTTGCATAGATGCGCCGTAGAAGCCGGCACACACACACACACTTTCCTCGTTGGTGTCGCCGCCAGAGCTGAGCACTCCGTGGCCAAGCACTACACAGCAAGAAGGTAGGGAAGTGGGGTATTGGGGTGGGGGCTGGGGCCTCGCGCCACGGCAGCAGGGAAAAGAACCAACGACAGGAAGAGGGGATGAGGGATAGACCCGAACTCCAGCACACGCGCAACAAGGTGCATAGGTCTGCCCAGCCCGTGCTGACCTCGACAGGGTCCATAACACCGTGCTTCTCCGCCCTTGTAGAGCGGGAGAGGTGGCCAGGCAAACGGCTCTCGTCTTCAAGTACCGCTATCCTCGCATGTCCAGGAGCACCAGCAACATGGGGGCATCGATGCTCGAGACAAGAACACACACACACACTTAAGCACGCGTGCAGGCGTCAGCATCAACCTCAAACCGCCGATGGCCCACAAAACCAGAAAGTAGAAGAGACGAGTTTTATAACGTAACTAAAAAGCAAAGAAGCAAACGCTCACGTACCCGTGTGAGGGCGAGGGACAAGGCGCCAGCAGAAAAGCATTCGAGGAGGAGAAGGCGCACCGTTTGGCTAAGAGGCAGGGCGGGTCGGGTGCCGGGTCGCATGAAGCCCGCACACCTTCTACGCCTTTCGGCCCCTGGCAAGCAGGCAAAGAAGAGCGAGTGAGAGTGGCTCTCCTCTCTCCCGCCGCAGCCCATCGGAGCTGCAAGAATGAGGTTCGACCGAGGGTGGCAGACGCTTCAACGTAAAGGCAGTAAAACACAAGTGGCGGGGCGACTCCATGGTCGCCCCTCACACTGCGCACCACCAGGATGATTCCTGCTGCTCGGATGACTCGCTGGCGTGTTTTCATGCACCTTTCTATCCTTCACAGCGCTACGCTTGCATAGATGCGCCGTAGAAGCCGGCACACACACACGCACACACACTACGGCGTCGCTCTGGGGCTCGCTGCCCACGAACTCGCGTCCGTGCGCTTGGCTAGGCATAGTAAGCAAACCGGGGCGTCAGCTGGCCTGTGCCATAATTCACCACCATTGTCGCCCTCACAGCAACCAAAGCGGTGAAGATGCCGATCAGGCTGCCTGCGAGGATGTCGTCGAAGTTATGGCGGTAATCACGCGTCCGCGATACCGCCACGGTGATGGGGACGATGAGTGGAGTAAGAGCGATCAGGATGCGCCACAACGACACACCGCTGCGGCGAAACGCATGCAGCGAGTGCAGCACGTAAAAGCAAAGCGGAACGAAGGAAGAGAAGCCCGCGCTGCTGTGGCTGGATGGAAAAGATACGCGGCCCTCGTAGGCCACAGTGCACCAGTCCACGCCCCTGCTGCTGGCGTTGAAGCCCGCTTTGCGGACGCGGGCAAGAAAGTCGGGCCGCAGTCGACCGGCGTAGACCTTCAGCGCGCTCACTATCAACACGGACAAGACGATGGAGAAGGCCTGCAGCAACACCCACATATGTGTGTAGAGGAGAAAGCGCTGCCACGGATGTGCAAGAGTGTATGTGTGCACTGCCTGCTGTTGGGTCGCGCCGTTGGCTGCGTGAGCAAGCGATACAGCAACAGCACCCGATAATCGGCCGTCGTCGCCACGGCCGCCGCAGAGGTTCTCGGGCGGAGGCAGCGGCGGCGCTGATAGATGGCAGGCAGGTGCAACGGCCGCCGTCCCAGAGCCAGCCAGAACCTCCTGGATTGGTTCACGCCAAGTGGCCGAGTTCTGAGACTTCAATGAGTTGAAAGAGAGCGCCAGGGGCGGTGCCCAGAGGCCGCAGTCATTGCCATCCGCTTTCATGCTCATCTCTGCCCCATCACCACCATGGCGTTGGCTCCCCATCAACATCAGCGTGTGCTCCGCGTACGGCTCGTGGGCCAGTATTCCGCCGTGCCTGCGTGCAAGCCAGCAATGGCGCATCGCCTCACCGAGGATGTAGACGACAGGCGGCGTGGTGGAGATGATGAACAACGTCCATTTCGGGAACGCGGGGTTCTTGCTGAAGGGAAAGTTGATGCTCGGATCTGTCCACGAAAATACCCGGCAGTACGGGTGCACCTTGCCCACGCCAAAGGCGATTAGCCCGCAGAGGATACACAGGAGATAGTCATGCAGCCGAAAGAAGAAGATAAAACGCAACACCTCGTTGAAGCGGAGCGACCCCATCCTTGCTCGTTTTGCCCGCTGCCTTCTTGTCAAGGAAGGGTAGGGGAGGGAGGCAGTAGAGGGCGGGATGGCGGAGCGGTGGGTCGCAGAACAGGGCCCAGACACCAGCAATAATGGATTGGGGCTGCTTTGCGCGTGTGCGTGCGCAACCGAATGAGGCGCGTGTGAAAGGGCCGGCAAGGGGGCGCTACAGTGGTGGCTGACACCCGGAGGGTGAAGGTAGACAAGATCACTACGGACGCGAGTGCCTCTGAAAGAACTGAAATAGAGAGCGAGGGGGAGCAAGAGGCCGATGGGTGACATGCGCGGGCATGCCATATCAACGACGCCAGCCTAGGTGGCGGCAGCGTTTCTGCACCGGTAAGGGGGTGGTGAAGCACTGGCCGTGAAGAGGAGACGGGGACCACCTCATGGTCTCTGCGCCTCCTTTTTTCCGGCCAATCATGCGCCACCGCGCACTTCTGAAGCGGCACAGCGAAGAAAACGCCACCGGCCATTCCCTGGCGAATGCAAAGCACACAGGAGATGAGCGGGCAAGCAGGCATAGGCGCCTCTTCTCGCCTATCCTTCGCGCTGGGGCGAGTACACCACCCCGAAAACTCGAACACACCAGTGATGCTGCCTGAATCAACCCCCACAGCTATGCGAGCGGTGCGTGCGTGCAGGGTTGGGCATCGTGCATGTGCTTGCGTTCGAGATTGTTTCTCTTTCACCACACACCTTCACCTGGTGCATTCTTCTGCTTCTCACCCTGACGCACACTCTCCGCACCCCCACCCCCCTCACACACACACACACTTTCCTCGTTGGTGTCGCCGCCAGAGCTGAGCACTCCGTGGCCAAGCACTATACAGCAAGAAGGTAGGGAAGTGGGGTATTGGGGTGGGGGGCTGGGGCCTCGCGCTACGGCAGCAGGGAAAAGAGCAAACGACAGGAAGAGGGAATGAGGGATAGACCCGAACTCCAGCACACGCGCAACAAGGTGCATAGGTCTGCCCAGCCCGTGCTGACCTCGACAGGGTCCATAACACCGTGCTTCTCCGCCCTTGTAGAGCGGGAGAGGTGGCCAGGCGAACGGCTCTCGTCTTCAAGCACCGCTATCCTCGCATGTCCAGGAGCACCAGCAACATGGGGGCATCGATGCTCGAGACATGAACACACACACACACACACACAAACACTTCAGCACAGACATATAATCACACTCTTTTATGAATGCACTACTTTGAGTTATGCGGGAGGAGGGAGTAGAGGAGTTGATGTTCCGCTGTTGTGTGTATCGACTGTTGTGCAGCAGGAGGGTACCCCCAGATGTCGTTGATACTTTTACAGGTCCATCACTTGGTGACAAGTAGCCGCAGACACGGGAGCTACAGCAATGGGGCGATTCAGATATTGGAGCAGGTCTTCTGTATTAAACCGTAGTCATCACCGCCCATTGCAGATCGTATGACAGGCGCCACTGTCATGTGAGGTGCTACTTGGTGCACTCCTCGGGGTGACGCGGGATCCCCGTCAATGGGCGATGAGTGCCCCGTGATATTCATTGGAGTTACACTAACAGTCGGCCCATCGGATTAGCGGCGCTGACATGTTCGCTGTTGCAGGTCAGTTGGGCGTAGTATTATCCTGTGGCCGGCTGCCGGTATCATGGAGGTGAGGGAAAAGCGCTTTGACCGTGCTAGGTTGTAGGAATCTGGTCTTATCATCACCGAAAGTGGTAGTCGATTGGCAGCGATAGGGGTGTACTTGATGTCTCCCTACCCAGAGTGGGGGGGTACTGAGCCCCGATACTACGCACTGAGGTGCCCCCGTGCATTAGGGCAGGCGACTACCAAAGGAATGAAAAGGGGGCGTGCGTTGAAATGCTTCGTAAGAATAGTTGAAGCACAGCGGCGAGAGAATACAACCAAGTCGGAATAAAGTGGGCCGGAGTAGAACCGACGACGTGATGAAGGCGCCTTCCTTCACTCGATGTTGCTGCCGATGCAGTCCCCTGTGTGCGTGTGTGCGCAAGTGTGTCTGCAGCACCGTCCCCAAGAGAGTACGAAGATGACGAGAGACGAGGGAGAGAGAGCGTCTACGACGACTAGTGTCATCTCGGACGCATCGATTCAATCCTTACGGTACATGCCTCCTGTCTATCTCACCTCCTTGCACATCCATAAACGCTAATAGTACTCTATCCCATTCTCTGATTGAGGGTTACAGCAAGCTCTTGTCGTTCAGGAAGCGATTCACCATGTACAGCGCCACCTCCGGCTGATCCATCGGCAGTAGGTGACCAGCTTCGTAGACGCGCACAAAGCTAAAGTTACCGTACTTGCGCTCCTGGCCAGCCCATCGACCGTTGACAGCGAACTCAACATCCGGCGCGGCGTTAAACTGCGCATTACCAGGCCACGCCAGTGCCTTGACCCACGCCTTGTTGCCCAGCCAGTTACACGCATAGTCCATGTCACCGGCATAGATCAGCACACGGATCCCCGCGGCCAGTAATGGAGGAATCGTCCAGTTAAAGTTGCGCATGTAGTCCTTCTCGAAGAGTTCGTTGACTCCGCTGTTGCACGTGGTCCACTGCGCCTCAGCGCTAACGCCCAGCGACGCCTGTACGGCCCGGCTCTGGTAAAAATTGATGGTGTGCTCCATCGGGTAGCAGAGGTCGCCGAGGCACGGCTTGCGAATGTCGTAGCGGTTTCGGCTGGTCTCGAAGTAGCCCCACGCGTACTCACTACAGAGCGCGGTGGCCACACTGCACGACACATTTGTGTCGTCAGGGCATGAGTTGCATTCCTTCGTCTTCTCTAAGCAGCCCGGCAGCAACGAGAGCATCTCCTCGTGCGCCTGCTCGGTAATGCAGGGAGCACCCAGACTCTCCTTGCACCAGTTGTAAGCAGTCTCAGCGTAGAAGGGGAACTGCGTGTACGGGTCCGTGAGGCCGTTGCCGACGCCGATGCCCTTAAGATTGATGTGTGGGTCATCACCGTGCAGGTTGCCCATGAGGACACGGTAGGCCACTGAAGGAACATAGTGCCCACCATAGCTCTCACCAATGATATAGAGGTCGTTCGCACCGGTAATCGACGGTGACGTGAAGCGTCTCGCGAATCCCTGCAGGAAGTTGTACATATCCTCCGCAACCTCACTCTCATTGTGCGCCCAGTTGACCTTATCGCCATACGAGTAGCCCACACCGGTCGGCTGGTCCACGAACAACAAGTACGCCTCGTCGTTCCACCCATGGGCGTTGTAGTAGAGCTCACCAGACGACTCGTTCATCATGCAGGGGCCGAGCTCCATGAGCAAGGCCATGCTGGAGCTGCACCCAGGACCGCCCGTCATCCATAGGATCACTGGCGGCGGGTGGCCGCTGGATGGCCACCTACGGGGGCTGAACAGCCAGAAGAAGTAGTGCTTCAATGTGTTATTGATGCCGGGAATTTGGATATAGCCGCTCGACTGCATCACTGAGCCATCACACCCCGCGTAGCCGTGATGTGGCACACTTGCGTCAACGGTGCCCAGGCACGTAAAGGGCACCGTTGCCACTAGCAGCGCGACCAGCAGCGCTGTCTTCGAGTGAGAAGCTGTCATTGGCGATGTACTGCGAGGAAAGAGAGAGAAGGACACACAAGAGGAATCATAGAATGGAAGCCAAAGAGTGGTGGATGGGGAGGACGTAGTGTTACTCCAGCCGCGTGTGTCGCTGGAACACACACACACACACACTCACATGGTAAACAGCAAGGTACTGTTTCGCCGATATTGTACAGGTTTTAGCAAGAGTGTAGCGAGAGAAGGTCGCTCGAGGAGAGGAGAACAGACGGTCATGTAGCAGCGGGTGCAAGATGACGTAGTGGGCAAATGGGGAGAGGGTGAGTAGGAGGGGAAGCCAAGGAGCGCTACAGAGAGAAGCCTTTTCTCCTGCTCCACCTCCCCCTGCCCTTCCCCTTACTGGCCCTCTGTTCTTTCCTTGTATGTGGGTGTGTTTAGTGTGCTGTTGCTCGGGTAGAAGTTTCAGGTTATGGGGTGCGCAGGGAGACAGCCAGACAGCCAGACAGCCAGACAGCCAGACAGACAGAGAGAGAGAGAGCGAGAGCACCCAAAAATAAAAGGGGCGGTGGGCATAATGGCTGCCTGTGGGGCCGCAACTTTGCCAAAAAGGAGAGCCAACGAAAACGACACAGAAAGGCACACGAAGCCCCACGTAGCGGTTACCAGAGATAGGGGGTAAAGAGAAAGAGCGGTGCAGGGCAGGGGCAGGAGGGGTGGCGTGCAGTCAGGAAGCAATGACAGATGTGGTCTGCGCCTTCTCGCACTGCTGCGCACCAGCGAGGACGTGGTACAGGCGTGTGTGCTTGTGTGTGTGTGTGTGTGTGTGTGTGTGTGTGTGTACTGAGAGGAGAGCAGGTCAAGCGGTAGTGAGGAGGCGATAGGGGGCTGACGGCAGGACCGGAGAAAAAAAAAAGAGGAGAGAAGTGCAAATCTCGTCTTTGTTGTTGTCCTTCTTTTTTTTTTTGGCGGCTGCGTCGCTCTACCCCACCCCTCTCTCTCCAACTGCCGCAATGATGCACGTCGGTGGGTACGAGGGAAACCATCGCTGCAAAGCGTAGCGCAGTCCATGTACACACACACACACACACACACAAGCACCAGTGCTCCTACGTACACGTACTGGCATTCTAGCGAGATGGGAAAGGAGGAGGAGGGGGGCCCGAGGTAGGTACGAATGCGGATTGGCATTGACAAGAGTTCCATACCCTCAGTACTCTTCAGGAGGAAAGTCGCCCACTTTCACCTGATCGGGGCGCATCACACCGCCGTACAGGGGCAAGCATTCAAACAGTGTCACCCCTTTAACAGTGCCGTTGGATTTGCCGACTGGCTCGTCAAACTCGACGCCGACCCAGTACCCCGGCTTCAGTGCGGCAACGCGTCCAACGTACCGCACCGTGCCGAGGCGATCGCCGGGTTGGCAGCAACAGCGGTCACCTACCTTCATTTTCTCAGCTTCAGCCTTGTAGCTGTCATCCTCCGGCCCGGTCGGCACCTCGATGCCAGCCTTCGCCATCTCCTCGCGCTGCAGGGCGAGCATGCGCTCCTTGTAGGCGCGGATGTTGTCGGGCCGCTTAAGCCACTCTTCGTCTGTCATTACGTACTTCTCCACCTTCGATACATCGTCGTAGTTCTCCACCTGCGCGGTAGGTCGAAGGTCGACGACGTGGATGCGATACCCCGTCTCGCATCCATAAAATCCAAGCAGTTTCTCATCCTTCATGTCATCCTCTACTTTGCAGTCGCGGGTGTCGTACAGCTCTAGTCGAATCTGCTCCGCCGGGATGCCGAACCGAGAGTACATGTCGTCTTTAATGCTCTGTACTGTCTGTGCAAGTCCGTAGGACTTCTCCGGTACCACACGCTGGCTCGCCGAGTGGGTGATGGTCACCTTAACAACAGACATGGTTCTTGGCTGTGCAGTGCGACTTGTGAGAGGGGAAGGGCGCACGCGCGCTATCGAGTGAATTGACAGGGTGTTGCGAGTGCAGTGCAGGAGAAGACGTGAACAAGTTGGTGGTGGTGATTGGGGGAGGGGGGGAGAAGACAGGCAAAGAGGCGAGAGAAGCGAGTGAAAGAGAATCGATGTATTTATTTACTTATGTGAGGAGGGGAATGCATCACAGTAAAGAACTGCAGGATGTTGGAAGTGACGAGGAGGGGTGGTGGTGGTGAGAAGAGCGTCAGTGTAGATGACCACTTTACAACACTCTGCACTTCTGTTTGGCATAAATGTGTATTTGCGTCCGCATGTTCTGCAAAATCTTCTTCTGTTCGAGCCACACGCACAAGCTTTCTCTGTTGCTGTGGTTGTTGTTGTTGTGCGTGCGCGAGCAGCGGAGAGAGAAACGAACCTGTACGTGCAGTGGCCAAAATCGCGGCTACGGCGGTGGTGATGGTGGGTTCGTGGTGGGATTCTCCCCTTGTGCTTGTGCTTGTGTGTGTGTGTGTGTGTGTGTGTGTGTGTGTGTGTGTGTGTGTGCATGCTGAAAGCTGTGCAAGTGATACATACACCAGCAAAAAGAAGAAGAAGCGGATGGTGTGTCCAAGTCCGGCGATAGCACTGGGGTGGCGGCATAAGGGAGAGAGAAAAATGAGCATAGCATCTACGAGAGCAAGGTACACAACCGCTTGCAGCGCTATCGCACTTTCGCGAGTCGGCGTTGGTAACCGACGCACCTTCCTCTTCCACCAAAGTCGATCCCCCCCTGCGCATCCCATCGACTACTACTTCAGCTACCAGTCCCCTCCCACCTCTCTCCAGGCCCACGAATACACACATACATGCACACAACGGCGCGTGCGCCAGCAACATGCAAGCCAACAAAGCACAAAGAAAAAGCGAGATTCGCCACAGCTACTAATATACATCCCTCCCCTCCCTGATTCAAGCTCGTGGGTCGACCAAGGCCCTGAGCACACGTGCATGGGTGGACAATCAGGGCGGGTGATAGGTAAACATGCCGTGGTCCACTAAAGCAACTGGTGCTTCGATGGCTTCAGCACCAGTACCGAACGGTGCGGTCACTACTGCCGCTGACGAGGAAGCGATGACTCGAGAGGTCAAACGCCACGCTCTGCACCGGGCCTTCATGACCCACCATCTCTGTCACCACCGACTCCTCCACATCGATGATCTTGATGGTACCGTCGTCGCTGGCGACCGCGACGTTGTGACCGCCGCCGTCCACTGCGACGCAGTTCGCCGGCTGCGGTCCGCATTCGACGCGGAGAAGCTGCACCATGCGGCGGGCATCCCAGATAACGACAGCGCCTTGGGTGTCGCACGAGGCGAAGAGGGATCTCCCCACCGGCCCGGCTGCCACGGATAACACGGCGCCACGATGGCCAGTGAAGGACTGTGCCTTGGTGCCTTGCCGGGCGTCCCAGACGGCAACGCACTTATCTGCGCTGCCCGTGAGCAGCAGATTCGTGTATGGCAGCCAACTGACAGTGTTCACCGCATCCTGGTGCCCTCGCAGTGTTTGCCGGCACACGCCCCGCTCCACGTCCCACACACGCGCCGTCTTGTCTAGCGCCGCACTCGCCAACAGAAGGCCAGTTTCCTGGAACTCGAGGTCCCAGACACTGTCTGTGTGAGCGCTAAGTGTGGCGGCGCAGCGGTTACTCGCAAAATCCCAGAGTTTGACTGTCTTGTCTCCAGAGCCGGTAGCGAGCATGGTGCCGCGCGGGTGCACGTCAACGCACGAGATCCAGTTGCTGTGGCCCTGTCCAGAGACGATGGCGTCCCCAGTAGGCAGCATTGACAGCCGCCAGCTGCCATCGTCGCTGCCACTCGCCACGACTGGCTTGAAGGGGTGCAGCGCGACACTTGTAACTGCCATCGTGTGCGCCTGGAAAGAGGATTGCTCTACCCACTCACTTGCTGGGGACTCACCGGATGGGAAGCCCGGCTGCCCACCGTCAGCGTTGTCCGAAAAGGGCGCGGCAGCAGTTTGCCCATGGGGATGCAAGCGATCGTCAAGGGGCCACACAAACCCGTCTGTTTCTTCGGCCGCCTTCGTGTTCGCTGGAGACGGCGACGACACAAGGCGACGACGCGAGGCCACGCTTGACTGGCTGCTCGCGTGCGACGACTTCCAGTTGCCAGCGCGATGGTTTGCAGTTGGGGGCTTAGGCCTTATTGAGGTGCCGCCAAGTGCTTCCTGCTGCTGCTGTCCTTCCAGCACCGCCACCCGCGCCTCGAGCTGCTCCTTCTCTCTTCGCAGCTTATCGCGCTCGATTGTCAGGAGTGACTTCGCCTTGAGGAGCTGCTCGCACCGAATGCGGGACTCCGTCAACGTCGGGTTCACCAGCTCAGCATGCTGGCCTGCCTGCCTCAGAAGACGACTGAGGCGGGCGTTCTCCTGCACCACACGCTGGTGGCTTGTGCGATGATACTCACGGTCCTTCTTCGCTTGCGTCCACTGCTGCATGACACGCGTGTTAAGCTCGGCATGCTGGCGCAGCTCGCGCTCCAGCAGCTCGATGCGGTTTTGCAGCGCCATCGTCTCGTGGTAGTTGTCCGGGACCATTGGATTTGCCAGCGAGACGTCGATGCTACCAATGCCGCCGCCAGCCTTGCAATACCACTCGTTCTCAAAAGCCTGCAGGGTGCGCGTCATACCGTTACGGTAGAGGAAGTTTCGAACAAAGTCATCCATCACCTCTGGCACCCGCAGCAGCTGTGCCGTGGGTGGCGGTGGAAGATCGAGCTGCTTCTGCATCTGAACGGAGTGCCGGAGGGTGTCGAGATCCATGTCATCAGCGTCGTGCACGGCCGCCATTCGGCTTACAGCAAGGTTGGAGGACGGGCCCCCAGCTGCTTTAGTGATGACGTCGGTCGGGGTCGTGTGATTCATGTATGCGACCTCTTGATCGTGTGAATTTAGCAAACGAGCTAGAGAGGGGGAGCCAGTGAGCAGCGGTGAGGGTAAGGAAGAGAGAGGGATGCTAAATGCCGCTGTGGCTATGTATGCAGCCTTGTATGGATGAGCGCGTCTGTGAGTATGTCCGTGTGCCTGTGGGCGGAGGGGAAGGAGTGGCAAGAGAAGAAGTGGGACGTGCGCCACTCTCGAAAATGACGATACGGCCCTTCGGGTTTCCTTGTGTGTGTGTGTGTGTGTGTGTGTGTGTGTGTGTGTGTGTGTGTGTGTGTGTGTGTGTTACAGCAGCATAGATGTATGTGGGCGAAGAAGCGGAGACAGAGAGAGGGATCAGAGTGAACAAAATGCCGGTGGATGCAGTGGATGCAGAGGGAGAGTGAGATGAGTTCAGGAACACGTCGGAGGCAGTGCAGAGACGTCGTTGTTTCCCTCTTCCCCCCCTTCCTCACCCTCTCTCCACACAACAAGTCCAAACGACATAACACACACACACACAATGGAGCGCGTCACCGGGCGCTCATGAAGTCCAGACATGCCAAACCGCTGTTTTGAGAGAGAGAGGAGGGGGGGCGATAACATAGATCTCAGGAAGCGGCAGAGTGCGCAGCCCTCGGCCTTGTTTCGCTCGTACTGCCCACTTCGCCGAAGTGGAGAGGAGAAGCGGGTCGGTGGTGCTCTTTGTATGAGGGTGACCACCACCGAGATCCAAAGGGAAAGCAGTGAGGCGCTGTGCAGCGCTAGCCGTCGTTCGTCGCCTGGAAGTCTTGTGAATGGACCGCGGTGTAGCCCCAACCCTCACCCTTCTCTTCGTCTTGGCAGGGGTGCCCATCACCAGCATAGCGGCCTTTGTGTGTTGAAGACATCGGGACAGCATCCCAGATGTGATCAAGGAAGACCTCGTTGAACTCACACAAAAGAGAGCGCACTGACGTGGCCCTCTTGGATACCATAGGCATTCTTACACGTTCCCACATAGGCGCTTATCTACAAGCGTGAGAACAGATGTGAGAAGGTCAAGAAAAAGCCCAGTGCGCGCCTCGCGCGGTATCGAAGAGTGCGCGGACACTGTGGCAGAAAGGCAAAGTGCCGCATACACGGGGGTGGGAGGAAGGACGAGAGGGACGAAACGAGAACGGAGAGGTCGACCGCGTTGGCCAGTGGGTACAGGAGAGAGACAGGAATGGAGTTGAAGACGAGCGAAAGGCATCCTCTCACCCTGTGCAGAACTTCCTGTGCAAACATCACTGGAGAGTGAATGGAGAGAGAGGAGATGACACACCGCGAGCGGCCATCCGAGTAGGAAATGCGCACATACACACACACACACACACACACACACACTTGACGGCTGTGAAACGACGACAAAAAAGCGAAGGGAGAGTCAAGAGCAGCCTGTAAGAGTGGCAGCGCTGTTTTGCAAGGCGTCACCACCCTCCTCCTCACATAGGCGACTGCGAAGCTCTACTTCTTTCCGAGAGTCATGGGAAAGCCCGAGCAGGAGCTTCAGTGCGTCTTACTAGCCCTCCCCCTGACTATCTCGAGGCCATCGCTGCACTCCAGCCCTCCGACCCTCCCCCCTCTCCACTGGCCCAACCCCATCGCCCAGCTCCCACGTATTCCATGCCTTGGTGTAGTTGCTGCTTTCTCTTTCCCTTTTCGTGTCTCTGTGGGTTTGTAGAGTCGTTCTGTGCAAGGAGATCGTGATCAGGTGAAGAGATTCAGCACTACAGCCGCTGTCAAATGCCCACTGCCGCTCCGCATGCAGACGTAGGCACACGCTGTCGTGGCACTCTTCGATGAGCGGAAGCGAAAACCCAAGCGTCAAGGGTAGCGGAATGATTTGGGGAAGCAGGAGAGAAGCGAACACAAAGAGGAGGCCCCACAGCCCGGTGGCTGGGCGCTTCGTGTTAGGTACACGTTGGAAGTTGAATGAAAGGGCACAGACACACACGCAGAGACGCCACGAGCACTCGTCTCCACATCTTACACCTGACGCATGCTCTGTCGTGTCATGTGCCCTGGCTTTCCCGTTGCCACATCTGGTGTCGTGCCCCTTCCCTTTCTTCTCTCTTCCCGCCGTTGTCAGTGTAGCGGAGCATTCAAGGGCAGTTGCCAATACATGGGAAGGTGGCTCATGCGCTGCAGCGCCTCGTTGCACGCAGAAAAGCAGCGGCACCCAAACCAACCGCGGTTGGCGCTCAGCGGTGATGGGTGCACATTCTCCAGGACAACGTGCCGACTTGCATCTATGAGCCTCTTTTTCTGCTGTGCGTAGCCGCCCCAGAGCAGAAACACGAGCCGGTTGGGATGGTGTTGGGAGAGGTGCTGAATGACGGCGTCGGTGAAGGCAGCCCAGCCACTGGTTTTACTGTGCGAGTTGGCCTTGTGAGCCTCAACGGTCAGAGTCGCGTTGAGCATCAGCATTCCCTGCTCCGACCAGCTCTGCAGGTAGCCGTGCTTTGGTGCCTGGAAACCCGCAATGTCTGTCGTGAGCTCCTTGTATATGTTGCGCAGACTCGGTGGAAGCGGCACTTCGGGCAAGACAGAGAAGCAGAGTCCATGCGCTTGGTGAAGATCGTGGTACGGGTCCTGGCCGAGCAGGACCACCTTCAAACCTCGAAACGGACAGCTGTTGAACGCGTTGAAGATGTCCGCGGCGGGCGGCAGTATGACTTTGCCTTTTTCCTTCTCCCCATCGAGAAAGCGTTCAATGCGGATAAAGGCACCCTTTCGCCACGAATCAGCCGTAATGGGAGCCAAGAAGTCCCTCCACTCAGGGTTGGTAATGAGGCCGGCAAGCCAACGGCTACTGCTGACGAAGGAGGCAGCGACAGCAGAGCCAGCAGGTGCAATAGTGCTTCTGGAGGCATTCTTCGCCTCCTCAATGACACCGTCCTGCTCCTGCTGGGGCCGTGTTGGCCCGGGCAGTGGGACTGACACACTCGCATCGAGGTCAATCGCGTCATCTCTAGAGGCACCCTTCAGGTTATCACTTTCACGTTCTCTGGAGCTACTGCGGCGATGACTGCTCTCACACTGTGTCTTGGCATGCTTTCTAGGCGGGGAGTCCGTCCGGAGCGTGATGCTCTGGTCGTTCGAAGTCGAGGACGGCTGCCGCTCTCTACCTGCGGCGGCGGTCGCGGTGGCGGCGGCTGTGCCGCTAATTGTGCCTTTCCACATAAGATCAAAGAGTGTTTTCTGCATTTCCCCCTTCTATGTCTATGTCTATGTGTGTGTGTGTGTGTGTGTGTGTGTGTGTGTGTGTGTGTGTGTGTGTGTTCAGCGTCGCTTTCACCGTGCCCGCGCGGTGCCTCTACAACTCCGAGGAGAAAGAGTTCCTACAACAGGACGATGCTGGATAGGCATCCTAGTACGATGGCGATACACGCACACACAGGCAGCCATGAGTGTGTAGACCAAGTAAGATGCAGACAGGAGAGAGCAATAATATTCGCAGAAAGGAGAAGGAGAGAATCGAGCGAGTGGGGGCTGAGGAAAACAGTCCTCTTAACGCATAGCAGCCCGCTACCAGTGCGTGTGTGAGGGGCGCATGGTTACGTGGGCACATCAAGGTGTGCTTGTAAGCCACGCACTGCCCAGCTTTTCTCAGTGCTCTCCGCCTCTCTCTGCTCGAGATTGGAAGAGAAAGAGGCGGAAAGGAAGGTACGCTGTGCGCCGTGCTGTAGTGCTTTCTTTGGTGTGTTGCGAGTGCTTATGTGCGCGTTCGTGTGAAGGGAAGAGAATTTCCATCGCCTCATCCCTCTCTTACATAAGCTCAGGAAGCGTGAGAAGCACGCGTCCTCGTTCGTTGTCCCAGTGCTGGATTGAAAAGCCATAGGCCGTGAGCAGCACCGTCACAAGCTGGTCGAGGTCCTGAAGCACCTGCGACTCACGGAACACGACTCGCCGCCCAGACGCCGCCTCTACCACCAGCCCAGGCAGCGGCGGCACAATGCGGACAGGCAGGGACGCTGATAAGAGCGAAGGCGACGCAGCACCGGCACTACTCGAGGTTGCAGCATCACCAACCGCCGCCGTCGCCATGTTCTCCCTCTCCAGTCCACGAGTCAGATCCCTGACGGCGGCAGCACCGTGCGCGGCGCACCTCACTGTAGCACTATCTGTGATTGGTGGAGGAGATGAGGAGAAAGGGGGTTGGGAAGGCGCGGCTGCAAGGCGACCAGACGGACCTGACGCGACTGTCGCCGTTTCTTCAATCTGCGGCGATGCTGGAGGCCACCACACATACACCCCGTGAGGAAGATTGCGACGGAAGACGCTTCGCTGGAACTCAAAGCGCTCCATGACACTCTTCTCCATTCCCGGTAGATCATAGTAGCGTACTTCCTGAAGCAGCATATCCCACTCTGCGAAGTTGTCGGGGACGGAGAGGCGTCCATCGCGGAGGTAGCCAATTACATAGCGAAACAAAGTGCCGTCTCGATCGATGAGGAAACTGCCATCCTCGCAGCGGTGCGCCCGGTTTTCTAGGATGGGGCCGAAAATGCGATGGCCTTTGAGCTCGCGTAGCGTGTACCGGCGTGTGGTGTAAAGGGTGCCACCGACGTTGAGATTAATGTGGCGAGCCCACTCACCCGTCACATCGATGCCGAGGCTGTTCTGCAGCCATGTCACCGCAGCAGACATGCAGGTACAGAGAGGCGGGGAAGGGAGAAGCGGAGGGCAGGAAGTGAGACAAGGTGGATGTGGAACACACCTTTGACGATGAGAAAGACAAAGTCGACCGAGTCGCTAGAAAAGGAGGTGAGGCGGTAAAGATGACCATGAGCGCATGTGGGCAGACGTGCATATCGGTGCGCACGTGCCAGCTCTGCCGAGCATGCACAGCCCCCAAAGAAGAAACATAACGGGGTAAAGAGAGGGCAGGGGGAAAAGACGAAGGTGGAAGCGCTTTTTTCATGGCGCTTTACGGTGTATTTTAGCAACACGCGGCCTTCCCCATACTCACGCAGAGTACACAAGTTTGTGTATGTGCGTGACGACTACCGTGAAGGGGGAGTAAATGCTCAAGCACAGCTGCCACCCCGCCTTCCTCACTGCGCTCTACAAGACACAAACAAGAGCAACTGCACTACACCTGTGTGTGTGCTCCAGTGCGCCTCTCCTTCAGCTACACATACGTAAAGGTGCTTGGTGAGCAAGTCACCTCTCGCTGCGCAGCCCTCACCGACTGTTCAGGTGTTTCCCCCCTCTCTTCCTTTCCGACTTCATCGCATCAGCACTTTCCATGAATACTCAATCACAGAAACAAAAACGCCTGCGCTTCGCATCTGCAGGCCACTGCGAAAAAAAAAAACGCACATTTTCGACTGCACCTTTGCAGAGCGCATCAATCAGCTCTCCCCCCCTCCCCTCATCATCTTCTCCCCACTCTCGCCCACACTGACACGGGCATGACTGTATAGTCGTCTCATTCAGAAGCGCCGCCGCCGCTTGTATAGAATTTGATTCGACCACACCATAATCAGCGCAGCATACGAGGCCGTTATCTCTTCCTTCTCAACCGCCGGCAGCCGATTCAGCACCACCGAGGCAAGGCTCTCTTTGCCGCCCTGCTCCAGTGTCGAAATGAGCGTCGCGTAACTTACCACGTTCGGCGACGGCGGCGTCGACATGGGTGGTACAGAGTGGGCCGATGCAGTCGACAGTGATGAGGACAGCGTATCCGTCTCGGTAAGGTCTGACGTCGTCCCTAAACGAGAAACCGAGGCCTCGACCGCAGCGGTGCCGACCTTGTCGCTTTCTTCTTCGGCGGACCACCAGCCTTGGAGTGGGTTCGGTCCCATGGATCGCACCACCTCCAGCGCGCCTCGCCAGTCCAGCTCCGCTTCACAGGCGCGCAGACACACGTTGAACGCATCCACCGAAATCTCCGCAGCGGGCAGTGGGCAGCGAGTGGTCAGGTAAGCAAAGGCGGAGCGCCATCCTCGCTCGCCGGCACTCGAGTCCGACGACGGACGTCGTGCCAGGAGTTCAACCGCGCGACTGAAAGCGTCGGGGTAGGCAGGCGCAAAAAAGGCGCCGATCTTCTCTACTAGGTCCCACTTTTCTGCTGAGGCACACATCTCGAGAATAGCGCTGATCTGAACCATGTTGGGGTTGACACCAGACCCCGAAGGCGCAGGCGGTGGCGAGGTGGATAAGATTGACGTGCCTGTAATGGAGGCGGCAGCAGCAGCTGCTGAAGCCTCTGACGCCGTCAGTATTGCCACTACAGCGGGCAGTGCGGTTGCCTCGGCAAATGCCTGCAGGCCTCCCTCCCAGTCACCGGTACGCTGCGCCGCCTTTAGGTACGCTGTGAGGTCAGCACTGTTGCGAACAAGGTGGCCGCTGCTGTGGATACTCAAATGGCTGGCTCGCCGCTGCGCATCCTCGCGCTCCATGAGCTCAAAGAAGTTCAGTTTCTCCTTGTTCGCCGCCGTCGTGGACACACTGCTCCGGAAAGTGCTACCACGCTTTCCAACATGTTGGCCCCCTATCATCGCAGCCATCCTGCTGCTGCTGGGTACAGCTGAACCGACTGAACTGCTCCCCATCGCGGTCGAAGGAGCTTCTCCCAGACTGCCGGCAAGTCCAGCTGACTCGTGTCTCTTGTAGAGACGGGAGACCTGCTGCTGAGCACGCTGAGGCGGCAACCGCATGGACCGCGCCAGCACCTGTTCGAGCGTCAGTGGCGGCATCTTTCGATTGCCTCTACTAACCAGAGCCGGACTGCGGGTTGCTGCAGAAGACGACGCGCAGAAAGAGGGAGAGGGAGAGAGAGGACTGAGGAGATAAAAGAAAAAACGGACGCGTCGCTCAACTCCAAGACAGACCCGCAAAATTATTTGGGCCTCTTCGCACCAGGCCGCTGGGCAAGAAGAGGGAGACTGAGAGGGTGAGTGAATCAGCTCGACCGTGGGAGCCATTTTCGTAAGAGATACCGAGAGGTCGGCAGGAGATGCGCGGCGCACGAGAAGAAGAGAAAAGAAATAAAGGGGAGGCCAATCAATGGGGATACGTAATAGGTGGAGACGCGTACACAGCAGGAAGTTGCGACGGTGTTCACGGTCAATCTCAACGCAAACTGTACAGCGGAACGAGCGAAGCGGAAATACTCTGCTTCCAATTGATGCTTTTTTTTTTCGCTACCACCATCAAAGCACGACTACCAGCACCGACACGGATTACCAATGGTAGTAGGGGGGCTGTGTGATGCTGGGTTGCCGTTGCTACTGTAATCCACCTCCGCACAGGAAGGAGGAGACCCGGAGAATCCGACCAGCAGCAAAGCCCTGTATGCGTCCCTCACCTATCCCCCTACCCCTTACCAGGTGTGTGCACTCAACGAGGATAGTGTGTAAGAGGGGATATGGAGGAATGAATGACGCTCTTCTTAGCCCCCGTATTTTCCAAGATGGTGGTACGATCGACTTGAAATTTATTCAGAGAAAATAGACCCACATAGATCGCTAGAGAAAGAGAGAGAGAGAGAGTCACGGACACTTGTGGAGGACGCACATTCGATTTCACCGTGTTTTACCCTCATCACGAGTATTCCCACCATCACTAACGTTCGCACATGCATAGAAACACATGTGCGAACGTATGCGAAGAAAAAGATCCCCCTTACCCGCCACTACCCCCCCCTTTCCCTCCCCTCCACACACAGAGGCAGATAAGAGGTGCGGAGAGAGCGATAAAGAGGGTGAGGTAAACGGCGGGAAGGGTAATGAGATGAAGCATCTGGAGAGCGATAAGGCGATAGCACCAACACACAGGCAGGCACCATACCTCGAAGAGTCAATGGAAAAGAGGAAAAAAAGGGGGGGTAATAAAGAATGGTCGCCATAAACCGGCGCCAACGCTCCCGCACTAAGAGAAACGGATTCGAGTAAAAAGTGTGGTGGGAGGGCAAACCGAGATGAGCAGCAGCGAAGACGAAGAGAGGGGAGTGGGAGTAAGAAAGTGGGGAGAGTACGAGTAGAAAGACGGCTCGCAACACATCGCACCGCCCTCCAGCGCACATGTGCAGTCACGCATACGAGCAGGTACGCACACACACACACAACACACACACACACCACACACACACACACAGATACAGCTCTCTCTCTCTCTTTTCTTTTATGCGCGTGCCATTGATTGCCTTCACGGTACTTCCCCCCCCACCCCCACACATACAGAGTTGTTGTTGTCTTTTATTCATCTCCGTGTGGCCACTACCCGAAAAAAAGCATCAGAACAAGTCGCAGATGAGATGTGTTGCAAAGATGCAAGCGCGTCTTCTCCCCCCTTCGTCGATTTACTGAATTTTAGAACGCAGCACGTAGTTGAGAATGCCGCCATTCTCGATGTACTTCACCTCCATCTCGGTATCAATGCGCAGCACCGTAGTAAAGTTCTTGCCGTTGCTGCACTTCACGACAATGTCTTGAAGCGGGCGCAGCTCTCCAGATAATTTGACCGAAAAGGACTCCTTGCCGGTCAAGCCAAGCGAGGTGGCATTCTCGCCGCTCTTGAATTGCAGTGGAATGACGCCCATCCCCACCAAGTTCGAGCGGTGAATGCGCTCAAAGCTCTCCGCGATGACCGCCTTCACACCCTGCAGGAACGGCCCCTTAGCAGCCCAATCGCGCGACGAGCCGCTGCCGTACTCCTTACCGGCCAGGATTACCGTAGGCACCCCGTCCGCCTTGTACTTCATGGCCGCATCGAAGATGAACATCTTCTCGCCACTCGGGTGGTACACCGTGTACGGGCCCGTCTGACCATCCCCGACCAGGCGATTGCCGAGACGCGTGTTGGCGAAGGTGCCGCGCACCATCACCTCGTCGTTACCGCGACGCGAGCCGTACGTGTTGAAGTCCTTGCGCTCCACTCCCTGCTTCATGAGAAACTTCGCTGCAGGCGAGTCTTTGGCGATGTTGCCGGCAGGTGAGATGTGATCCGTCGTGATGGAGTCACCAAAGATGGCGAGACAGGCAGCGTTCTCGATGTTCTTCGCTCCAGGCGGATCGAGCGTCATCCCGTCAAAGTACGGTGGATTGTGGATGTACGTCGACTTGGGGTCCCACTGGTAGAACTCGCCTTCCTCCACCTGGAGCATATTCCATTTCGCGTTCATGGTTGTGATGTTGGCATACACCTCTTTGAACAGGCCCGGCGTCACGAACTTGTTCACTACCTCCGCAATTTCCTCGTTGCTAGGCCAGATGTCGCGCAGGTACACGCCATTAGCGATCGGTTCCTTGGCAAAATCAATATTCGCGCGTCCGGCGAGCGCGAAGGCGACGACGAGCGGCGGCGATGCCAGGTAGTTGGCAGCCGTCAGTGGGTGTATGCGGGCCTCAAAGTTGCGGTTTCCAGAGAGTACCGCTGCGGCAACGAAGTTGTTCTCCGTGATGCACTTGGATACCTCTGGTGCGATCTCGCCCGAGTTGCCGATGCATGTCATACAGCCGTATCCCGTCGTGCTGAAGCCGAGGGCATCGAGGCTCTTCTGCAGGCCGGAGTTTTCCAGGTATTTGGTCACCACGTGTGAGCCCGGCGATAGAGATGTCTTGATACCAGGCGCCACCTTCATGCCCTTCTTCAGGGCCTTCTGCGCCAGAAGACCCGCCGCGACGAGTACGGTCGGGTTCGAGGTGTTCGTGCAGGAGGTGATAGCCGCGATCACGACGCTGCCGTGCTCCATCGTCGCCTCCTTACCGTTGACTGTGTACTTGACTTTCTTCGCGTGCTCCCCCTCCGGGATACCGAAGCCCTTGAAGCCAGACTTGGCCGACATGCAGGCCTTGAAGTCCTTCGACAGATCTTTCAGGGGCACGTTGTCGTGTGGGCGCTTCGGTCCGGCAACGCACGGCACCACCGTGGAGAGGTCCAGTTCCAGGTCCTCCGTGTACTCGATCTTCTCGTTGCCCGTGCGGAAGAGCCCTACAGCTTTGACGTAGTTCTCGATGCGGGCTACATGCATGGCGGTGCGATTCGTACTCCTGAGGTATTTGATCGTCTCGTCGTCGATCGGAAAGTAGCCGGTGGTGGCACCGTACTCTGGCGCCATGTTCGCCAGGGTGGCGCGGTCAGCGACTGAGAGCGCGTCGACACCGGGGCCGTAGAACTCGACAAACTTGCCTACCACACCGAGCTTACGAAGGTTCTTCACGACGGTAAGCACGAGATCGGTTGCCGTGCATCCCTCCGTTAGCTTGCCAGTGAATTTGTAGCCAACAACCTGCGGAAGCACCATGGAGAGGGACTGGCCCAGCATGCCGGCCTCGGCCTCGATACCACCAACACCCCACCCCATGACACCTAGAGCATTGACCATCGTCGTATGCGAGTCGGTGCCGACGACGGAGTCGGGGTATAGCAGCCCGTCCGTGTTAAACACGACGCGAGCGAGATACTCGAGGTTTACCTGGTGCACAATCCCAGAGCCAGGCGGGACAATCAAAAGTTTTTCAAACGCCTTCGAACCCCATTTGAGGAACTCGAAGCGCTCGCGGTTGCGGTGCATCTCCATTTTCTGGTTTTGCTCCACCGCGTCCGGCATGTCACTGCAGTCCACTTGCACCGAGTGGTCAACGACAAGGTCGACAGGAATCTGCGGGTTAATGCAGCGCGGGTCACCGCCGAGTCGCTTCATCGCGTCACGCATGGCTGCCAGATCCACGACGCATGGTACACCAGTGAAGTCCTGCAGCACTACGCGAGCTGGCTTGAAGGGGATCTCGATTCCCTTAGTACAGTTAACCTTCCAGTCGCAGATGCTGTCTATCGCCGCCGATGTCACATCGAATTCATCACATTGCGCACCGCGGACTCTAGGAGAACACGGATGGAGAAAGGGAGGTGACAGTACTTGGCACTGATCTCGTTGATCTTGTAGTACTTGGCGATACCGCCGTCGGCCTGCAGAGACGTCAGGAACTTGGCATTGAAGGGTTTGGGCGAGGACACTTCTTGGCGAGCTGTATGCCAGTGCGGAACATTTTTCTCAACCAAAGAGAGGAAAGGGTGGGGGAGCTCTTGTACAGATGGTGTAATAAGTTCCTAAGCAGACACGACAGCTATAAATACGAAAGGGCCGATACACAGGCACAGGAAGAGAGAGCGAGAGAGAGAGAGAGAGATAAAGGCAGAAAAGGCAAAAGTTGGTGCTCCCCTGTATAACCCCCTTCCCAGAGTCTTCTTATTTGCTTCTTCGCCGGCTCCACGTCGTCCGTATGTGCGTGCGTTCCCCGAGTGAGGGGAGTAGGTGTATGCGTCTGTGCTGATAATAAAAGGCAAGCACAAGGACTGGCTCTGCGTGGGTGCTGTTTGTCTGTCGCCAAGAGGCACAATTTATTGGCACCCAGCAAGCACTAAAACCACAGGGAGAGAAGAGAGGTAAACGGGCTACTTGCTGAGGTACGAATGTCCCTCTCCCCCAACTACGAATAAAGCCGGAAGTGGAAGTAGCAAAAGAGAGAGGTGGAGGGGTGGAGGGGAGGAACGTAAGCAGGAAGTGATAATGTTTGGTTCTTGTCCGGGTGTAAGTTCGGCGTACCTATATATTGCCCTGTGTGTGTGTGTGTGTGTGTGTGTGTGTGTGCTATGTTAGGTGAGGAGGGAGGGGGTTCGATTCTGTTTCTTCAACTTTTTCTTTTCGATTCTTCTTACATGCAAAGAGGGGGAGTGTATAGAGTGAATAGCACTGTTAATCTACGTCACCAGTGCGTATGAGTGGGTCGGGTGGGTGGGGGAGAGCGAGGGAAGAGGGAGGTATGAGCGAGTTGCATGTAACCTGGTGTGTGCAACAGCAACACAGAGGCATCCCATTCACACACGCACAAAAGGGGAGAAGAACAGCAACCGGAGTGTGGGGAAGGGGGTCAACACACACACACACATACACACATACACCCATATATGTATATATATTGAAAGAGGAAGATGCAGAGCAGAGTGTCACTGTCTCCAAGAGTAGGTGTGGTGCGACGGTGTGAAGAGCATTACACACCCATGGTGCATTGGAGCGTCAAGCAGCGACGATGTCACCTATGGAGGTGTGGTCGCACATTGCCCTAGGGACTTGAAAATGTGAAGGCAGTCGCCCGGTTACGCGCGTACAAGTTGCCCGTCTGTATCATCAAACCTTTACCACCAGCGACGCTGCCTACGTATGCGACCACCTCCGTTGAAGGAGAAGGCCTAAATACTCACGACACGGCAGCCGCCTGCGCCTCATTTTGGTTGCTTTTGTGTGGGAGGTTTTGCTTTTCCTCGTTTTTGTTCGATTCTACTCAACTGCGTCCCAGTCAATACGGGGGGAGGGGAGGAAGAGCCAAATGACTCTGCATGAAATCTATGGTAAGCAGCTGAAGCTTGGCTGTCCTTCTTGCGCTCTAATACGCGCTGGTCTACCGCTCTCTCTCTCTCTCCCCCTCTCTCTCTCTCTGCCCTTTTCATTGAACCCGTCATCTCGACCACCCATCCCATTGCCACCTATCGCGCTCACCACCGGCACCACCCCCCCCCCTCACCCACTCCTGAGCGCAGCCATGCACGCAGATAAACCGACGACTTCGCCATGGTGGGTGGTAGAGCACAAAAGGCAAATGAGACGAAAGGAGAGCGTCCCGACGGTGATGGCTTGAGGGGAAGGGAGCGGCGAGAGGCGATTCACAGAGAATAGAAACAGCACACACGCACAGGTATATCATGTAGTGCAACAACGCAGAGAAACGTAGGAGAGGGTGGAAAGAAGTGACGTCACTCTTCCTATCCGGAGAACTCAACGCTAAGTGACAGCTCTGTGACGGAGCTGGTGGTGCAGGGACTCCAGCTGACTGCCGTACAGCTTCACCATCTCCGTGCTGCGTCGCCGCTCCGCTGCAAGCTCCTGCTCCGCCCTTTCGAGAGCCGCTTCGTACCGCAGTCGCACACGGGTGGCCTCCTCACTGTAGCTCTCCACCTGCACCAACAGAGCAGCCTCCTTGTGCTGATGCTCCTTCAGCGCCTGACGCAGGCGCAGCACCTCTTCGGGTGACGGCGTGGTGACTGGTGGAACAGGGAGGACGAGGGTGGAAACACCATCAGCTGACACGGCTTTGGCGGCGCAACAGAGACGCGTGTTTTCCTCGCGAAGGCAGGCAGCCTGGCGCCGGGTGTAGCGCACTTCCTCTTGCAGCTGCTCGACTGTTCGAACCAGCTCCTCCACCTGGTCGAGCGCCTCGCGCCGCTGCCGCGTCTGCCGCGACATTTCATCTTCCCAATGGCGTTCCGCCGTG
The DNA here is from genome assembly GCA_003664395.1 of Leishmania lainsoni. Taxonomy (NCBI): domain Eukaryota; phylum Euglenozoa; class Kinetoplastea; order Trypanosomatida; family Trypanosomatidae; genus Leishmania; species Leishmania lainsoni. Next base: position 200,104 of record RAIA01000091.1, read on the forward strand.
CGTAGTCGATCGCGCCAGTATGCCTCAATCGACTGCAGCTGCCGCGTCACCTCTGCTGGACTCACTGCGGTTGCACTTGCCACGAGCAGATCCGATGTGGCGCCCGCCACCCTCTCTCTCGCTTCCACTGCCGCGTCACCACTCGACGCCCATTGCGGGGAAGTGGTTGCTCTCAGAATTCCCATCGCCGGCGCCCGCGCCGCCGCCTCCAACTTAGCGGTCAGTTCCCGGTTCTCCTCTCGCAGGGCATCCAGCGTGGCCTGGAACTGCGCTCGGCGCTTTCGCTCGTCGGCCTTATACCCCTCCACCAGCTCCGCCGCCCGCGCTTCCGCTGCTGCCATCACTTGCTGCCCCATGATGCGCACTTGTTGATCGGCGTTCTCCAGCCTCGCGTGCAGCGCCGCCACCTCACGTTCGTGCGTATTCAGCTCCTGCTGTGTCACGAGAGCGGTCCAGTATGGGTCCATGTGCATCGAATGTGAGCGCGATGGCAACGATGGAGATAATGCGGCATCTGCTGTTGATGTAGCCTCTTCCCTGGCAACAACTTCCCGAGAAGGATTTGATCGAGCTCCGGCAAGGTCCGGAAGAGCGTCCAAGTGCACCACCATCAACGGACCGAGCCCCGCCCAAAACGGCCCATCCAGGTAATCGGTGCTGCAGCGCGGCGAAGAGGTATGCCTAGCTTCAGCTGTAGGTATCACCTTGATGGAGCGGAGCGGCGGCGGTGGCGGTGGTGAAGGGGAGCCTGGAACGGCGGGCGAGCTAGAAGCGGAAGGCAGCAGCGAGGATACAGAGGACCTTGGGGATGCGGTGCGCGACTGTGGCAAGCGCTCAGCACACCGCGTCTCAGAGTATGACGCCGGTGCCACCGTTTCCTCCTTATTGTGGCGCAAGTTCGTGGGGGTAGGGCGAGCGTGTGTGGCATCGCGTCTGTAATCGCTGGAACGTAGCCGCGATGACGGCAGTGGCGTTGGCACCGCTTTGGCTTTGACGACCAGCGAACTAGAACCCATCGGCGCGCCGCTTCCCTCCTTGCAACTGTTTACCAAAGAGGTCTGTGACCAGGTGTCGCTTGCCTCATCGGGCTGTACGGCTGTGGTCAGTGGTCCGCGATACTGACACGCTGAGGCGCTGCTCTTGCCGCTCTCAGCCCCCACTGCGGTAGGCGAGAAGAGGCGGAGGCGATTGCTCAGCACACGTGAAGATGGGGACTGAACAGTGCTCATGTCATACGAGTTGCCATTTCCTAGTGACCATCGCCGGTGCAGCACTGCTCGTTGAGAATGGTTCGGGTCGTTGCCAAGACAGCCACTCTGCATGCCTATGTTCTCATGACTCTCATCCATGCGGTTCCCCTGAGTGTCGTCGTCGTGATCCTCTTTGAGCACCCACACTGCGGGTGAGTGAGAGCGCGCCGATGTGGCAGACGCGGAGGTTGCAGTCGGCAGGACGGTCAACGCTGATGGCCTGCTCGTTGTTGGCGCGGTTACACACCGCTGTTGCAGCGACGAGAGCCACGACTCTTCGACGCAGCTGGACGAGGACAGTCTAAAGGTTTCCCCTGCTTCCATGGCCAACGTTGCACCATCGTCGCCATACCAACCGCCATCTTCACCGGCACTACAATTGCCCTTTGTCTGAAGCCCTGAAGAGACTGTCGATGTGTGGTTGCGGTGTGTAACGGCGGCATCACTCCAACGGAGCCCCGCATGTCGGCCCTCCCACATGTGCTTTGGTGATTGTTGGTGACTTCTCAGGGAGCTAAAAAGAACGAGGAAGGGACTGCGCAACACTCTCATGCAGTCCCATTCAAGACCAAACGAAAGGGGAAAGATAACTGATGTAACGCGATAAGCAGTACGCACTCCAACGCATGTTTTCCCACCTCGTCCTAAGTGGCGAGTTTTCAGCCTCTTTGGCGGACTATACCAATCAGGTATCCCTCCGCGCGCGCGTACCCCACAACCTCTAGCACTGGCAACGCTAGCAATACGACTCTTGCTGTGTTCAGGTCATCCTGCAGTAACTCTACGCAGGAATGGGTCGACTCATGTGTCCCCCTTTTTTCCTGGACCGCCCCCCAAGAATCTCTATCGTGATGAAGAGTCGAGAGGGTAGGAGGGGGGGAGGGAGTTAGGCGCTTGCAAACACTTGATTCCGCGATATCTGAAATGTGCAGGATGGCAAAAATGGGGTGAAGAGAGGGTCGATAATTGGTGAGGCATGTCGTTGGAATGGAGGAGAGTACGTTGGCTCACCTTTCATCCTCATCATTATGTCCTTTTTCTTCACCTGTTCGCCCCTCCCTGTTCTTCAGTTCTTCGTGCCGCACGCCTTCAAGAAGCAGCAGAGAAATGAGCGCCCACCGTACATGCCCCTGTGCGAGAGAGACAGAGCAGCATGACAGCTTGGTTTCGCTCGCCCAAGAGAAGGCGAGCTTGGGCTGTTGAGGGATTCTGTCAAGACTGGATAAAGCGTCTAGCTGGTTGGTGTGCTTGTGTGCGCGCTTCAGAAGAGAAAAAAATGAAAACGCGAGGCAGACACGCCTCGCTGCCCTCCAAGTACAGACACCTGCGCACACCCGTTCGCTCCTTTTTTACTGGTAGAGTTGAAAGGAAAGAGCGGTAGCGGGGGGAGGGGGGAAGAAAAGTGGAAACGAGCATGCGAAATGCGTGAACGATAGAAGGGAGGGGGAGGTAAACGAGGAGAGGGTGGTGGTGCAGCCGTGATGAGCACGCAGTACACCTCTCCTTCGGCAGAAGTGCATATCCATCGACACGTAAACGAGCGGGTCCTGCAATCTTGCACATCGACTGAAGAAACGATGCCGCATCTCTCACGCACATGCACATGGGTACGCGTGCAGACGTACATTGCAGGACCCTGTCACACCCTCTCTCCTTCCAGTGGAAAGTACGCATGTGCGTTCGGTACATACGTTGTGGCGTAGAGGAGGTTGCTTGACCTCGTCGTCCCTTCCTTTCTCCTCACCGTGAGTGGCAATACGGCTTCTCCTCCCTCCTGCCACGTTGCAGTGCTATTTCGCTTACTTGCCTGTCAGTTGAGCAGAATTGTGGAAGTTCCCAGTTGGCCTACTCGGCGCCGAGACAAAGCTCTTCGAATCATTTTGCATGGATGTATGTGTGTATGCAGTCTTTCCCTCTTTCCCACATGTCGCAGAGAGGGGGCGGAGAGGGTGGTGAGGACGCTCTCTTGGAGAATCATGGGAAGGCCCCCTCTCCCCAGGTGACATGAGAGGGCGTGGTGGGGAAGTGGGCAGGTGTGCGGCTCGCTCAACTGGTAAGCGAACCAAACACAAACAGCGAGGGATAACCACATGAAACGAGAAAAGCAAAAGTATCCTCTAACCTGTTATGCCTTCTGCTTCCCCCCTCTCGTGATGCTGCCGCCGGGGCAACACCCTCATCCATCAGTCCAACTTCTCTCTGTCACTGTGCCCTTGCTCTTGCGTGCGGTCGCGTACGCTCCCAAAGCACGATGACCTTCACCCAGCTTCTCCCTCGTTCTCTCTCCACACCCTCCCACTGACGGCGCCCAATCTCTAACATATGAGCCTAATCCGCGCCAATCTGCACGCACGCACAGAAGGGGGAGGGGAAAGGGAGACAGGGGGAAACAAAAGAAAGCCTTGCAACCCCCCCCCCAAGAAGGAAACGAAAAGCGTAAGTCATACGAGATCAGTGGCCAAACAGAAAGAGAAAGGCTATTAGGAGCACAGGGGAGACTCAGCTCAGAAACAAACCAACGAGCACACACGAAATCCCCTCACTACGCCGCCAGCACGAGTCCGCCATGTCTCTCCTTCGCTTTGTTGTTGTCGCTTTGTTTCCCCTTTAAAAATGTTATCGCCTCTTCAGAAGTGCTCTGATAAGACACAGTCAGAGAGCATAAGAGGGGGAGAAGAAACAGAGAAAGCGCACACGCACGCACATACACACCGAGAGACATGCAAGGGCACAGACCATATGTGTGTGCTTTGTTGTGGAGAAGGAGGTGGTGGTGGGGGGAGGGGGAAGAAAGAAAGACACCCACGATGAACGTGTACATCAACAAATCGGGGGAGGGAAGGGGAAGATATGGAAAAGCAACGCCGAAGTACAGGTGCGTATGCAGCAGCGACCCATATGTGTGGGAGGCTTCTGGGAATCGGAAAGAGGGGAAGGGATAGGGCTTCGTGTATTGCTTCTCTTCTTTATGGTGCTACGACTCTCGTCTACCTGTCCGCAACCGCTGCGTTGTTTTGCTCCTCCCTCGTTTGTTTGGTAGTAGACGTGTTTTGCATCATATTTTCTCCCTCCCCCCCCCCTCTACCCACAAGACAAACGCGGAGAGAGAGAGAGGAGAGGGGGGAGGGGAGGGGAGGGGAGGGGAACGGATGATCAACGGGTGCTAAAAGTCATCTTCGTCTTCATCTACGTTGTACTTGTCATCTGCGTCGTTGCTGTTGCCATCGTCGTCAAAGGAGGAGTACTCTTCATCGTCTATGCCACCTGGAGTGACAGCGTGGGCTGCTGATCCAACAGCCGGAATGGGGCCCAGCGGGGCCGCCGCGGACAGCCCGCCGATGCGCTGCATTGCTGATTGCCCTGCTATCTGCCTCTCTGCTGGGGCATACTCCTCAGCCTCGGAGGACGACGCCGTCGAAGCTGACGTCGATTGCGGCGAAGAGCCAGAGTGATCGCTGTCAGACGCAATTTCCGCTTCAGCCTCATCGTCGTCATCGTCACCACTCGCCGCGTGGGCGTTGGAGAACATAGTAGCGGCAGTTCCTACTGCCGCCGCCGCAACAGCCGGAGCCGGCGTTGGGCCTGCCTGCGCCCACATCTGTGCCCCCGTCCGAATATCATAGCTCTTGTTCTTCCCCGACTCGGAGCTCGCAGCCGGCATTAGACGCAGGGCCAGCAGTTCCTCGATCTCAGGCGGGCAATCCAGAGCACCATAGCTGGCGTAGCGATCCTCCATCGAGAGGTCGTGATCAGGGAAGTGTACGTCAAAGTGCGGCTTTGGCAGCTGCGGCTCCGTCGGTGTGAAGTCGTACACGTGGACAAATCGGTTCGCCTTGGGGTCCAACCGAGCCTCCGCAAACAGCTGCCGAAGCCCTGGTAGGCGCAAGTGAAATGGATAGAAGGAGATGTGGTGGCTCATCTCCACGACAGGGTCGGTCGAGGTGAAGATGTACAACTTGATGTGTTCACAATCGCGCGTGCGGAGCTGCTTGCACGCCACGTGGATCGTCATGTTCTTGCAATTACGTAGGAACACGCTCCCTTCGCACGCGGCAATCACGAGCTCGCCGCCCTCACAGTCATCGACGGTCATGCTGTCTAGCTCATCTAGCACCGCCGTGTGGCAGTCTGTCAGATACTCGATCTGCACCTGCTGCCCGGAGACTTGATTGTGACGCATGAAATGACGCTTCTTCCACTTGGAGATGAAGTACGTCGTGTTCTCGCCACCAGGCTGATTGTAGTCGGAGGCAGTATCATCGATGTCCTCGGTGCTAGTGTCCTCTTCCTCAGCAGCAGCAGCCGGTGTCTCAGTCGCAGCGGTGGACGGCACCACCCCAGTTACCCTGCCATGCACAAGCGCCGACAGGCAAGGATCGGGTCGATTGTCGACTGCGATGTGCAGCTGTTCCTGCAGCTCTGCACTGGTGCGCAAAGCCACTTCTTGCAGCCCAGCCTCTAGCTGCAGCACTCGTGCCGTGTACTGCAGACCGAGGTACTGCAGGTACTCTTGCACAATGCTCAGCTCTGTGACACCATTCTGCTTGGCATCCCTGAGTGCAGCAGTGGGGTGAAACACCAAAGGCTGATGGGCACCTGAGTTGTTGTTGCCGCCGGTGCTGACAGTTTGCAGTGCTGCCTCCATGATCATGGCCCGCATCTTTCCGTACTGCCCGGATGCCTCGAGCTTCTCGCGTATGATGCGCTCCGTCTCAACCAGGGTGCTAGACGCCATTACGAACGACGCTTTTCGGTGCGGGCTGCTGTAAATGTGAGCGCGTTCGTTCCGCCTGCTCTCTATAGTGCTGTGAAGTGGAGATACTGCTTGGATCTGTGGGGAGGTGCGACACTGTGGTACATGCCAGTCCACACAAGCAGAGACGCGTGGCGCGTGCGGATGTACACGACAAGTCAGGTCGCATAAAGAAAGAGAAGGGAGAATACGCCAAGCAGAAGGAGAGAGGTTATGGGAGCAATGGGGACGTAGGGGAGCACGTCAGGCATATAAACGAGAAGAGATTCAGTAGGTGAATAGAGACAGAGGAAGACTAGAAGAGATGAGTAGGGAGAAGTGGAGGGAGGGAGGCAGTTCACCGTAGAGAAAGAGAGGCACACGCAGGCAGGTATCTATAACGGCTAAGAACCGACGTTTCTGCAAGTCTGTGTGCGTGCGTGCCTAAGAGCGTTTCTTGTTTCAATGTGTCCATTTTGCCACCGAACACGAGTCAAACTCTACACTGCACCCGCCCCCTGCCACAGACCCACCACCCGGCGCGAAGCGGCGGCAGACACACCTCACGGCATTACTCCGACTCAGTCACCTCAGCACGACCCCTGCATCAAGCACCACCCACCCCTGCCTCGCATGTAGCCTCAGAGCCGTTCTCATCATACCGGCCGCTACCTGGTGCACCCCTCAGGGTGGCCCATGTTCCCCATACGAGCGGGCAGCGAGGGCCTGGTGGGATGCGTTCGAGTGACGCTGCCCTATCAATGTAGATGGCACAAACGTGTTCACTGCTACAGGTTGCTCCGACGCAACGTCATCCACAGCAAGACTGGCGACATCAGTGCCGATACGTTGCTCTGACATCCTTACGTCCTAGACGCTTGGACCTGTCACCGCCAGAAGCGGTTCGGCATTGGCAGGGATGAAGGGAGGCTATTTAGCCTCTTCACACAGAGCGAGTACTGGACCTTGAGATATCACACCAATATGTTTCCCATCATCAGGGCTAAGCGCGGACAACAAGACAGCAGCAGCTGATCAGTGAAGAAGTGTGTAAAAGATGAGCGCCGCATATTCCTCTCCCAGAGCAGCCTCGCTACACTACCCGCTTTCGACTCCACAGGCGACCTTTTTTGTGTGTGTGTGTAGGGGGGAAGGAGCACGCACGCACGCACAGACACACAAACACACAGACAGAAACATATGCATACATGCATATGCGCATAAATGTACACTTTAACACAATCGAAAGGGAGAAAACAACGAATAGGTGGCGTAAGTTAAAAAAAAGCCAAGTAATCGTGGAAAGTGTCCACACCTTTGGTAATCTCTCTCAGCTACTCTTTCCACGTACACACAACCGCTGCCCTCCCTCTCTTCCTTCTCCTTTTAATACCCTGTTCACTTCTCCAGTGGGGTAACACGCCATATCATCCTTCTCCGTCGTTGTCGGTGTTGATGTGGAAATGTACGCATGCATGTCTCTGTGTGTGGAGGCGGAAAGAAAGTCATCAAGAAGGGGTTTTCTGTATGCTCTCTCTTACGCCTTTCAGTCATGTCGCCAGTATAACTCACGTTGCTTCCATACTTCCTGCCCCGTCTTTTCTTTTTCCGAGCATCTACGCCTATGCATTATCCTCAAAGACGGTACTTTTTTTTTTTGCTCCCCCCTTCGTCGCCATTCTTTGTGTGTGCGTGTGTGCTCCACTACTACTAAAACAAGTTGAAGAATATGCGCGTACCCCCACCGTTGACGGCGATGACTCGGAAACAACGTCAGAACAAACGCAAAAGAGACACACCACAAATAAGCAAGCGCGAGTAAAGAACAGAGAGAGAGGTGGGAGAGAGGTGATGCGGAGAGGTCGTTCAGCCTGAACGACGACAGGGCAGAGGGAAGGAAAAAAAGGAAAACCAGCAATGGGGCGCGAGAGGGACACAAAACGGCGCGCGTGGTCAGCTTTTACATTCGCTCTTTCACACACCAACTTTACCCAGTTTGAGAGGCAACGCAAACAACAGGGGAAGAGGTAGGTGGAATTGTTGAGGTCGTGGTAGTGGGGAAGGGGGGGGGGGAGCAGCGGGCTCGAGATCAGGAGTCGAAAACCAGAGAAGCATCCTTAATTTTCTCCCTCCTTTCTCTCTCCTCCCTGATTCAGCACTTCCTAGGCACAAAGACATACTTGCACAGTTTCCTCAGGGCCCACGCATTCACACGCAACCCATAACCACTTGGAAAGTGTTACCCACAAAGATGTCGCAAAGCGAAGCGAAGATGATGAGATGACATAAGCCCATGGAAACCACACGCCCACACATACAGGCCAATAGGGAAGAAAGCAGAAACGTGCCCAAATGGAGAATGCGAAAGCAAAAAGATGGAGGCTAACACAGACGCACAAAGTGCACGCACGCACGCGGAGGGTGTGATGGGAAGAGAGAGGGCGGCGGTGACCATAGTAATGACTGCGGTTATAAAAAGAGAGCCGATTTCCTCACCTAAGCATGCAAACCCAGAAGGAGGAAAACATCAAGAGAATACAACACAAACGCACTCTACATACGCGTATATATATATATATATATATAGATAGATAGATGAAAATGCAAAGCAACACGCAGACATCAAAAGAAATAAGGTAACGCAGACACAGCCGAGCGATGCAGAGAGAGAGAGACGGAGATCAAAAGGTTCACCACACTTACAGACAAACATACACTAGGCAGGGAGAAACACCATGTGCACGAACAACGAAGAGAAAACAAAATCAGGTGCACAGAAACGATTAAGAAGAAAAAAAGGGGGTAAGAATAGCACACATGCACCGAGAAAGGGAGAGAAAGAGGAACACAAGGAAGAAAAGATGTAGAGGCCTTATGTGGTTGTTGTTGTTGTTTTCGCTTGTCTGTGGCGAGCGTTCCCCCCTTTTTTCTCTGTTTTCCTCGCTCTTCTCTCGTTTCCTTTTGGCTCTTGTGGTGCATGCGGCGGCAAACGGTGAAGTCCTGGAGGACGCACTATCGCAAAACAAAACAAAAAAGAATGACAGTCACAACGAGGCAGCTGGGAGAGAGGGACATCAAAGAGACGCAATGGGGGAGAGAAGAGGGGGAGGGAAGCGGGTTGTCACTGTATAGCATCAGCGACGATCAGAACAAAACACACAAAAATAAACAAAAAAAGTGACTTCGCAACCGATAGAAAACATCGACAGGAGGAAGAAACCGTACAGTTCGCTCAAAAAGTCTGCGCTAACTTCTATTACATCCAACAGTCATTGTGAGCCCAATCAAAGCAAGCCTTACTCGCAAACTTGCACATACAAAAATGGTTGCCTTGCTTTCCCACTCACTCCCCTTTCGTCCTACACTATTGCTGTTCTTTGAAATTCCCCCAGGGGAAAGCTGCGATGTCGCGTTTGTAGTGTCACCGCTGCTTCCCCATTCCCTTCGCTACCTCCGCCTCCCATGGCATGTCGAAGTCCCTTGGCGTGTCGACAATGGATACGGTACTGGCGACTTCTGACTTTTCCTTGGTTTTGCCGGCAGTGGGGCACTCCGCAGGCGCATCCGCACCCGCACTGTCGCATGTGGACACGGCAGCGCTCGCGAACGGTGACGTCTCCTCTTTCTACACCGCAGGTGACGGCTCATCTAGCAGGAGGTGCAGCGCCGTGCGGACGCGGCGGTCCAACAGCTTCGGCTCCTCCTCATACTGATAAAAGAGAAACCCGACGGAGAGCAGATATACGGTGCACACGAACCAGTGCCGCGGATAGGGCAGGCAACCGCGCAGGTTCTGTGTCAGTAAGAAGGAGCGAAGCGCTTGCATGGAGCAATACAGGGCGAGATCCATGCGACGTCTCTTCGGTTCTAGTAGCGTTGCCACTCCAGCAAGGGAGCACAGCGCCGTCACTGTCTTGGTGCCTCCGCCGCGGTGTTGCACGCCGAAGCAAGCGGAGCGCAGGATAACCCCAATGTATAAAGCGAGAACAAGGGAACTGATCAGCATCGAGCGTACGTTGTGCATGATTGTGGAAACCGGGTTTGTCATGAGGTGTCTGCGCTGGAACACCAGCATTGACACGAGGCGCTGCGGGCCGTAAAGCGGCATGCCAATGGTAAGTATGTTCTTGAAGATGAAGACAACTGCCCACATGTTGCACGAGTAGCCGCTGTGCGCCACCTGGCAAAGAATATTAGCGCCGCGTTGGCCAAAGTTCTCGATCACGGGAAGTTTCTTCGACCAGCAGTAGTCTACAAGATCGGGGATAAGACGCTCGCGGCAGAACCCAGAGTGGCCGCGGATGAGCTTTTCATGATAGGTGGAGATACGGTTCAGGAAACCCTGGTACGACTTCGGGAGAGTGTTGGGATTGAAGAGAGTGCTGTAGCCAATTTGGGCAGAGCTCAGACACATGAACACCACGTCGTAGTAGTAGAACTCCTGGACGACCTTTGGCATGCGTGGCAAAATATGGCGCTGTGAAAAGGTGTGGGCACTGCGAACGAACAGGTACAGGCAAAGCTCCGTGCGCGTCTCCTTGTTCATGACAAAGGCAGGTGTGGCACTAATACAGCCAGCCAGCAGCGACACGAACTTCTCTGAGGCTCCAAATGGCTTGAGAATGCGGAGCAGCGTCTGCCGACAGAAACGGAAGCTTGAGAAACCAGCGAAGACGGTTGCCCATTTTAGAGGATCTAGCGAGAGGAGCTCGGACGGGATGCGGGCTAAGAATGCTCTCGAGACACCACGCTTCACTAATGCCTTCATAACTCCTATAAGAATGCGACCGATGGCTGCGTAGATGCTATTACGAATAACAACTTTCAGTGTGTGCTTCAATGAGTAATGTTTGCAATGCTGAATCTCTCGCGACTCACTAGTGCTGGGGGTTCCGGGCTCCTGCATTTTCGCCCAGCACAGTAATGTTTGCAGCCTCAACCTACTCTTCAGATCTTGCCACGATTTCTGCTTCTCAGCACCGTCTGTTGTTAACTTTTTCCCTGCACCAGGGAGATGCTAGGTACTGTCTACAGCGTGGGAGAAAACATGTAGCGCAAGCTCTCTCTACCACTGTTTTTTTATGTCAACAACAACAAGAGGCCCTTGTGGTGATTTATATGATTTGCTTCGGAGGCAATTAATTCGTTAGTTGATCAGCACAGAAGGGGAGAAAGTTTGTGCTATTAACGACGTTGGACAGGGGAAAGGGTCGAGATGTCAGAAAAAATGCAAGAGGAGTGAGCAAGGAGAGAGCAGTTGTCTATCGTTTGGAGCTGCATGTGCCGCAAAGAGAAACAAAGTCGAGATTTTTGTTCTTGCTGAGTTGCTAGGGCTACCTCGTCACAAATCAAGAATCGAAAGGTTTTTTTTCTGCCTACTTCCGCTTGTACGTTCGCGGAGATAACACCACTTCAGAATGACTGCGTTGCAGCGAGAATCAAAACGCGAAAAAAGTGGTAGAGACATGAAAAGAAGCATATAACACAAAAGTCATCGCAAGGACGCATCAAGAAAAAGAAGACCCCAATCGAGACAGACTGCAGTACTAGAGATCAGAAAAGAAAATTTCCTTCTCCAACGTGATCGAATCTTTGTTCACACGCCTCACAAGTATCATCTCTCCATCTTTCTCGAGGAACCCTTTGGCTGCCCGCACATTTGATTCGTCGAGGGTAATAAACTGCGCCTTACGTTCCGCCTTCTTGCGGATCCGCTCGCGCCGCTGTGCTTTCTCTCGCTCCAGTCTTTCACGATTCGCTTGCAGACGAGCTGCATCTTTCTTCTGCTGCTCCTCTAACCCCTTTGCCATCCTGGCCGCCTTCTCAGCTTCCTCGGCAGAGTCGTCAACAAAAAAATGAAAAGCGCGAACGTGAGTCTGTTTGTTGCCCTTGGACTCGGCCTGCAAAACAAGTAATTTTTTCGCGTCGCTGTCAGGCGCTTTCAGGGCAAACGCAAGAAAGGGAGAGCGGGGTGTAGCGCTACTGACAACGGGCAACTCTGGGGTTTCTGTTGTAATAATGCGTCGCTCTTTGCCGTCGACGACATACCACTTGGCTCGCTCAGACGTTTCGTTTGAGCACGCGTACTGAAGCTGTACTCCAGAGGAGAACATGACAGACGCTGGAGGTGTAGATACGTTCAGCATTTTCACAGTCGACCAGTACCTACCACCATAACCAGATGACACACTTGTGTAGTAAAATTCATTGAAGGATGATACTACAGACAGCTTTCGACCTCCTTCATGCATCAAGTAATGCTGCTCAGCTTCTTCCAACTTCGAGATGACGGAAATCACATTGTAAACAAACCCATCCTCAGAACGGAACACAATAACCTTCTTTTCGTCAGCCTCGTTTACAGCTGTCGACACAAAGATGTACGCATCCTCTTCTTTCACGTAAATCACATGCCCGTTAAAATAAACATCACTCAGTACCCCAGTCGACTTGTCGCCTTTGAACACAAAACGTTTAATGCTACTTTCTTTGTGGATGGCGCCATCGCGAGCCACGAACGAAATAGCTGCATACTCCACGTCCCCATCCTCCAGCTGCCGAACTTGCTCGTGAGGACAGAACAGCTGATGGCCGATCATGATCCCCCTCAAACAGATGTCGCTCACATTTTCCACTGCTTCAAATGTTAAACCACTATCAAAAGTACAGTGCGTAGACTTAATCGATTTTAAGTTTTCACCATCTGTAGCAACAGTGTGGAAGCAGAGCGAGGTGTTAGAGAACTGAACAGTATGTTGTGATAGCTTGTCCTCCGCTCCAACAAGTGTATTTTGAGTCAACTCTACACGCAAAGCACCTGCACCAATGCAAACAGACGCAGTAAGAAATAGCACAGCAGCAATATAGTAGTGCATGATTATGTTGCCCAAAGTAGCGTGTTTCTCAACGACCAGGAAAAGAAGAGTGAATGCTAAGTCGATAACACACGGTAAGATGCTAGAGCAGGGAAAAAAAAGACTCAAAAGATGAACGGGAAAGGAGGTGATGTATACTTTCTTAACATTTAAAGTAAGTGTCTTGTGGCATCAGTCATGATGCCATTATTATTATTACTAGTTTATCTCAGCGCTTTAGGTTCGCGATGAGCATCCGCTACCTAGCCTTGCTTCTGCCCTCAATCTATGTAGAGACATTTCTGGCTGTGCGACAGAATAAACGTTACAGAGGTAATACTGGACTGGAGGTGCTAGAGCCATGCTCAATTTTTTTCTCCTCTTCTATGCACAAGTCTTCCCAGCCTGCAAAAAGCTATGCAACTATTTTTTCAAGCATTTTTTTACGATCAGGTTTTGTTTTCGCAGCTTCTTTCAAAAATCCTATTCTCTCAGCACTGATATCGAACTTTTGTATACAAAGGGAAAAAAGATTTCTAAAACAGAAAAAGAGCCTACGACAACATCTGCCACTACTTCTGCACGTTCGTCACTTTCAGGGAAACATAGGGATATTCCTGCTGCAAAGCACTAGTATCAGCAATCACATCATTTGCCAACGGTGTTGTCAAATCAGGGTACACCTGGGCAATTCGTTTCCGGATTTCGGCTTCCTTATCTACAGGCACCTGCAGCACCACAGCAATGAAACGTGGCGGAAGGCCAAACTTGAGCAGCGCCTCGATAAACACTCGCACCGCCTTAAGGTGAATCCAGGCAACGTAACAGGTGCAGTACTGCTGCCATAGCAGCGTATAAAGTGCCTTCTTCTCCTTTTCGGCCTTCTGCTGCAGCTTCTTCAATTCGGCGAAAGAAAGCTCGTCGGTCCCTTCCACCTCGCGAATGACATAACGCTTCTTTCGGCACGCCATTTTCACATCATCCATAACCTTCCTAAACATAACAATGCTGTTAAGTACGTATTCCTTGTCTTCGGCCACCATCCGGTTGGACTGCGGGCACACGTACTCATTCATCTTCCAGTACGTCGCCAGCCACTCTTTCTGTGCTGCTGAAGGTACCGCTACGAAAACGGTGACTAGCAACTCTGTATCAACAAAGCACTGGTTGTTCCGATTATAGAGTGCGACAAGCTCGCGAATCGGGCGAATGGACAGGTTTCCCTCACCCTTCCGGTTCGCTGCTATCAATTTGTTGCGAGTATCATTGTACTCCGCTAGCATGGCTCGAACGCGCTCATCAGCAGTAGTATTAATTCGAGCAAATTTCTCAATAAGACTCTGGATTGTCTCTTTGGGGTCGAACTGCGCAGTGCTCCACAGGAAGTTCTTGACGTAGCCAGCGGACGACATTTCCTGGGTTTGGTTAATTCGGAACGTTGTCACTACGCTACGAGGCTTTCCAGACGTTTCCTCCATCAGTCCAATCAGCTTCTGCAAAGTGTTCTCCATGATAGGGTCCAGTTTCGCCAACTCATCACTTGCTTCCATAAGAGAGTCCAACGTTCCAACCTTTAGGCTGGGGATGACAAAGTGGCGAAACGTCTGTCCCAGAGGGCCCATGTGACGCACAAGGGCTTCGTATTGAGCGGACTGCAGGGTGCCCTGCGAGTGCTGCAAGTAAGGCAGCGCAAGAATGAGAAAACTCTCACTCATCTCTCTCAGGAAGACTATTCTGCCTGTGAAAGCCTTCTGAAGAACGGGCAAGGGGTTGGTTTTAAGCGAGTAGAAAATTACATACTCCAATACCATTGAAGTGTGGAGTGACTAGAAGATCTGAAAAATTCCTAACAGCAGCTTTATTAATATACTCGTTTATATTGCTTAAACGGCGCATTGGGCTCGCAATGCTGCAAGCTACTCAGCTCTTTGCAATTAGCCCATAACACCACAAGTGTGAATGAAGCTTCTGCGGGGCACATTGCACCCACTGACGCAGTTGCCCCACATCTTCCTAAGTACTTGTCAGTTTCATTGCCGTGAGCTCAGTGATTCGGGAACACTGAATAGCATAGGTGCTACTACAAGTGCGTGGAAAGGCTCATCAACACTACTACAGCTGCAGCCAGTACGAAAAAAAAAGCAAGATTTCGTTACCTGGAAAATCACTCGCCTAAATGCGCTCAGGCAGAGAACGAAAATCATTCATTACCAAGGCGCCCATCGTCATAAAACACACGAGTCAAACCTCACTCTACTGGGTACTGCTGCAGACCCATCGCCCGGTGCCAAGCAACCGTAGACACACGCCTCGCAGCAATGTACCCACACTCAGCCGTCGGGGCACGGTCTCTGTCACAAACCTGAGCCAACCGCCCCCGTTCCTCAGGTCATCCCGCAGTCGTTCTCATCGTGCCAGTTGTTGCTTTGTGCATTCCTTGAGGTGATTCGCGTTCCCCATACAAGTGGGTGGAGGGGACTGTGCGGGATGCTTCCGGTTCGCGCTGATGCTTCCTATCGTTCGAATGGTGCATGCGAGCCAGTTGTCGAGCGTCCTCCCGACGGCGCACGGTCTACGACCCGATCGCCGACAGTGTCGCCGAACCGTTGTGGTCTCTCCGTCGCGGGTGCTTTGCCTTGTCGCCGCCAGGCGTGCTTCGACATTGGGGGGGGGGGCTGCTCGACTTACAAAAATAGTAAACGCTGCGCTTCAAACCTGCGAACTGGGGGGCACCTTGTCAGCGCCGTTGGGGCGGGATGCTCTCCATAGGCGGATCGATTGCACCCTCGGATATCTGGTACATCTCCTCATCACTTGGTGGCTGTGGGCGGGGATGCCGGGTCGGTTAGCTGCCATGTAGCGGTTGATGCCGCCGATGGTCTTATCTCCAGGGTGTGGGGGTTCTGGGCCAAGCACGGTTCCCCCCCTTATCGGGCACCAGTGGTTCCCGTGGTTTATCTGGTGCGCCGCGCCCAAGTGCATTCAATTGACTCAACGACTCTGTTTTTTTTCTTGCCTTTGTTCAAGGTGAGAGGGAGTGAATAGCATTGTGATTCAAAGAGTTTTGGTGCGGCGCGCTTCTTAACTTCCAAAGTCATTCATTTAGTCCTTCACCAGTGACGCTCATGACTAACAAACGCGCTAGAACGCATTTCAAACATTTGAACAAATATTCACTTCTGAGTTTTGCTTTCGCTGAGAGCGCTCTTTCAAGCAGTCAACGGCGAAGGTTGTGGTGGTGAGGAGGCTGCTGCACAGAAGCTGTCGTTTATAATGGCCAATGAGTATCTGATACGGCTGCAAAGCGGATGATGTTGGGTGTCTTCACTGCTATCAAGGACATGATCGTTTTGTCAATAATAATAATAAAGACGCACCCACACGCACACCCACGTCGAACCGAGCTTGCCCTCGCTGCCTTTTCTATCGTTCTGTCGCTGAGGCTTTTTGTGTGTCCTCGACTGAGAGCGAAAAAAAACTATACAACTGATTATTCGGTGATGTATACATCTCTTACCATGCTGCCGGCTAGCACTCTCGATTGACTTCCGCCTGCCATACTTTTCTCACCTTCTCCTACCTTTATTTATCGTTCCGTTATGTAGTCATAAGCAATGCTCTCATTTTTTTAGCAGGCTTGCCACAGAACAGCGAAATGGACTTTATTTCCTTTGACAATGGTGTTATAAAAAACCCATTCTATTGGAAAGACGCTGATGATGGCGACTGCAACCACAACACGCATCGAAAATGGAGGCGCCAACCGCGTGACACAATTAATAGTGCCAGAGCGGTATATACGCGCTATTTGCTTTCCAAAGAGAAGACACCATTCCAATTCAATCCCGAGACTGTGTGTTTCGCCGATTATGATGTCGGCAAGGAACACAAGATGCTTGTTACCTTCACAAACACGGCGACTGTTCCCAAAACATTCCGAGTGATGCCTATTCCGTCAAGGTATGCAAATATGGTGAGCATTGAGTACACTGTTCCACCGAAAATATCCCCAGGACTTTCGTGGAATATCATCGTCAAGTACCGACCTCGCGATCTTAGTGATATCTCCACTGCCATATATGTGAAAACCGACGAGGGTTACTTTGCAGTGCCACTGACCTCCTCGAAGAAAGCGTTTGTTTTTTCTTGGGAGCCGAAGAGCGTTAATTTTGGAACCGTGATTGTGGGCGAAAAACGAGCAAAGACAATTAGATTGCATAATAGCGGAGCGATGCCTGGGACTGTGATCCTTGGTGGAGATTTCAAATCTCTTCTCGAACAAAGAAGCGAGCATCCTATCGATGGCCGAAAAATGAGCCTTTTTCGGATATCACCACAGCAGTACAGAATAGAGATACCTCCCTTCTCCATGTCGCAGATAGTTATCAGGTTTGCCCCGCTGTATCCGATGCAGATCAGTAGCGAAATTACGTTCACAGAAAAGGATAATTCTCAGGTAGCTCATACTACTTCAATAACAGGCAGTAGCACAGATCTTCCAGTGTTTCTTACAACCGGGAAGCTGGAGTTTGGGGCGTGCTTTTACGGCGAGCGGTACTGGGATGAAGTGAGTATCGTCAATAAAAGTAACATTGCCGCGGTTGCAGAATTTCAAGTTCCTGTCCCATTGCTTGGCGCCCTTGCTGTTTTTCCATCTCGCGTGTGCGTGCAGTCTGGTGAAGAATACAGCGTGCGGGTTGTTTTCACGCCATCGAAGGACTTGCCGAAAGATTTCTTTTCGATGATCAAGTGCATTGTACAAGATCAAACACTGCCTCTCATTTTGAACATAGACGGGGTGCTGTCTCACCGAGCGCCTCGGTTGCCGCTGACTGCCGTTGATGTTGGCCGAATTGCGCTGCAAACGATGCAGTCAGTACAGGTGCCTGTCACAAACGAAGCGAGTGTGAAGCAACTCGTTGGATTCGAAAATCTTCCTCATTGGGTCACGGCAACACCTGACGTTTTGGAACTTGTACCTTTTGAGACGGCGAGCTTCACCCTTAAGATGGAGGCTCCGCAGGAGGGCCGTTTTTCACAGACCATAAAGCTCACAAACGAGTTTGGTGATACGCAATGCATTGCTCTCAGTGGTCAGGGAACACGTCCTGCGGCTGCACTGTCAGCGCGGACACTGCTGCTTCCCCCCTGCAACATTGGCCACAGTGTTTCTGCTACAACGGTTCTTTCCAATACAAACGGGAAACTGATTCAATTTAGCTTTCTTGTCCCTTGTTCTTTTTTCAAAGTCTCACCTAATACGGGGATTTTGCAACCGGGAGAAAGTGTTGTTGTGGCTATCTTTTTCCATGCGCCGATGGAGTTTGAGTATGTGGATCCCCTGCAATTGACTGTACCAGCGCAGCGGTCATCAAGGCCGAAGAAGGACACCCTCAATGGAATTATTTCTGAGGCATCCGCTCCGCAGAAGCACGCTATGTATAATGACTGGGAGTCGGGCAGCGAAAAAGAGATATGGAGCAAACATAGGCAGTTTCGAATCCAGTGCTGCTTGAACGGCTCAGACGATGAATGCTGTTTCATTGTAGTGCGGTGCTGTGCAGTGATGTCACCTGTAAGGATCGAGGAGGTAGGAAACGCACCGGGCACGCTGCCTGGAAAGCAACAGAAGCCTACTGACAGTGATATTCGACAGGGTTTTGCAAAGGCTTCCGTTGTCGCTGACAAAGATGAAAATGGCGCTGCGTCGCAAAGCTACAAGGGAGAGGTGCTCATTGATTTTGGGAAAGTTCCCATTCATCACGCCTCCACTCGTATGTTCAAGGTACGTAATACTGGCAGTGCGCCTTGCATGATTCGCGCTCCGCCGCTGAACCCGTTTTCCTCATTTTTGGTTGTGAGTGTGACATTTGACGAGGTACCGCCGAACACCGAAGCAGAGATACCTCTTTCCTTTCACCCACATACGTATGGGAATTTCAGTGAGACGATAAAGGTGGAGTTGGTTATGCTCGATGGCGCAGTCGTTTTTGCTGCTGTGAAGGTGCAGGGTACATGCACTCCAACACAGTTGACTATCACTTCAGCAGAAAGCGTTTCTCAACAGGACGCTGCTTCTCCTGTTTCTGTGCGATATATTGCGTTTGATTGCACACAGAAAGGCGAATCTACGCGGACGAGCCTGAGCTTTCACAACGTGGGCTTGTTCCCCCTTGATATCTTAATACGCAGCCATACGGAGGAAGATGAAGGGGTATACCCAGGGAGTAACGCTGTGCATTTTGATCCAAGAGACACACGGCCCTTTCTGGTACACCCGTGGGCGTTTACTATACAGCCGAACACAAGGCAAATCGTGGATGTTGTGTTTGCACCGTTGGACGCTGGGGTGTACTCGAAACGACTGAGCATTGCTGCCAGCGGCGAAAATCGTGAACTCGTTCTCGAGGGGCGAAGCGTGAGTAGCAGCTTCTACTGCTGTGTACCGATTTCCGACGTGAGGACAGGTAAACCGACAGCTATATCCTTTGAAGGCGGGATCGGTTGCCAGCCTGACTACCCGGTCACGTTGCTTTTTGCGGAGGAAGAAAGCAAAACACTGATACTTGGTAATCTTTTCAAAGACCTCAGTATGGAGTATGAGGTGCACAACTGGGAGCAGACGCGTCTTCTTGAAATGCATCCAGGGTGGAGTGTGGCACCGCTTTCGCAAATGATTGCGAGCGGAAAAGAGGCACGACTGTCTGTGCAGCGCTCATTTCCAGAGGATGAGGAGACTGAAGGTATGGCGTGTAGCAGCAACTCGTTCTTCCCGTTCCGATTCACAATTATTTTGAGAGGTGCTGGTGCCGGGATACTACCTTATCGCGTCCTTTACGTTGTCTGTGTTGATTAACGTTATCCTACGATGTACGATTATTATCATTATCCTTTGCGCGATTATGTGGAGGTTTTCAGCTGCCTATGTTTCATGCACAGTCTCCGTACTGGTGACCACGCATATGCCTTTCTGGCCCTGCATCCAAGATTGAATAATGAGGGGATGTACACAGAGGGGGATGCAGCTTTTTTTTTGTTTTTGTTTCGTTAGCATCTTGTGCTCTCGTTTCTTTTCCCCTTTGTGCGTAAAAAGAAAAGAGAACCAGCACCTCCCAACTTTGCCCTGTTGAGGGAGCTGTGAACACCTTGCACGCAAAAAGGAGACCAGCGGCTTCACCTTTACAAGCGAAAACAAGATCAACAACAAAAACAGAACGAAAGGGCAACCGAAAAAGAAAAACTAAACGCCCGAAGCATCACCGTTAGTGCAGCGTTGCTCGACTGGTGTTTACCTGTCACCGTGTGCGTGCGTGCTGGATGGGATCAACATGCACGGTGAGGCAGCATCCTCTATTTTGTTCTCGAAAAAAAGCGATGACTGACCTGAACAGCGAAAACATGAAGAGGTGATTGCCATTGCTTATACTCGGGAGAGGTGTTTCCCGATCCTGCCCACATGGCCTCAACCTTTTACTTCTGCATGTGCTCTTTTTCGTGTTTATTCTTGGCCAACCCTTGCTTCGCCTGTTGTGTGTCTCTTCTGGACTACTTTAATGGGTTCTTCAGCTGTGAGCTCTCTCTTTGCGGGTTGCTGCGCATTCTTGCATCATTTCATCTCTCTCCCTGGGGTCCTACACTGTTGTGTGTGTGTGTGTGTGTGTGTGTGTGTGTGTGTGTGTGTGTGTGTGTGTGTGTGTATGTGGCCGTACGCTGAGTACGCCCCTTCTGTACATTCGCTCATTTTTCATATTGAACGAAACAAGGAGGGATCAAAACGCATAGAATATGAAGGTGTGCTGCCGGCTGCTCTCTGCCGCAGATGCAGCGTCGCTCATACGGTGCATTGGCCCCTTTTCAGTGCACCGTGGTGAGACGAAGGGTGTAATTGAGGTGTTCTCCGGCGATCCCCAGCACCCCGTGAAGAAGCTTAACCTTCTTGACCTCGCCTATGTGGCCGCTCTCCCAGAGCTCACCAAGCTACTCTCCGAGGAGCTCAACGCTGAAGCACGTGTTGCTATTTTCGCAGCACGTGACGGGTGCTCGTTTTCGGCTGGCATCGACTTGAGGGTGCTCTCGGGGACGTCTCTGCCTTCTGGCGGCGGCGCCGGTGCCACTGCAGCATCTTTGAGCGACACCAAAGCCCCTGCAATGCTTCTTCAGCATCAGCATCGTGCTGTGCGCGCTTTTCAAGATGGGGTATCATCGCTGGCACGATGCCGCATACCCATCATTGCCGCAATCGATTACCACTGCATTGGTGGGGCAACGTCCATCGTATCTGCGTGCGACGTGCGGTACACCACAGCACGCGCAACCTTTTCTGTGAGGGAGGCGGCAGTGGGTCTCGCGGCGGACATTGGCGTCCTGCAGCGTCTTCCCGCCATTATTGGTGAGGGACGCACGCGCGAGCTTGCCTTCACGTGCCGCGACTTCAACGGCGTGGAGGCAAAGACAATGGGCTTTGTCGAGGAGGTGTGTACTGATTATTCAGCGCTCCTTGCCCATGCGCGTATGCGGGCAGCACAGATCGCTGCCAACTCGCCAC
This sequence comes from Leishmania lainsoni, assembly GCA_003664395.1. NCBI lineage: Eukaryota > Euglenozoa > Kinetoplastea > Trypanosomatida > Trypanosomatidae > Leishmania > Leishmania lainsoni. The sequence goes on from RAIA01000091.1 coordinate 221,485, forward strand.
TCGGCGTGCAGAACACAAAGCTAATACTGAACTGGGAACGGGAGCGCGCGGTCCAGACGTCACTGGAGTACCAAGCTGCAATCAACGCCTTTAGCCTTAAGTGCAACGACATCCCAGAGGCAGCGCGTGCATTTGCTGAGAAACGGGTACCTGTGTTTACTGATTACATGGCAAACCTCACAGGAGGCTTCCCGCAGTCAAAGCAATCGTGACTGTAATGGTTCAGAGCAGTTTTCCTTGCGAGAGGGTTTCCGCATGTGTGCGTGTGCCCCCATTTCTTCCCACACACACGCTCAAGCGAGCGTGAGGCTTTCTTCTGTACCTCCTTTCCCCCACTCCCTCCATGTAGCGCTCATTGTGCCTTTCATGTTTATCTTCGTGTGTGTGTGTGCTGTAGCGGATTTTCACTCTAGTTGAGTTCTAGCTTGTGTTTCTTGTGAATACTAGCGACTTGTTTGTTTGCTTGTCTCCCCTACAATGCTACTATTTTATCATTATGTTTCGCATCGTGTGCATGTCACTCTGTTATGTGAGCCATTCTCATCACTTCTTTCGCTTCATCATTTTCGTTTGCTGCAGCACAGCAGCTGACGGGGTACTCCGTCTTATCTCCTGTGCTCCCTCTATCGCTCTCTCACGACCTTCAACATGCTTCCCGCACGAAGTGGCTGGCGGGAGTGCTGTTCTCTGATTTCTAGGAGGTGTTGAGCTTATCCACAGCAGCAAAACCAAGAAAACGAGAATAACCGCTACGACTGGATCTTTGCCCTGGCAAGTGGTCACGATGCAACGGAGGAGAGGGAGAGTACGGAATTGAGCAAATGCTTTAATGTGTCTGCGTGCTTTCTCCCTTACTCTCCACTCAGACATGCTGAGCGCAGAAGAAGCAGGCAAGCGCTGGCCTGCATGATTGCTTACCCTGCCAACCACCCGTTTTTCCTCTAAGCGCTCTGTGGACTGGAGCGCAGTGACTGCTGCCCCTTGACTAAACGCGCGTGAGCTGCTCTTTCCTTCAGCATGTTCGACCCTCGCCGTTTCTTGTTGTTGCGGCCTACTCTTTCCTCTCTATGATTTCTCTTTCCGCGATATCTGCACTGTACACTTTTTTCGTGTTACTGTCTTTTCCCGACCCTCATGACTCACATGCTCACCGTTAACCCCCACTCTCCACCCCCACGTGCCCTCACTCACACCAACTTGCGGGTCTGTATTATATATATATATATATATATATATATATATACTTCATCTTTACACCAAACAAAACCCTATCGATCTCCAGCACCTCCAGCACCTCTAGCACCTCTAGCACCCCTCTCTCCCCCTCTTTCTCTTAAGCAACAGCAACAAAAAAGAAGTAAAGCAGGAAAAAAAAAGCTATCTCCCCTCACTGCCGTTGAAAAGGTAACGAGAAGAAACAAACACAAGCCTTCATCAGCTCCAAAGCAAGTATCACTAGTAACTTACTGGTCTTTATTGTTCTCTTTCGTGTACGCGTGTGCGTGTATCCTCCCTCCCCTCTTCCCCCTAACCCTACACCCCTTCCTTCATTTATTGTACTCGCGACTCCGCCCCCTCCCCCACGTATTATTGTGGTACAAACGGTTCCACTTTTTTTTTCGGCTTCCGCTTATTTGTCGCGCCCAAACCACTCCCTCTCAGCTAAGCATTTCCCAGGTACCTCTCTGTCTTTGACCCCCCCCTCCCTTCTGTTTTTGGTGTTTTCAGCTGTGTGTGTTCTTACTACTACTTTCCTCTCACGCATCAGCTTGTTGCTGTTGTTGCTGCTGCTGCTGCCCTCCCCTGCCCTTCTTCCAACCATCTCCCTTTTTCCCTAGCGTTTTACCGCCTTTCTTTCTTTCTTTTGCTGCCCTACTGACTTGCTCGGAGAAGAAATAAAAGCAACAGCAGCAATCTCATCTTTTTTGTTGTTCAGTATTTCAGTCGTTTATTTGCTTCTGGGTTGGGATTCTACCTTTACGTAGACCTCCTCCAGCTGCTCTTCTCCCTCCCACACACATCTAGCTTTTCCCTTTTCGTGTGTGTGTGTGTGTGTGTGTGACACAGTTTGTGTATGAGTGTTTTTTTTTCTCGTTCTTGTTGTTTCCCTGAGTTACTTTTGACTGTGTACCTTTTTTTTTCTGACTGACTGCCACTCAAAACATCAGCTGTTGGTGTTATTGTTCTGCTTCTTCGTTCCCTTCCAGTTTCACGCGTGCCTCTCTGGGTGTGCATGGGCAGCAACAGAAGCCAAACGGATTGCCTGCAAGAGGAAAAAAAAAGGGGGATCAAGGGAAGTCATAGTTGCAGCAAGACGTTGAAGAAAAAGTGGAAAAAGGTCAAGTAAACAAGAAGGTAATTGCTGATTGAAATAGCGAAAGGAGGCAGTTCAAAACAGTGGAAGTCGCAGAAGAATTGTGCGCGTGTGCGTGTGTGTTTTCTCTTTTTCTTGTCTCGCTGTGTATTTTCACAAGCGTTCTCTTTTTTTTTCGTGTGAAGTCCATTTTCTCCCACAGAAAATCTTGCCTCTCTCTTTTTCTCTTCTTCTGGTGGTCTCGTTGTACTGTCTGTCTTCGTAGAAACGTCTTCCCACTAGTGTGTGTGTGTGTGCGTGTATGTATTTGCGTTTTACTTGTCTCTCTGTCGATTCCTGTTCTTTTCTTTCCCACCATCTTCAGAGGCTAATAAAAAAAAACCAAAGCACTGGATAACAGAGAACGACTGTGTTAGTGTGTGTGTGTGTGTGCTTTTTGATTGATTCACTGTGCTCCTTTTATTTTCCCCTTGCCACTTTTTCTGTGTCTCTCTCCCCTCTCTCTCTTGTGCATCTTCTTTCGCAGCGTTATTTTTCGCCGTCGCCCTCTGCCCATCTCGGTGTGGGTGTGTGTCTCTGCGTCTGTGCCACTTTCCATATCCCGTCTCTCTTTTTTTTTTCTTATTTCACTGCCCATTCACGTACAGAAAAGGGGAAAAGAAGAAAGCGGAGAAGAGAACAAAGGCTCCAGCGCTCTTACCTCTATTCTCTTCTCGTTCTACTTTGCTGCTCATATTCACACACGTATTTCTAGGGAAGAAGCGCACTGTTCTTTTCTCCCCTTCCTCTCATCCTCCTGCTTCATTCGGTGCTTTCATTTTCGTCTTATTTTTATTGTCGCTCTTTGCGTGTCTGCGTGCCCGTGTGTATTTCTGTGTGTTTGCGTTTTGTGTGTTCCTTTTTTCCCCTTTTGCGCCACTCCGCCCCGTTTGTCTGCTGTCTTTTTCTGTCTCTTTGGCGCTCGCTTGTCTCGTTGTACTGTGTGTGCAGGTGATCTGCCCTGAGATTGCTCCTTGCAGTCGCTTCTTGGCTTGTTAATCTCTCCATTTTTTTCCATTTCTCCTTGTTGTTGTTTTTCTCTCTCGTTCTTAGTTGATTTTGTGGTTGCATTCTATCGCTTTTCCTTTTCAGTGTTATCTCTTGGTGTTTTTCTTTCGTGCTTGCTGTCGCCCCCTCCCCCTTTCCTCTTCACTCCTCCCTCTCCCTTTGTGGAAGTGTGGGAAAAATAAGCAGGAGACAATAAAAGAGGAAGAAAGCTTCTACTTTTTTTTTCCCTTGCCTCTTGCCTGGCCTGTGTGGATCTCTGACTCGTTGTCCTACCGTTTGTGCGATTCGCACTTCTATTTTTTGTTTGTTGTTTTCTTGCTTCACTGTAGGTTTTTTTTTTCTTGTTGTTTGTTTGTTTGTTTCAGTCTTAGCGTGTGTGTACGTTTCTAGCTGATGGTGTTGATTCACCTCTCTCGCCTCTACCCTTTCTCCCTTCCTCTCTCTCTCACGCATTCCTTTTCTTGTGTTTCTCTTTTTCAAACTCCCCCTTTCGCTTACTTGTACGAGTGTGGTGTGCTCTTCTTGCGTGCGTGATTCTGTGTGTGTGTGTGTGTGTCTTTTTCTTTTATTTCGGTGGTCACCTACGGCGTCCTATCGCCCTCACACAGGCGCTTCTACTGTAGGACACGGACAACCAAACACATTCACAGTATTACGAGTGCCCCCCGTGTGTCATCGTTGCCCCTCTCATCGTTGTCGTTTTTACGTTTTTTTTTTCCTTTTGTTTCTCTCTTCGGTTTCTTTACTTCTTTTCTCTTTCCCTCTCTCTTCCGCTTCCGGTAGAAGCACACAAAAGGAAGCGGTGCAAGAAAAAGAGAAAAGAACGTAACATTCGTCTGCACCTCTCGCGCTCTTCTTTCTTCTCGGTTCTTTTTTTTTTGTTTTTTTTTTCTTGTAATTCGTCCGCTTTGTGATCCACTCTGCCCTGTTCACGACGCAGAAATTCGTTGTTGGTCCCACACACTCACACACTCTCTCTTTTGGTTCTCGTGCTACCACCCCCGCTCTTCTCCTTCCATCTTTGCCACATTCTTCTCTGTCATTTTGTGCGTCTTGAGTAGAGTTTGTTGTTCTGTCTGAGTTTCTTTTTTTTTTCGTTTATTCATTGGCCGATCACTTCTTCTTTTCTTCCAGCAAGCGAGGGAATATCACTGCGTCACAAGCATACGGACAAAGAGGCGCACCCTATACAAGAAGAATGGAGCATGCTGCCGCCCAGACTCAGAGCCTCTACTCCAGTGCCAATCCCCATAGCACCAACATCAGTACCTACGGTAACACCGTTTCCCCCTACCTCTCCAACAACAGTCCGAACGCCGTCATGTACGCCGGTGGAAGCAGCAGCAACGGTGGTTTGCCGTCGCCTACCTCTGTCGCCACGGTGTACACCCCCACCACGCACGCCTCGGCAAACCAGGTGATCCGCCAGCAGGCGCAGAGAACTGCGCAGCAGAATATGAATCAGTCGCAGACGAGCACCACCTTCAGCGCCTACGGCGGTGCTGCGGGCAGCGGCTCTGGCAGTGGCTTTTTCTACTCTACTCCGCCGACGCAGGCAGCCGGGGCACAGCCCATATACTCTGCCAATGCATCTGCCGCTGCAATGTTCCCGATCCGTGGTGGATCCACCTCCATGTCTCCAACGCAGATGGCCCCAACCCAGATGCTGACACCTCAGGCTAACGTGGCCGCTGCCGCAGCAGCGGTGTGGACCAGTGCTGCGGCCAACATCAACGTTGGCAGCAAGCTCTTCGTTGGTCAGGTCCCTGCAGTGTGTACTGAGGACCAGTTACGCCCTCTCTTTGCGCAGTTTGGCAGCCTGCTAGAGATCAAGATCATGCGGGAGCCGAATGGCCGCAGCAAGGGAAGCGCGTGGGTGCGCTACGAATCGGAGGAGTCTGCGCAGCGTGCTATCAATTCCCTCAACGAGAAGCACGTTGTGCCGCCACAGACGAACCCGCTACGTGTGCAATTCGCCGCGCCCAGCACCAACCGCATGTCGCAGGTTTCCCAGCCCCAGTCCCTCTCGGCCCTTAGTACCATAATGCCGCCCTCTGCAGTCATGCAGCCGCAGCCGCAGCCGAACTACGCCACCGCAGCGACCTATGCAACCCCACAGGGCTACGCGGGTGCTACCACGGCGTACATGCAGGGGCAGTACGCGACCTCGTCCAACCTGATGACCTTGCGTACCTCTCCCCAGCAGCAGGCAGCGGTGCCGCCCCCTGCTGGCAAGATCGAGTATCTGCAGAGCAACCAGCCTGGCGGACTTATCTACTCTACTTCCCCAACCGCTGTTGATGCGATGCAGCAGCAGCAGCAGGCACCACAGCAGCAGCAGCAACAGGCACCACAGCAGCAGCAGGTGGTGTACACAACCGGCAGCCAGATGCGTAGTGTAATGTACACCCCGGATCCGTTTGGCATGACGAGTCAGATGACTGCTGCGCCACCTCAGCAGCATAATCAGTGGTGCAGCTAAAGCGAACCAACCATCTCCGAGCCTCTCTTTTTTTTCCCCTTTTCTTGCTTGTCATTTCTTCTCGTGTGTTTTGCGTTTCTACCTTTCTTCCTTACGGTACACATAGCACATGGGATATGCGTGTCTGTGTGTGTCTGCCAATATCAGCGTACGAGGAAGGTGTTTTTTTTTTTTTTAGTTTCCCCGTACCATCAATATGTGCCTTGCGTCTGTGATTCTCTCTGTCTACGAACGTGCTTGTGCTCATGCCATTTTCTGCTTCTCTGTACTCATGCGTAGGCGTTTTTGTGTGCGTGTGCGCGCACGCGCATGAATGTACGTGCGCCTGTCTGTCTCTCGCGTGGGCAATCTTTATATTTTCTTTCTTCTCTTTTACTGTTTTGTTTTGTGCTCTTACATCCCTCTTGTCACTTCTCTCTCTCTCTCTTTTTTTGTTCACCGCAATCTCCGGTTGTCCTCGTAAAACCCACTTCGTGTGCTTTCATTTTGAGTGTGTGTCTTCTCAGCTAGTGTATGAGTTGACGATGCTGAGGGGTGAGTCTGCTTGCCGCGTGGCGTGTCCCATTTCGTGTGCGTGTGTGTGTACGTGTGTGTACGTGTGTGCGTGTGTGGACTTGAGTTTCCCCCCTTTTTCCTTTATGTTTCACCACCCTTTCTAACGATGTACGCTTCTCTCTGTTTCTGTCTCACTTTTGATGCTCGTTTTGCTTCCACTCGCATCTCGCATTCTTTTTTGGCTTTTGTCTTCCCTCTCCCTATACCCCCTCCCCTCCCTCTCTGTTGTTTTCTCTCTTCCAGGCTAATGCGATGCCCAATTGGTTCTGTTTCTGTTTGTGCGTTTATCGCAGTCTACATATGTGTGTGTGTGCCTGTGCCTGTGTGTGTGTGTGTGTGTGTGTGTGTCTCACTCTTCGTCGTCTTCATCCACCACCGCTGCTGCTTTCACACTCACCCACGCCAGTTGCCTTGTGCTTTGACAGCGTCTCCTTTTGTCGAAGTCGCGTCTCTGACTCGGTATTCAAATTCATAAGACAACCCTACTCCTCTCTCTCCTCCCCCCTCCACCCACCCACCCACAGGCACACAGAGGCACATCGATACAGGCAGCGACGGAAGAACCCTGAAGCCGCCACGTGTTTCTTACTCGTCTCTTTCCCCCTTTTGTTTGGACCTTCCTCACCTCTGTGTTCGACATCTATGATCGTTTTTTTTTGTTGTTGTTTTTCTCGATTATGGCTAGCCTCTTTATCTTACTAGGTTCACTCTTCATTTTCTCCTCTCTCTCGCTGTATTTAGCGAAAGGTAAGTGCCCACCTGCTTAGAGAAGAGGATCGTTGCCATCCCCACACCCTCTTCCCCATCGTCTCCCCTATGAGCCTGTGAGTGTGTATGCACACTTCTTTATGTGTATCAAAGCGCAGGCCACAATGTTTCTTCACTCGTTTTTCTTCCCCCCCCCTCCTCGCCCCCTCCCAACTGACATCCCACTCCCTTTCTTCTTTTCCCTCTCTTTTCTTTTCGTTCTCTTCATTTCATCATCTCTCCTTGTTTCTCTTTTCTTTCCTCTTGCCCACGCCCTCATCTCTCTTTCCCCCTCCCTCTCCCCTCTTCTACATTCACTATCTCGCCCTTCAAGTACGAGAGACATGCCTATCTTTCACCCGAGTACACACAGACACACTCTCTCTCTCTTATGTGGCTCTCAGACATCTATGCATGCATCTAAAATTTCTTTCGTGGGGTTTACTAACTATGCCCGTGTGTGTGTGTTTTTTCCCTTTCTTTCCCCCCCCCTCTAATGCGTTCCTTTTCCTCTTTTTCTGTTCGCTCTATAGATTTCCCGAAGCTTTCTCTTCCTCCCCCTTTATGTCGCTGCTTTTCTGCTTCCTCCGGTCTCTCCGCTCACGTGTGTGTGTGTGTGTTGATGCATTCAGGCTCCCTCGTCTCTTTCAATGTTTGCTGTTCCTCCTCTTCTCGGGTTCGGCACATTTTCCCCCACGTCTCTCGCACTACATCTACCTCTGTTGCTGTTTGTTTTGGCTGCCCCTGAGACGCCATCGCCAACACGTTTGTGTATGCGTACCACTCACAGCCGACAAAACTGTCACCACCGCTTTCTCTCTTCCCCTCTCCACGTTCGATGTAGCCGCTCAAGCAAACATCTCCGCCAAGAACAACAACAACAACAAAAAATTAACGCAGCAGAGAGAGAGAGAGGCGCCTGAGTGCAAAAGGGGGAGAGGGGGTGGGAGGGCGACAAAGAGGGAAGTGCGGTGGAAGCGGAGACATAAAGTGGAGAAAGACAATGTGCTCATTTGGCGTTCGATGAACAAAACACGCAACCGAAGAGGAGAGAGAGAGAGGGGGGGGCAGGCGTTTTTTTTTTCCGTCTTCCAACATCTCCACCTCCACCACGAGCAGGTCAGCACGCACACGCATGTACGACCACAGCCCACCATGCTCTGCTGGACTGCAGCTCTGTCCTGGTCGTCTGGAACGAACCGCCTGCCGCGGACTCCGGCCACGCGCCTCGCGGGCCCGTCTCACCCTGCCTCATTCCCCCCCCCCCCCCGCATACGTGGGGCGCGATCGGCGCCACACGGACTCGAGTGGGCTGCGCGCCGCGGCACAGGCGGGTAGCGTCCAGGGTCCTGCTCGAGGACGGAAGCGGTGGCGCCTGTCGGGAGGGCTAGTAGAGGGTGCACCAGGTGCATGCCGGAGGTGCGCAGGGAGGAAGCCGGCCAGCTGCAGGCCACGCCCCTCGGACACCCTGCACCCCGCCTGTGGGACATGCCTCTCCCTCAGTCGCCTCACACCGCGGCGTCCCAGAAGGTGGTGTGGAGACCCTCCGCAGTGGAGCCTGGAGGGCGCGATGGTGCAACGCGGGCAAGAGAAGGCCAACTCTCAAGCGAAAAAGTGGGACGAAAGCAGGAGGAGAAAGCACAAAAAGGTCGGAGATCAGATGACAGAGGAGCTATGTGAGGGGAGAGGGGGGGCGGGGGCAGCGCTGCTGAAGAATAGCTTCAGCTGTCGTTTCCACTTCTCGTTCTTCTTTTCTGCTCATCTTCCTTCCCTCTCTCTCCCGACTTGTACTGTCCTCATTTTACCGGGTGAGTCGTACGCGCGAGGCAATTGTGTCTCTGTGATGGTCAGACTGAAGTGCCCCTCTCGTTCTCGTGTCTCTTTGTTCGACCGTGTTATATCGTCATTTCCTCGCTTCTTTTTTTCGTTTCATGTCTCTCTGTTTCTCTCTGCATCTCTTTAGTTCTTCGCCCCTTTCCCCCTTCTCAGAATGCGTGTTTTCTTTCCGTTGTCTTGTCCCACAGCTTTGCGCTGTTCTTCTTTTTGTGTGTGTGGGGGGGAGGGAGGCTTCATTTCTTGTCTTCCCCGTGCACCTTCTCTCGATTTTGCCTTGCGCTGTTTTGTTCGCGCTCTCTCTCTCTCTGTGTGTGTGTGCCTTGTGTTCAATGGTGTTCTTATCTTCTTCTGTTCCCCTCTTCATTTTCTTGTTTACTTCATCCACACGTTCTCCCAACTTCCCTTTTTTCCCCTTTGATCAAGCCGTCACCTCTCTCTGTCTGTGTCAGTAGCGAGTGAGTATGTCGATGCGAGTTGGGTAATCGATAATATTCGTTTTTTGTTTTTTTTTTCGCATCACGGCTTTTTGGCTTGCGCTGCCATCGTCTCGGTGGTGTTTTTTCTCTCCAGGCTGAAATCTTCTTCACTTGATACGCTTAAATCACCACCGCTGTTGTGCTCTTCTACTCGCACCACCAGCAAAGTGCACCTTTAGCAACAGGCCTGCCTCTCTCACACATTTTCGCTTTCTGGGGGTATTCCCTGCCAACCACTACTACTACTCTGCGCTCTCCTACGAATCCTCTCAAGCACGCAGGCGTTTTGATCAGACTGGTGTGCGTGTTGAGCACTTGTGTTTTTTGAATGTGTTAGGCAAGACACCATGATGTCTGCGGAAAGAGGCGAGTGATGGAAAGTAGGCAGAACAGCACTGCTGAGTCTGGCAGCGTCCCCCTACCCCAGCGGGGGATGGCGAGGAGGACGTTGCTGGGTAGTGATGTACCTTGTGGATGAGGCGAATCAATTGAAAGCCTATGGTAGCATTATCAGGCGACAGAATGGATTGATGCTGATGATGGAGACGAGGCTGTTTCGTCAACACACGGTCATCACTCATTTCCCTAAAGAGGGAAGGGTTGACCCAAGTATACACATACGCAGAAAGGGGAGATGAGTGCGTGTGAAAGTAAGTGGAAAGGAAAGGTAGCACAGTACGTACCTGCATCTTCGTCTCCTTGGACGGGGAGAGGAGTAGGCTTTTCTCTTGTATCCCTTCCTCTATATCTCCCTTCACCGCTGTTTTTTTTTTCCTTTTTCCTGCCGGCTTGTCTTTGTCTCTTTCTCTCTCTCTCTCTCTCACACACACACACACAGGCATCAGACTTTGCTATGTTGCACTGCTTCCTCGCCCCATTGTTGTTGCTGTTCCTTCTCTCGTCTGTCTCCTATGCTGTTGTTGTTGCCGTCCCCACTCTTTTCTTTTTTTTCTGGTGCCGAATGTTCTCTCTCTCTTACTGATGTTCGCGTTGTGGCCCCCTCCCCCCTCCCCCTCTGGCCATGCATGTACAGGTATGGGCACATTCATGGACAAGTTGCTTACTGGATGAGTGTGATTGTTTGGGTGGTTGAGACGATGGAGCGTTTCACACTCTTGAAACAAACGCAGCTCACACTCACTCCTCCTCTCCGTTCCACCAGCTGTGCATCACTTCACTGTTCGCCCCTACCTACAATACGCCACTTCTTTCCCTCTTTTTTTTTCTACTGGACAAGTGGATCCTGAGGGAGGCGGCCACCTCACTCTGGTATCAGTGCCCAATACTCCTCTCTCTGTGGAGAAGCCAAGCAGCCTGCAGTGTGCCCTCGGGTACGCGGCGCTGCGGGCTGCCTGGTGTCAGCGGAGAGGTCTGGACTGGTGCTGTGCTGAAGAGGCGGGCGGTGTGATGATCACGACTACACCAGCTCAGCACGACTCGTGCCGATGGGTCGATAAATCGAGCCATCCGTCTACTGTCTTCTGACTTCAGCTGCGTTGCAGTGACGCCGAGCCTAATCCTGGGCCTGACCTGCCCTGTATGCAGTGGTATTGCAGTGGGTGGAGTGGCGCCAGACGGTGCTGGGTGGGCCCCGCTCCCTGGCATCGTCGCAGTCCAGCAGAGGCGTGGATGGGCTGTGGTCGTACGTGCGTGTGCATGCTGACCTGCTCGTGGTGGAGGTGAAGATGTTGGAAGACGGAAAAAAAACATGTTTGCTGCCTTATGCGTGGGTGTCCCTCTCCCCCACCCCACACAGTCGCGCACAGGTACGCCCCTGCTTCCTGCTCTATTTCCCTCCCTCTCTCCCTTTTGCTCTCTCCTCGTCTTCATTGCGTTCTCTTCTGTTGCCCATTGTATCCTCTTTCACCACCGTTCGAGCTGGTTCACTTATTCGTGTCTTTCATCTCCGGCAGCGCGCGTTTAGGTCGAGAGAAATGAAAAGAACGAGATGTGTAGTCCCTGGCACTTGTGCTAGTCGCATGCGTCCCTTCGGCATTCCTCCACAAATTGGGAGGATAAGTGCACCGCATCTTTGATGTGCGCGCGGGTCTCATTTCTCCGGTGCGCAGCCGTGCGACAGGGACCGGATCCTCGTCGATCTGCCGTTGTTATGTCTTTGCGCGTGGGCGTATCTGTATTTCATATGGATTGTGCTCTTTCTCGTGTGCATCCCACGCTGTCAGTGCTCTTAGTGACTGTGTAGGCAAGGAGGCTGAGGGAAGATTCCCCTGCGTTCTTCGGCGGAGGCGGTAATTCCCAGCACATCGACTGGAGGAGCCGACTTGCGGTGGCTCCGTGGGATTGTGGTGCGAAGGCGTAGGGGAAAAGGGCCCAGCACCGGTCTAGAAGCCCCCACGGTGGTTCTTCCTCCACGGTTGCGCATGAAGTCAGCGATCCCGCGCTGAGCCCTGCAAAGAAGAATAAAAGCTGAGAGAAGTCCGTCCCCCGCCAGACCGCGTTGCCACGAACGGGAACAATCTCTCAAGTGCCCGCTCGCATAGCGGTGACTTCTTAGGCCCGAGTAAAGGCAGTGCCGAGTCGTCTGCGGCTCTCGGCAGGCCATTCACCAAGCTTTGTTGTATAGCAATGTAGAAGAGCACCACATCTACGCCCCCTCTGAGAAGTAGAAGCTTCTTGTGGGCGCGCACAGCCGACTCAGCCAGTGGCCTCTTCCAATTCTGCCGAAGCCGTGGTGCATCTCCTGTCTTGCCACGATTGCAGACTGACCTGTGACCGGTGCGATGCGCAGTCTCCGGTCTCTGGCGCCCACTAGCTCTTCTGACAGAAGGGACTGCAAACACAGCATAACTGCTTGGAGCTCTGCGTGTGTCGAGTGCTTCGCTGTGAGGTACTCATGGTTCGTGGCAGCGGGTCCGAAGCCCGCCCTTGCGGCTGGCCTTCGCCGAACCGGCCTGGCGGGCACACGCCTGCACCAGCGCGTCACGTCCGCAAAGAGGCGCTGCGGTGGACGTCGACACTTCATCCGCTTCACCAGCTGCTGCGCGTCCTATCGCGGCAACCGCGCCGCTGCCGCATACCGCCCGCGGAGCCTCGCACCCTTTCCATGGCGGGTCGTGATGCGCACATTGAAGTCGCCGGCAAGTTCTCCGAACCCCCGGATATTACCACATGCCCCGTGCGGAGGGTCCCTCCATGTTGCCTGCTCTCGCTGCACAGTGCCACGCCAGCTTCAGGACGAGTGCGGCGCGTGGGTTGGTATAGTTTGGAGCTGAGGCCGTGCTCCGATCAGAGGTGGCGTTACTCTACGGCGCGTCTGCCCCACTGCTTTGCACCACTTTGATGGGTCTGCGAGAGGCTGGGGTAGAGTTGGGTTTTACTTACTTAGCATGTCAGAATGGACTTGTTGAGTGCACGTGTTTGGATATTCCTTGTTTGTTTTTTTTTCCCAGTGCTTTCCTGTAGCGCGTTTGTGTTATCATCCTTCTTTTCGTGTGTTGCGGCCTCTGAGTCGTGTGGTCTCTCAACCTTTGAGCGGTGGTGAAGGAATACGACTGGAATGCTCCGCCTTTTTTTTTCTCGCCTCTCAAACGCCAGTCTTCACCTGTCTTGGCAGTGCGTCAGTTCCTAGCGGGCGTCCTTTCTCTAAGGCACGACTGTGCGAGGTGAGAGCGTGTTGCGGAAGTCAAATGTGGTTCGGACAAGGCGGAGTGCAAAGGGTGACGCTCACACGAAGAAGGGCGATACGGCAGGGATGAAGAGACGTGAGGACTGTGCCTCAGCCCATATCAGCACAATCCGGTGTGACTGAAGCTTACTTTACGTTCCCTTTCATCTACACCATTCTGCAGCACAATTTAATCTCGACCGAAGCGTTAAGCTTCCGTTTCCCCCCCCCCCTCCCCCGCGACACCAAACATAATTGGGCGAAGAGGTACCACCCACCCCGACTCTCGTTTTTTTGTTTTCTTTTCTCCGCCTCTCTCTGTAGTTGTGCGCGTCATTCCGCGTATTTGTCCTCTTTCGTGCCCCTTTCCATCGACTACGCCACAGCAGAAGACACGCCGGCTCTGTCGGTAGGTCGAGTTCTTGTCAATTTTTGTATTCTTTGTAGCCGAGGGGAGCGACACAGATGAGGTGGCCTAACGATGCGTTTTCCTGCTTTGTTTCTCTTGGGCGAAGACAGGACACTTGGACTTTGACCGTGTGCATGTCATTACTCGTGATAGCCACATGTGGCCATAATTTCTTCGGCATTGGGATCTCATCACGTACGGTACTTTCGCATCCTCGTTTCTGCTGTAGCGCTTTTCTTATTTTCTTTTTCTTTTCTGCCTCTCATTGGTGCTCCCAGTCAGTGTTTTGTGCTACACACCGCTTCTCCCGTTTTCAGTTTGTTAAGAGATGAGTATGGCGGCCAATCACTTCCCCCCCCCCTCCCCCTCCCCGGAGGTTTTCAGCGGATGACGCTGTCTGCGCAAATGGCGTGATAAGGAGTCTCCACCACTACGTGCAGGCGTATTTACCACGGCGCAAGAGGGTGCTGCGACCCGTCTTGTGAGCAGCATAGTGTCTGCGTGTGATCTCTCTCAGGAGAGAGAGCTTGTGGTTCTGCCTGAAGAGTTTCATAGTGGTGTTACCCTCGTCACCGCTAGGGGGACGAGGATCCGGTCCCTGTCGCACGGCTGCGTACCGGAGAAATGAGACCCGCGCGCACATCAAAGATGCGGTGCACTTATCCTCCCAATTTGTGGAGGAATGCCGAAGGGACGCATGCGACTAGCACAAGTGCCAGGGACTACACATCCCGTTCTTTTCATTCCTCTCACCTTTCCCTCTACCCAGTCGCGTGGCAGCACTTGTGTGTGTGTACGGTGAGGTTTTGTGTCTCTGTCTCTGGTTTCTCTTGTTTCTTCTCTTGTTTCTTTCTCTTTTGGCCGTCTGCTGTCTTGGCGGAATCGACACTACGACTGTGCCGCAAAGAAAGCCTAGAAAAGAAGATGCTGAGCTGCAACAACAACACACCACACCACACACACACACACGCTGAAGAAAAACCCCGAGGCGAGACCTCTTCCTTCACCTCCTCTTCTAGTGGAGCCAATACAAAGAAGAAAAGGAGGAAGGTCGGGTACCACCACTGGCGACAGCAGAGGTACTGTGCTTCGATGTGTCCGACAGCAAGCAACTGAAAGGCATCCAGAACCTCTGCAACATAGCCGCAACATGTTGACACCTGTGCCGAGTACGCATATCTCTGTGTGTTTATCAGCGACGGTGTACACCAAGGCACTTATGCGCGTGCCGTGAGTCTAAAGAACCCTTTTATCCACTCATTCCTCTCTCATTGTTTTCCCAACTCACTCTGACTACGACAATGACCTGTGGTGGTTTAGTCAGCCCGCTCTTCCTCTCCCTTGTCGCTGTACGTGAGAGCTCTCCTGCTAGCCTCTTTGCTCTTTTTCCCCCTTTCACCTTCACTACTACCCTTGTAACTTCTAGTAGTTCCCTATCCCCCCTCTCTCTCTCTGCTTCTCGCAGAGGTGCCGAGAATCACACGCACCCGCATACACACGAAACGGGGCAGCCACAGCCACAATCGCACGCAAACAACAAAAAACACTCCTAAGTCAACTCAGCAACGACGAAGGCATTACTCTTTGCCCTCTCTCTCTCTCCAATCTAGATTTCGCTACACTGGCACATTCCCGTGACAGAGGCACGGACGCCTGTGCTGGCAGCCCATCCACACGTCTATCCACCTGAACTCCACTGCACGGTGAGGGAGAAAGAGAGCACCAGTGCCTGCACTCGAACGTCGCCAGGGCTTCGTTTTTGTGTCTCCCCTGTGGTTGGCCTGCGCGCGTGACGTCTTTGTTTTTTCGTGTGCGAAAGACACGAATTGGAAGGGAGGCGAGTGTGTGTGGGGGGGGAGAGAAGCAGGCCGACGGACGTACATGCAGCGAACAAGAGCTGTCATTGTGTCCTATTTGACCCCACCATCTTTGCACGCTTTCCCGTTCTCCTCATCCACCTGCCTTTCTCCACTTGTCACTACTTCAACGTCAGTCGAAGGCATTTCTCGCTCACCATTGCGCTTCGCCAGCCTTTAACCTCACCGTATCTGCACGTGTCCGCCCGCGCGCGTGTGTGTGCGTGTTGGTGCCGAGACTTTACCGTAGGGTACATCACTTCTCTTTTTCTACATTTATTCTCCTGTGGTGGCGCACTGCTTTCGCTCTGTTGTGCTTACAGATGAACCCCTACTACGCCGCTCCGCCGCCACAGCAGCAGCAGCAGCATCTATCGCGGCCTTCGGTGGACTTGGACGACCTTTTCGGAGGTTCTACCACCGCCAATGAACAGAAGCCTCCCCACGTTGCTCCAGGTGAGCCGGTCCCACCCCCGTACGATGCCCTTAACACCGGGTACTCGTTAGCGCCACCTCCGGGGCATCACGCTGCTGCACCGGTGCTGCCGCAGTCGTACAACGGATACAGCAATGGCAATCAAAGTTTTTACTCTGGAGAAGCCCATCACCAGCAGCAACAGCAGCAGTCGTATAACCTGCAGGCTGCTGTTCCGGTGTCTGCGTCTCCTTACGGGATTCCGGCTCCCCCTAATGCGTCCTCGTCACCATCGCTGATTATGCCTGGCATGGCCCCGCCACCACAGCTACCCCAGCAACAGCAGCAGTACGGAGCGGGGCCACGCTCTTACGACGCTTGCTCTTCTGCGCCCGCGAATGGCATGGTTGCAGCGGCTCCCCTGTTTCAACAGCAGCCGCAGGTGTACGCCCAGCAACGGCAGCTGCAGCAGCCGATGCCTGAGCCAGCGCAGCAGCAGCAGCAGCAGCAGTTGTTTCCCCCGAGCAGCAGCGGCAGTGTTAATCCCAGTGGGTCTGCTGTTGTTGCGGTCCCGACGGCGGCGGCTGGGGTTGGCAGTGGCGCGACGCCTTCTAGGTCTGCGGAAGAAGACGACCGTCTGCAGCTGGAGCGTATCATCCGCCTGCGCCGCGAACTGGAGCAGGAGCAGGAGCGGGAGCAGCGCAAGAAAGAGGAGCTGCAGACGTGGGGCTGCTCGGTTTGCACCTTCCGAAACAAGCTGAACGAAGTCAAGTGCGAGATGTGCGGCTCTACGAGGTCTGGGTACACGGCACCTGCTGCGACGGAGCAGCTAGCTCAGCTGCGGCAACAGCAGCAGCAACAGATTCCTTCCACGGCGTCCCCCTCACACAGCAACGCTGGCGTCACGGACTGGCAGTGCGGCATGTGCCTCGCCCCGAACGAGGCGCATGCGGAGCGGTGTAAGGTGTGCTACGCCTACCGTAGTAGCGGCACCCCGGTCCCGAGGGCGTCTCCGTCTGGGGCCGCAGCCAACGCGAATCCACTCGGCGTCGCCTCGAGCACGCCGTTCACGACAAACTGGAAGTGCAGCGTGTGCGGTGAGGTGAACCCACCATCGAAGGCGAACTGCAAGGTTTGCAGCGGATTCCAGCGCAATGGCACCCCGGTAACGGACGCTGTCACGGCGCCTACCAACGAGAGCAGCCACAGGGCCCACGCGAATAGCAGCGCGGACCCGCCACTGCCGACGGTGTGGTCATGCTCTGTGTGCACCTTTGAGAACTCTGTCTCCGCTGCGCTCTGCAAGGCGTGCGAGAGCGGTCAGCGTCCACGCCACCTGGCGCCCAAGGACAAAGAGAAGCGCGCTAGTAGCAAACACAATGGCAGCCGTGACAGCAGTTCCAAGGACGGCTACAGCGGCGGTGAGAAGAGCTCATCGTCCAAGCATCAGTGGCCGTGCGGAACGTGTACCTTCTTGAACCCAATCGGTCGAAAGAAGTGCGACATGTGCGGCGCGAAGCGGCCAGAGTCATACGCTGCGGAGGCGGACACGACGGAGGCACAGGCAGCGGCCAAGCAGGAGGCGCAGGACGACGCCGAGGAGGTCGCATGGCAAGACGACGACTCGGTGACGGAGTGTAACAACTGCCACACGACTTTCACGTTTCTCATCCGCCGCCACCACTGCCGGTTGTGCGGGTACGTGTTCTGCGCGCACTGCTCCAACTACAGCTTGCCGCTCACGATGGGCGGCCTCCCGCAGCGTGTGTGTGTGAACTGCTACAAGGCACGATTAGAGGAGGAGAAGAAGACGAAGAAGGCGCGCCGTTGGCTGGATAATTAGCGAGGGTGTATGTGTGTAGACGGATGGGGCGATATAGCAGAGCGGGCAGAGCAGCACACGTGTCGTTTTGTTGAATTTTGTTCTCTCTTTCGGCTAGTACCGCTTCTGCCCGTACATATGCTTGAATGCGTGTGGATCACATCCTCTCCTCCTCCTCCTCCTCCTCCACTTACTCGTTCGCTATTCCTCCTCCTCTCTTCCTGCTGTCTTTGTCTCCACTTCTGCCCCTCTAATCAACTTTCCTTTGCCCTTCCTTTTCCCTTTCCGTCTCCTCCACCCTCACCTTCTCCCTCTCCCCCCTCTCCCCCTCTCTCTCTTTGTTTCTCGCCTGTACATCTTGCCCGGCTCTTGTCTTGGTCTTCGGGGTCTCTTTTTCATGCGAGGGTGGCACCATTGTTGTTGACGCTCTTGTTTGACTTGTCCACATTTGATCTGCCACTTCGTCTACTTGTGTTTGTGAGTCAGTGCAGCCGTGTGTGTGTCTGACTCGCGCTCTTCCTTTGTTGCTCAAGGCGCTTGTGACTGGACTCATTCCTGAGCGTGTGTACATGTCTAACCTACTTCATCATCACCACCGTCTCTTGTCGTGAGGCATTCCAGGGAGAGCTGCTGACTCCTCCTTCAAGCTGAACTTGTTCTTCTGATCTTCGAATAATCCTACCGCCGTGCTTGATGTTCGGAGTGCTCGTGTGTGTTTGCTAGCGTCTTCTGTCCGTCGGTTGCACTGGTTGTGCACTCTTCTCCATGCTCTGTGCGGCTCTGCGCGACTAGTTCTCTTATTCGCTCTCACTCTGCTTGTTTCGATTCTGTCGCCGCCACTGGCGATGTTTTCTTCCCCAGCGTTGCTCCGTTTCTCCCCTTTTCAAGCTTCGCCGCTATTTACGCCTTGGGTCGTGGTAAGCAGATACGACCACCATAGTGCCACTCTCATTACCTCTTTCTTGTTTCACCTCATTCCCACGTGTACACACCTATGATACTTGTTCTTCCGGTAAGCGGGCTTACTGAAGAAATGTATGTGTCTTCTGCTCCTCCTTCGCAGAGTGTGTGTGTGGGGGGGGCGAAGAGGGCTGTGGATGCAGGAAACCAGTCACATTGATGCTGCTGCTTTCTTGGAAAATGAGATTCACCATCATCATTGTTCTCCCCCTCCCTTCACCCACCCCGTGCTCTTCGGACTACTCCCCTATTACCTCACGCTTCCGTGTGTGTGTGTGTGTGGGTGGGGTACTGTGGTGGTGCAATGTGTGGGGCACCTCCTGCGTGGTTCGTTCGTTTTCTTTTTTTTTCATCTTTGACTTCTCTTCGACATCTTCTTGTTGGCGTGCGTGTGTGCGTGGGTTTGATGACCGTATCTTCGCTTCTTCCTGTCTATCTGTATGTTATTGCTTCGACACGCGCCCATGCCCGAAAAATCCAGCAAAAGACGTGATGCGAACAACATGAAAGGCGCGGGGGGGAGGAGGGACAGGTGTGTGTGTGTGTGTGGAATTGCATCCCACACCCTCATGCCGGTTTCTTTCCTCCCCATTCCTCACTTGTGCACCTCCACCGATTCTCGTGTGTTCGTTGACTGTGTTCCCCCCTTCCTACCTCTTCTCAATCTCGCTGTCTTTTGTCATCTCTCACTCTGCTGCCGCTGCTGCTGTACGCCTGCCACTTCCTCATGCCCGCTGTCATTCACCATACTCTTTGCCTTCCTTCTCCCTTTTTCTGCGCTCGCACACCCACGTACATCACACACACACACACACACACACACACACATCACACGAACATCACACACTGCTGCTGCTGCTGCTGCTGGGAAACGTTTGCCTTATCAAACAAAAAAAAACGTCAATCAGGTCGGTCTACCGTCTGATCATTTTCTCTTCATCTTCGTGCTTCATTCAAAAGCAAGGAATAGGAAAAACAACATCGGAAATTGTCGGCTTTCTCATCTCGTCACCATGGGCTTCTTCGATGCTGACCTCAGCTACCCCACCGTGCGCACGGAGCGCATGAAGCACAAGCGCCGTCGCCTTGTGCAGGGCCCAAACTCGTACTTCATGGACGTGAGCTGCCCGCGCTGCCGCCAAGTGACCGTGGTGTACAGTCATGCCACTACGGCGGTGGAGTGCAAGGGCTGCTCTAAGAAGCTTTGCCGCCCCACTGGTGGTAAGGCCCTGCTCGTGGAGGGCTGCGGGTACCGCCGCAAGCCGGACCACTAATCACGTTCTCCTCTCCCTTTCGCGAGTGTGTGTGTGTGTCTCATGCTTCACAGACGAAGCATGAGACACACACACACACCCACATTCACACAAGAGAGAGAGAGGGAGGGGTGCACGAGATGCGTGGCGTGTATGTTTCCCCGTTTGTTTGTATTATCCTTGCGAATGAGGAGCAGCAGACGAAGAATGAAATGGTGTGGCGCGAAGGTACACATGTGTTCCTATGGTAGACACGGGAGAGGGTATGGGATTGGAGGGACTCTCTCCCTTCCCTACCTTCCCTCTCTGTCTCCTCTCTGCGCTCTCTGTCGCCGCCGAGTCCGAATATTTTTCCTTCATTTATGTGTTGTTGTTTGGTCTCCTTTCCCCTCCCCTTCTGTCTATGTGTGTGTCGTGAGCAGGAGAAAGGGGAGCTAATGTTGGCGCAGGTGTGTGTGTGTGTGTGTGTGTGTGTCTGTCTGTCTGTGTCGGAGGCTCCGTGTGTCTCATGGCGTACCCAAGCAGGCACAGAGGCATTGGCGCAACTCACACAGTGCCTTCTTCCTACTTCCCCACATCGCACAGCTCTCCCATCGACGTTCGTAAGAGTTGTAGTTGCGTCTACCGCTACCGCTGACTGCTACAACCTTCTCTACACACATACGGTATGCGCACGTATGCATGCACTGAACATCCGTAGGGCGGAAGGAATCGCACCCCAGAGAAAAACAACCACAGGAAAAAGCAGTAATGAGCAGAGCACAAGTTGCTCAGCATCCCACGTCTGGGGGCTCGAAGTTGCCGGCATTTCTTCTCTGCTCTAGTCGTGTGCTCCCCTCCTCTCTCCCTTTTGTTGGTGCATGTCGCCGATAATGAGCAAATAGCAAGGGGGACGTGGCTGGTGAGGGTGGAGGCGAGGACCGTGAAGACAAGGAACTACCCGCTACCTGGGATGGAGAAGTAGGGAGCACGGGAAGCCTGTTTACTTCAGGACGCTGGCACTCGTGCAACAGCTTTCTTTAGGTCTCGATGAACGTGTCTCTTCCTCTCCCTCTGACCCCTAATGCAAGCGGCACGTGGATGGCATGCCGACCTCTCCAATGTCTGTAGCCGCGTGCGCTCTTCCCAAGTGTGAAAATTTTTGTTTTTCTTGTCGTCTTTTTCTCTCGGCGCACACTAGCGCATTCTTCCGCCACCACTAACCCAATCACAATAGCCACATCGGCACATCCATGCTTAGCAGCTCTGTCGAGGCGGTGGATGAGGAGACGCTGCACGCCCTTCTCATCCACCTTGGAGACGTACCCAGCGGCGTCATAGCGGCAGAAGGGCAAGCGGCGCCAAACGCACCTGCCAAGCTGGAGACTACTTCCTCGCCTGACTTCCTGTCAGGTACCTTTTCTGGCCTGGCAAACGAATGCAGCAAAGGTGACGCCAATGCCGACGACGACATTCCCGAGTACGCGCTCCCCGATGCGCAGTACATTGAGCGCACGATGCTCCCCCTGCTATTGCGTGGGTTGGAGGTGGTCGCGCAGGTTCGCCCGCCTGACCCCCTCGCCTTCCTTGGCGCGTACATGATCTGCAACAACCCACAGAAGCCGCCGGCCGAGAATAGCTCCTCAGCTTCGGCGAAAGGCCTTGAGAAAGTGACCCCCAGTAGGGTAAGTGCAGCTGTCGATGGCACCGCTCCTCCTGCGCTTGAGGAGGTAGTGACGCAGGCCATGAGTCGTTTTTCCACCTCCAAGAGCAACACCAGCGCCACCCCGAAGCCCACTGTGGCTGTCGGCCGTGCTGCCTCAGCGGTGACGAAGAACTCCTAGGATGTCTTGCAAGCCGCACGCGCGTCGCCATGGCACCCTCGTCTTCTCTCATCACTCGCATTGACCAACGACTGTTTTCTTGTGTGTGTTGTCCACGCTGCACACGAGCAGCGGCAGCGCCCACTGCTGCAGCAAAGCAGTGAAAGCGGAAGACGTAGAGGTGTGGCCCCCTTCACGATGTATTGGGCGTGTGCCGTGCCTTGCACGGTATGATGGAGCTTGCAGTGCGGAGCCTCCTCCTTATGCACATACACACACATACACACACACACACACACCAGAAGGTGGCATTTGCATGCCTTGTCAAGGCGGAACGGAGCCGGGATCAGCTGATCTACTGCATGCCCGTCTTCTTAAGTGCACCCCCCTTTCCCTCGTCTACATCTTGGCGTGTGTGTGTGTGTGTTCCCCACGCACGGGCAATAAGAAAAGAGGAGAGTGAGAGGGTGTGCGGAACTTTAGTCACACGTGATGCTGCATCACTGTATCTCTGCCTTCAAAGACTCAGCAATGCCCCCCCCCTTCTCCCCCAACTCCTTCTCGTCCAACGGCTCGCACCTAACATCTACTTCCCTTCTCTCTCTACCTTCTTTTCATTCTCTTTCTTCTTATATGCTTTTGCATTTGATATGGTGCTGCCGCGCCAGCATCATTCTACTTCTGAGAAACACCTTCATCTACGTGCACCGAGGCTCCATGACTCATCGACTGGAGCTCACAGCACTTACATTCGCCTTGCCTCTCTTTTCTTTGTTCGCTTGCCTTCGCTTCGTGTGTATTTCTGCCTTCTTGCTGCTGTAGTTAACGTGACGCGCAACATTCAGAGACACATACACATGTGCGTGCGCTTCTGCTTCATAATCTAGTAAGCTGACTGGAGGTGTCACGTCGCTGTATGCTGCTTGACTGACAATAGCTCATGAATACTCATACAAACATCGGCCCTACAATCCTCCCCTGTGCTCCTTCTCATTTCCCACCTCCGCTGCTCATTAGCCTTAGATCAATTGCCCACAGCACGTAATCGTTCTCGCACTCGTTGCATCTGCCAGCAACCTGCGCCGGTGCCGAGTGGAAAACGTCGAGGCTTCTCGACTTGCGCATTTTTTTTCCCTCCTTCCTGGTCATCTTCATGGAGGTGTCCTCCGCCGGTGCACAGAGCCCCGAGTACCAGCGGGGAGTCAGCGATGCGGAGAGGCATCGCAGGGCAACGGAGGAAAACTGGATACGGCCGGCCCTTGGCCCAATAGTATGGCTGGGCGTGCCTCTCTTGTTGGCGTGGCTGCACATGCGCCGTGTCTCGCTGGGCAGTCCGTTCGGCAGCAGATCCCCCAGCAGCAGCGGCAACCCTTTCCAGGACATGATGGCTCAGATGATGCCCATTAAGAAGCGCCAGTTTCGTGTCGACGTGAAAGGCACCAGGTTCTCCGACATCGTTGGCATCCCGGAAGCGAAAGCCGAGGTACGCCAGTATGTCGACTTCCTCACGGAGCCGAACAAGTTCACTCGTCTTGGGGCGCGGCTGCCGAAGGGATGCCTCTTGACGGGAGAGCCCGGCACGGGCAAGACACTTCTGGCCAAGGCCGTCGCCGGTGAAGCAAACGTGCCTTTCTTTAGTTGCAACGGTGCGGATTTTATTGAGATAATGGGTGGCAGTGGACCAAAGCGGGTGCGTGAGCTCTTCGAAGAGGCGCGGGCGGCCGCACCAGCAATCGTCTTTATTGACGAAATTGACGCCATCGGTTCCCGCGCCGGTAAGCAGGGTGGCTCCGTCAGCAGCGAGGAGAATCGCACAATCAACCAGCTGCTCGCCGAGTTGGATGGGCTTAGCACGAGCACCGACCCGATCGTTGTGCTGGCCGCCACAAACTTCCAGGAGAACATCGACAAGGCGCTGCTGCGCGAGGGTCGCTTCGACCGCAAGGTCGTCATTGAGATGCCGGACCTCTCAGCCCGTCGAGAGCTCTTCGAGCACTACCTCAGCCGTATCTGCACTGGTGACCCAAACGGCCGCACAAAGGATGAGGAGGGCAGGGATCTGGTGCTGGACACCAGTGTGAGCAACAAGGCAATGGCAGATGAGCTGGCGGACCTCACGCCAGGGCTGTCGCCGGCCACGGTGGCCACGGTGGTAAACGAGGCGGCACTGCAGAGCGGAATCGCCGGTAAGCCGCTCGTGCAGCTGCCGGATCTGCTTGAGGCACTGGACAACACCCTCATGGGCCGAAAGCACCGCAATCGCCAAAGCGACCAATCGGCTCGCCGCACCGCGCTTCACGAAGCTGGTCACGCCCTCGCAGCGTGGATGATGCCCACTGTGCAGAAGGTGTTGAAGATAAGCATCACTCCGCGCGGGAACGCGATGGGCTACACGCAGCGCGCCGGGACTGAGTTTCACGAGTACCAAACAAACGCGACGCTCTTTGCTGACATGGTGGTCATGCTTGGCGGCCGCGCAGCAGAGGAGGTGATGCTAGGCGACGTGTCGGCCGGTGCGATGGACGACTTGCAGCGGGCCACCGACGTGGCACTGAAGCAGATGCTGGCGTTCGGCATGAGCACACACACGGGGCTATTGTCGTACCACCCTGACTACACCCAGGCAGGGCGGGACTTCACGACGTTTTCGAACGACGCCCAGTACCGCGCCGAATTGGAGGCGCAGAAGCTCCTGCGGCTGCCCATTCCACTGCTGTGGACATCATCAAGCGCCACAAGGACAAGGTGGAGATTATGGTGAAGGCGCTACTAGAGAAGAAGGAGCTCTCGACACGCGATATTGAGCAGCTCTGGGGCCCGCGGCCGTCGACGCCGACAGTTGAGGACATTGTGCGCAAGGTCATCGAGGTGACTGGCAGCTACGCCGAGATCGCTGCGACCGTTGGTCCTACGGCGGCAGCCGTGGTGGCGCCAAACATGGCGAGGTTGTCTTAGTGCTGGTGGGATGGGTGAGGCATCGGAAGGGGCGCCTCTCTGTTCTGGCAATGTGCCCGCGTGTCGTTTTTCTTTTTGTGGCGCCGCGCTCAACGCCAGCGGTTGTCGTCTTCACACGCACAACACAACACCCACGTGTCTCGTATGTGTGCCTGTGTGTGTGTGTGTGAGTGTTGTGCGTGTCATTATCTTTCATGATGGCCTGTTCGCATGACATCGTGGTCGGCAGGGCATACCTCTCTCTGATGAGTGTAAAAGGGTCAAGAAAATCTATGAAGAGAGGCACCCATGCACACCCGCTCTCGTGCCCCTAACCGTGAATACATGCGCGTATATACGTTTACGCGCCCCCTTCCTGTCCGTCCCCTGCTCCCTGCCCTCGGTGCTACAGGCTTTCATCTCTTTCTGCTACTTCTACTGCTGATGGATTCTGATTACCCCACTCACCCCTTCCTGTCCTGGCGCCATTTCTCTCCCCAATACCTCCCTTCTCCTCCCCCCCCCTCTACCCCCCAACACGCATACAGAGTTGCTTTTCGCGCCACAGAAAACCCTCATGAAGAGAGCCACGACGCACGCCGCATACTGAAGACGAAGACGACATCATTAGCAGAGTCCAGTGTAGCTCCTCTCCAAACTCTTCTCCACCTTTTCACCCCTCCCCCTCATCCCTTCGTTTCTTTACTCTGTTTTGTTTGTGTGTGTTTTCTCCCTCACCCCCGCTAAGATTGTGTCGCCTCGCTTTTCTGCCCCCCCCCTGACGCATCCCGCTCGTTGTCAGCGGCACACTCACCTAAATACATTCACCAGCGCAAGGAAGCAGATATCCTAGTCATCCACATGTCCAAGATCTCCCCGCAGACTCTGTCGGAGGCCATTCAGGCCGTCCTGAAGGTGGACAAGGAGCGCAAGTTCAAAGAAAGCATCGATCTCCAGGTCAACCTGAAGAACTATGACCCCCAGAAGGATAAGCGTTTCTCTGGCTCCCTGAAGCTGCCGAACGTGTGCCGCCCGCGCATGACGGTATGCCTGCTGTGCGACCTTGTGCACGAGGACATCGCCAAGAAGGAGGGTGTGCCGACCATGAACCAGGAGGAGCTCAAGAAGCTCAACAAGAACAAGAAGCTGGTGAAGAAGATGTGCAACCAGTACGACGCCTTCCTGTGCTCGGAGTCGATCATCAAGACCGTGCCGCGTCTGGTGGGCCCGCACATGCACCGTATGGGCAAGTTCCCGACGGTGTGCTCGCCCAGCGAGTCGCTCACAGAGAAGGTTGTGGAGCTGCGCTCGACCGTGAAGTTCCAGCTGAAGAAAGTGCTGTGCCTTGGCACCTGCATTGGCCACATTGAGATGAACGAGGAGCAGCTCCGCCAGAACGTCATGATGGCGATCAACTTCCTTGTGTCGCTCCTGAAGAAGAACTGGCAGAACCTGAAGTCGGCGTACATCAAGTCGACCATGGGCAGGCCGCAGCGCATCTATTAGGCAGACAAGAGCGTTCCTGTGTCGGAGAAGCCGTTCTTGTTGAGGGTTTGGCTTTTGCTCTGCCCCTTTCTCTCTCTTTCACCCCAGCACATCACGTGGTGTGCCACGCCCGCGTGCACGCTCGTATGCGTGTCTGTTCGTTTTTTCGTTTGTGTTTTTTTGCCTTTTCTTTTGATGTTTGCCAGTTTTTCTTGCTCGGTGTGTGCTCAGCGAACGATGTGTGCCTGTCTGCGTGCGTGCCTGCCTGTCTCTCTCTCTCTCTCTTCTGTGTGTGCGGCGCAAGGCGAGGATCTCGGGTGCGAGCGAAGCGGAAACACGGAAAGGCCTTTTTTATCTTTTTTCTTAACCAAGGAGAGTTTTGCTTTTGAGGATGACCGCGGTTGTCGTGCCAATCTTTCTCGCTTTCGCTCTTGCGCCGCGTTGCCTGTGTGTGTGTGTCGGTGCTACCGCAACACAACGGCATCGGCAGAAGCGGTGACGCGTACCAGTCGCGGATAAAAGACGGGGCGAGAAAGAGGGAGCGTCGCCGTTTCTATACGAGGAGTGCCCGGTAGAGGAATAGGCGAAATGAAAAAAAGAGAAACGAGAAAGAGTTATACGGGTGAACGAAGGAACGTCCAGCAAACGGACCCACAGCCCCACCGGAGACAGAGAGAGAGAGGGGGGGGAAGTGAGTTTGAATGGGAAAGAGAGAGGTGGGGAGGGGGGGGCGGTCACGTTGATTACTTTCTCCTCTTTCCACCCCTTTCACGGCCTTCTCTGTCTTCTCTCCTCACACCCCTCCCTCTCTCAGAGTGCTTCCTCCTTTTCTCGCTTCGTTTTTTCTTTGGTCTCTTCTCTACCCCGCTCCGCCCAACTCGTAATGGCTATTGTGTCTGTTATTTTCCTTTCGTCTTCATGTAGGCGCGTGCTTTGGCGGCTCTTTTTCTTTGCTGAGTCTGTTTTCATCGTGTGCGTCGATGTGCTTTCTCAATTAGCGTCGTCTCTCTTCTCCTCCTCGTCCTCAGCGCTCCCTCTCCCGTCCACTCCAGTGCCCCCCACGCTTCCCTTTCTCTTCTCCGCACCTCTCTCTCTGTCCTCGCCTTTGGGTCCTTGTATGGAGGACAGAGATAGAGAGCAGTCAAGCGTGGTGGCATAGATGTGTGGGGTTTGGGATTCAGATTGGTATGAGCGAAGAGGGCGTGCAGGACTGCGCGTCGGCGGTGGTGTGAGGGGAAGCGTGAGGCACTGTTGAAAGGTGCGATGCACGCATGGACCTGTAGTAATCCCGAGCGAAGTCAGAGAAAACCCAGGAAGCGATGAGAGCGCAAACCAACAGTCCCCCGCTCCTGTCCTTGGCGGGCTGACTTTGGATATGTAGCCACTCACCCACTTTTTCTCTTCATTGCTTGATACCCTTCCACGTTACACCTCGTATATATCACAATGGGGGGTGGGGAGGGGGGGCTGAAGAAGAGCCACAGGCATTGACATGCTCGTGCGTGTGTGTTTACAGGACTCTTTTCGCATCTTCCTGATGCGGTTCAGATGTGGTTTTCATTTCAGGTGATTTTTACTTGGCAATCTAAAGGGAGACGAAGACAGAGAGAGGCGGACAGAGGCGCGTACGAAAGGGTTCTCCTCCTCTTGTGGTGGTCGGGTGCCACTGTTTTGTTATTACCACACGCGCCGCCACACGCGTCCTGGACGCACGCACGCATGCAGAGCCAAGTGAGCTGGAGGGGGGGGAGAAGGGAGGAAGAAGTGTTCTTCTCACTTCTGCTCATAGGATCATCAGATTTACCCCCTCCTCTCCCTCCCCCTCTTCTCATATTCTCTTCTGCTTCGAGATGCGTAGGGCTGCTTAATTCTCCAGTGAGCTGATGCATTCAAGTTTCTATCCCTCTCCCACTACGCTCTGTATGCCGCTCTCTTCTCATTATGCCCTCCTCTCTCTCCCTCTCTGCTTGCCAACCCCCCATAACGACTGCGTGCGGTGTGTACTTTTTCTCTCCACACTCATCCCACCGATGTCCTCTTCTTCTTTTATATTTGAGGGGGCGGGTGGAGAGTCGTGGAAGCGGACCGACAGACGGGCAGTGGCTTCGCTTGTCGTCGTCTGCCCCACTCTTGCAAGCGTCTCTACAAGTAGGCCCAATTTCGCTATACTACGCATCCGTAGACCACTGACCCACCTGCAGGAGCCCCCAATACTGCAGGCCGTCTTTTTTATCTCGCGCTCCCCTCGCTTTGTTGCTTCTCTTCGCTCTTCGTAGATCTCCAAGTTTCCGCTTTCCTTTCGGTGTTAGCGTCATACTAGTCACGCCTGCACAGCATGAATAACGTTTTACTCGGTAAGTTGCAGCCAGCTCTCTACTTCCTCTCTTTCCTTCCCTCCCCACCTGTCCCTATTAGTCCTTCGTCGCTGTAGTGCTACGCAGTCCTCTTTCTTTCTTTCTCTGACTCCCGCTGCTCCACCGCCGCTCTTATGCAGGATGCAAGCCTACATTGATAGCATCTGCAGCCGCAAACCACCGTCCACGGCGCCGCCGGTGCGGCCAACGAAGAATGCGCTGCTGCTCCAGTCTCACAGCGAAGCAAAGAGGCGACAACGAGATCAAGCTCAAGCAGACGGCACCAGCGCTTCGTTAAGGCACTCGTATCCGCAGCCGCGTGCGGCTGCTGCTAAATGGCCCCTGAAAAAGGCTCCCCCGCTTGGGCCACCACCCCGCCCTCTCGCGCGTCGTTCTCCGTCGCCAGTGACGCATGATGAGCTCACTCGGACTCCCGCTGCTTCCTTCGTGGCGGCGGCGTCACCGTGGCACCCACTTTTTACCTCTCCCTCGCCGTCGCCGTCGACTTCGCCGCAGCGGCAACAGAAGGGACGCCATACATCGGAGGCGGACGACACGGATGGTACTCGAGAGACACACTGGCCCACGCTGAGCCAGCGGGTGGAGACTGACAAGAGCATGTCCGTGGCAGTAGCGGCACACAGTAACCGGAGGTTGTACAATGAGAACGTGGTGAATGGAGAAGATGAATGTCGAGAAGTGGACGCCATGCACTCCTCGGCAACAGTGAGGAGCGGTGGTGTCGCGGTGTCGCCCGCTCGTCCGTGGAGGTCTGTATGGGCTCTGTGGAAGCCCCCGTCACATGAGGGGCACCTGGATGTAGTTCAGAGCGGTGCGGCTTCGCCGTATCCGACTACTTCCCGCCCTCAGTATCCTTTGTCGTCATCATGCGCACCTCTCGCCACTCACCCGCGCTCGGAAGTGGAGCTGCTGCACAATCTACGTCTATCTGCAGTGCGTCCATCGATGACCACCGGCACGCCTAGTGGCAGCACTATTATGTCCATTTCTGGTCAATCCCCCACTTCCCCGCCGAGGGTAGTGGATGTGAGCCAGGCTCCCCAATGGCGTCACCCGGTCTTGGCGCCTCAGCAGCAGCAGCAGCAGCTGGCAGGAGTGGACAAGAGTCGTGTAGGCAACTACGTCAACGCTAATTGCCCAGTTAATGTTGATGGCATTACCACCACAGAGCTCCGGCCAGCCTCTCCCCCGTCTCTCCCGTCACTCCCGTCGCTTTTCTCCTCCGGGTTCTTCGACCGAGGGCCCGAGGCGGCCATGCGTCGCCGTGCTGAGCGACATTCCAAGGTGGCACTCCGTGCAGAGAGCCTCCGTGCGCAGTCGTCTTCTACAGTGCAGAGCGCAGCCTCTTCGTTTATGAAGCAGTTGCAACCAGCGAGACAGCCGCGCCCTGGCGCAGATCATCGCTGCCGTGATGTGGACAACTACAGTCTCCGCGACTTGCAAGAAGGCTTGTACACTCGACTACAGCGACGTCTGCACAACCTCGTCACCTCCTCCTCGGACAGTGCCTCGCCAATGGACTCAAAGATTACAGCGAGAAGCACTTCATCAACCCCTGTGCTCACCGATATGGATGCAGCGGTACGCCTCTGGCGTGATACACGGCTCGCGTTCCGGCAGCAGGCGAAACATCGCAGCTGTATACATAATGTGCAGCGCAGCGCCACACGGAGGGGTCAATCGCCCAGTGTGCAGGAGGACGAGGAGGATGTAGTGATGAACGGTGTTGTGCGTCGCATCCTCGCGGAGCGGGCCGCCTCGCGTGCATACCTGTTTGCGGGTGCCGCTGCTGCGCACCGCGAGGGGAGCACTTCATGACCCACAGCATGTTTCTCTGTGTGAGGATGCATGTCTGCGAGGGGTGCAGTGGGTGGGTGAGGGGGGACATGTAGCTGTGTGTCGCTCTCCCCTTTTCTTTCACGTTTGGTACCTCCATATTGGCCGCGCTGCCGCTCGACTCGCACCTCCTCACCCCCAAAACACCCAGCAAAACGGAGAAAAGAAGAGGAAACGTCCCCCCAAAAGTGCGCAAAGGTTTCCTCTTGAGCTTCCTGTGTGAGGGGATTCATGCACGTAGGCAATCCGCTCGTGTACTGTCATGCTTTGAATGGAATTCACGGGTTTGGGTGTACTGCACGCCACGCCGCGTATCTTCCTGCGCTGCGAATACTCACTTGCCTTCGTGCTCCCCTTCCTCCTCCCGCGCGGCTTTCACTTGCACCGTCTTTCTTTTCGCTCTCTTCTTTCGCTGCCGCCCCCCCCCCTGGCGTTATTGCCGTTCTAGCGCTGCTATCGGCCACAGCAACGTGCCTGACCTGTGAGTTTGTGTCTGATCCCCTGGCGCCTCCGCTCACGTACCCTCTCCCACGGCCCCCCTCTCTCTCTCTCTCTTCCTCCGTTGTATTACATTTTTTATTCCTCTTGTCCGGTCCTGCTGACGCAAGCTCTCCTCTGAGCCTCTGTAGAGACATCTGATTTGCCGGCGCCACTACTACGTCTTCCTCCTCCTCTCTCCCTTCCTCCTCGCTGGTTTGAGTAACGTCGTCGAGGACGGTCATCAGCATATAAGCATACAGGAGCAAGCGGCTACAGGCAACAACAACAACAGCTATGGATCATTCTATCATGGTGGGCCAGTACGCGCTGGGCAAGCAGATCGGCTCTGGCAACTTCTCCAAGGTGAGATTGGGCACCGATCCGCAAGGTCGCACGTGGGCCATCAAGATTGTGGACAAGCGCCGTCTAAAGAAGGAGAACATGGAGGACCAGATGCTCCGTGAGGTCGCCATCATGCGCAGTCTGCGCCAGCAGAATGTGGTGAAGCTGCAGGAGGTGCTTCAGTCCACCAACCATTACTACCTGGTCCTCGAACTAGTTACAGGCGGCGAGCTCTTTGACAAGATTGTAGCCGCCAAGCGTTTTGACGAGCCGACGGCGCGCCGGTACTTCCACCAGCTTATCGCAGGTATGTACTATTGCCACTCGAAGGGCTTCGCCCACCGCGACCTGAAGCCAGAGAACCTGCTGCTCGACGCGAACGGTACACTGAAGATTTCTGATTTTGGACTCAGTAACCTCCAGCAGGACGTGCTGCTGCAGACGATCTGCGGCACGCCAAACTATGTTGCGCCGGAGGTGCTCATGGAGCGTGGCTACAACGGGCTCTCGGCAGACATCTGGAGCTGCGGTGTAGTGCTGTACGTCATGCTGGCGGGGCGTCTACCCTTCGAGGATCGAAACATGAATGTCCTTCTCGGCAAAATTGAGCGAGGTGACTATCAGATGATCCGCCACATCAGCGACCCTGCCAAGGACCTCGTCGCACGCATGCTGACCGTTGATCCACGCAAGCGTATCTCGATGGAGGATGTCATCAACCACCCGTGGTTCCAGGTCGAGTGGGATCCGAAGCTGCTTTCCACATGAGGCGCAGTGGATAACGGAGGTGATCGGGTAGGGGAGTGAAGCCCATAGCGCGAGTGGCAAGACATGTCGATCTTCAACTTCACCTAACCTTTCCTCTTTCCTGTGTGTGTTTTTTTGTTGTTGTTGGCTTTCCAACGTAGGGGGCTTATGCTGTCAGCGAAAGGCTTACCGATTTCTTCCAAGCTCCTCTCCCCAATCCTCGCACGCATACATGTGCACACGTGCAGGTCTCTCGAGGTGTTTCGTCACCCCATTCTGCAATGGAGGCCATTGTTGTTTTCATAGTTCGTCTTTTCTTTTGTTTGTTTGTTTTCGGTCTTTTTGGGGGCCCATCCTTGTCACTGTGGTGTGTGGTGTGTGTGTATGCTGCGAACCCCTTCCATGTTTGCCTCTCTTTGCCGTTTGTGTGTGATGGCCGTTGTGACGCCGTCTTTCTCTGCCGTTCTTGAGCTCCCTTTTTTCACCTGTTGCGTGTGTGCAGGTGGAACACGCCACTTCGTACGCCCACCTCCACCCCCCCCCCGGCACCTCCGCAGCACGTCTCTGCACCCCGTCCTTGTTTTGTTGGTTCACTTCCCCCCTCCCTGCACTCCCATCTACGTGTGACCTCCTTCTCCAATAGGGCAGCTCGTCATCTTTGAGATCGCCGCCCCCCCCTCCCTTCTCGTCCTCACACCGTATTACGTATTCGTGGGGAGTTGTCTGTGCCTTGCGTGCCCACATGTGTGTGTGTGTGCGTCTACCGATCTGCATTGGAGCGTGTGTGTGTGTGTGCACGTGAAGCGTTTTTCTTGTCCCTGTTTTCCCCCTTCTTTCTCTCTCCATCGTGGCTAACCTCCCCCTTTTTCTTCCTCCTTCTCCCCTCAACCTCGCACTTGTCTTCGCGTGTGTGTGTGTGTGAGGGTGAGTGTGTACAGTTGTGTCAAGTTGATTCCAGCTCCTCTTTTTTGTCTTCGTTGTCTTTCTGACAAACCCACTCACCCCCACCTTCGGCATCCCCTTCCCTGTCTCCCTCCCCTACCCTTCCTCCTCGTGTTCCTTCGCTCTCCCTCATGCACACACACACACACACACACACACACACGCTTTCCCTTTCGCAGTTATGTAGGGCTCTCGTTATCGAGTATCCGTTGGTGTTTTGCATTGCAAAGATGTATAATTATACAGGTGTGCGTGTGTGATGTGATGTGTGGTGTGGTGTGGTGTTATAGTCTCTGCTTGCCTGTGCTGTGCTCCTCTTTTCTCTGTTTCGTGCTGTTTGTGTTCAGTGTGGCCTCGTTACGTCAACCGCTGGCATATTTTCTTCTGCTTTTCGCTCTTTTTCGCTTGTGTGTGCGCGCTCAGTCTTCCCCGCTTGATGCTGTCGGCTATTTCTCGCGTCGCCGCCGCCGCCGCCGCCTGCCGCGCTTGTTGCACAGTTGTGACTCGGATGTAGAATCACGGAAGCCTATTTCTTTCCTTTTCTCTCTTTTGCTCGTGTGGGTTTTGCTCGTGGATCGGTGTGTGCGTGCCTGTACCTGCGTGTGCATGTTCAGTCCTCTAATGCACCTGGAAACAGCGGGGCGGGCCAGCCGCTTGCGTACGCTCACCCGCAGTGATGCCCCTCCCACTCCCACAGCATCCGTCCCCCCAAAAGGGAGTGCGCGATGGTGAGAAGGATGGACGCACACTCATGCACATACTCCCGCTAGCAGACTGAGCGCGCAACTCGCGCAATTCGATATGTGCAGCGGCGAGCGACTTTCCCTTTTCGTTGCCTCGCTTTTCCCTTCATTTGCCTTCACCCCCTCGTTGCTTTGTACAGTAGTTTGCCAAGCACCCGAGGCACACATGCAAGGGGGGGGGAATGGGGACGGGCGGTTTGCTGATGACGTTGACATAGGCGAGTTCTTAGTTGTGTGTAGCCTTTCATTTTTGATCGCTCGGGACAACGCCCCCAAGAGCGAGCTGAGTGGCGGGGGATCAAGTCAGTGTGCACGTCTGCCAAAAAGCATCGAGACAGGGTCGTGGAGGTCCTCGCGACTGCAATGCGCGCGTGCACGCCAGTATCACGTTTCAGTCGGCTACGCACCGTCGCACGGAATTGTCTGAGCATAAGCCCCTCTCTGTTTAGGTCGATGCCTTCAGAACTGTTACACCCAAGCACCTCAGGCGATTCTGCTGGCTTCCTCCATGTAGTTTTCTTTCGCCTACTCCCCACCATCGTTGACTCTTTCCCTGTCCCGTTCCCCCACCTCTCAATCTGTCTGTAATGAGTGCTCTATGTTTGGGTTGCGTTGGGGCTTCCTCTTGTACTTTCCCCACTCTGTGTCTCTTCTCGTCACTCTTACTCACACGCATTCTGCTCCACTCTTTCTCCTCCTCGCTGTTTGTCGTGTGGAGATGTGCGTATGTGTCGCTAACCTTGTGTATCGGCTGCATTCCTCAGGATCTCCTCTCTTTCGAGCTTTTTTCTTGCGTGAGTGCGAGCCACTTTGCGGTCTTTGTTTGAGTTCGGCGTAGCGTTTCTTCTTGATTTCCCGCTCCTCTCAGTTGTTATCCCGCGCATACGGACATGCACAGAGAGAGAGAGACAGAGAGACAGAGACATAGCATTTACACGCGCACCACACACTGCTTCCCCCCTCTCATTTTCTCTTTGGTGCCCCTCTCTTAGTGGCGCGCGCACCCACAAAAAACACGGAGAGAGGGGGGTGGATATGTGTGCCTCAGCTGGGGTGATGCGGCTGCATCTTTCTTTGCATGCGGGAATGGATGTCTGTGTGTACCCAGCGAAGGGTAAGGTTGCTGTTGCGTCTCTCTTCCTTTGCCTCGTTGGATTTCTTTCTCAGATATCGAGAAGAAAATTACTCTGATGCCCCCCTGGAAGCCAACATAAAATGGGAAAGGAACAGAGACAGACTGCCACGATGTGCACCAAACGCTCACGGACATGCTGGGTAGTAAGTCCCACCGTCCTCAACCTTGCTTCACCAACCTCCTCACTCCCCCTCAGCAATCTCCATGCGCGCATGGTGATGGAAGTGCGGGAGCGGTGCACTAATTTTAGTCAGTGAAGGAGATAAGTAGTCTGCACGCGTGTGTGTGTGTGTGGGTGGGTGGGTGTGGGTGTGGGGGCTTCTTTCCCCACTTCTCGCTTCCCTTTTCCTTCTACCACGCAACGGGACCTGCACCAGCCGCCCTGGGTCCTTGCGAGCTCCTGCAAAGTGCAACACGCTCTGCCCTCTCCTCCCCCCCCCCCCGACGCCGCTCTGCTTCTTGGCACTCTCTCCTCAGACTGTATCTCAGCCCCCTCTTTTCCCTTTCCCTCCACCTCTGCTCTTCCCACCACCTCTGCTCTTCCCACCACCTCTGCTCCTTCCCCTTCTCTGTGCGAGTATACCTCTCCTTCACCAGTGTCGCTCACATACACACACACGCACAAAGTGTAGTGTGCACCCTCTCGGTTGTTGTTGTTGTTGTTGCCTTTCCTCTCTTTTCCTTCGCTGCTTTCTTCGTGTTGGGGCGCAGACAGACACGCGCCGGGAAAGTATCACCTATCGTCCTCACTGACCCTTTCTCTGTTACCCACAACTGTCCCACCCGCCAGTGCACTTTCGACGAGGTTCAGTATAGTGGACCTGTGATAGTGGCCGCGAAACTGTTTGTTTCTTTCTTCACCCCTGCCCAACCATTCCACTGCCTATCGAGGCCGTCTTGTGCGTGATAACTGTTTTAATCAAGCAAGTCAGCGCAGGCATTGCCCTTTGCTTTTCGTGTGACTGTGGGTGGACGGCTTGTGAGTGCGACAGGTCCGCTTGTGTCCACCCGTCATTCCCCCTTCTTTGGGTTGCCTTCCCTTTTATTCGTCTCGTTGCGTGGTATTGGGTGAGCGTGTAAGTCGTGTGCAGGTGTCCTCCCCCCCCCCCACCCCCAACTGGTGTGTTTATGTGCTCTAGTACTTGTGGTTGTCTTTTTCTCTCTGTCGCTCCACTATACTTCCCCACTCTCTCTGTCGCTCCACGTAAAGCACTCCTTCTCGTCCATCTCATCGAGGCTGACCTCACCACCCTATCGTTCTCGTTGCCTCCCCCCCCCTTTGCAGGCGGAGCGAATCACTTGTCTCTGTTCGTTGACTCTAGCCCTCACACACTGAAGCACAGTCGTCGGTGCTGTGCTACTGAGGACGCTCACCGGCACACAAGCGCGCATAAACAGTCAAGCCTGCGCTGTTGTGTCTCTTGGTGCCTGCCCGGCTATCTCCATTGATCGATACCGGATCTTGTAGGCAATTCGTGCTGCTGGTGCTGCTGCTATTCCCCGCTTCTTTTACCCTCACCTCTAAAGTTGCTCGGTGGATGTTCGGCTCTGCCCTCGGTG
This sequence comes from Leishmania lainsoni, assembly GCA_003664395.1. Lineage (NCBI taxonomy): Eukaryota > Euglenozoa > Kinetoplastea > Trypanosomatida > Trypanosomatidae > Leishmania > Leishmania lainsoni. Next base: position 257,663 of record RAIA01000091.1, read on the forward strand.
TGCCGCTCGTGAATATCGTTCTCTCGCTTGCTTGCACTCAGACTCTTTAGCTCTCTCTCGGACGTGTGTGAGTCGTCGGCGTACCTGCGCCGAAACGTAGCTGTCGCCCCTCTCTTGGGTCTTTTCGTTGCCTTTGAGGCTACTGCCGTAGTCATGCCGAATATCGCGGCATCTTGGGTGCCTCCGCACACAGACGGGGGCCACTGGAGTGATCACTCGAACAACGGCAGGGATGCTGCAGCGGCCGCCTTGGAGGTGTTTCAAGACTTCACGTGGTACAGCGCGACGCTGCTCTCGCACCTTTTTGCCTTGGAGCATGCGCAGCTGGAGCGAGCCGCGGCAGTCGAGGAGAACCACCGGCGCACCGCTGCAGCTCACAGCCCTCAGCTGCTAATGAGCGCCGCTGTTGAGGCTGTGAAAGCGACTGCTGGTGTGGCACCTGCTTCCGCCGCCGCCGCCGCTGCAACGACGTCAAGGAGGATAAGTGACAGTTGCTCTCTCGGTCAAAAACTTGAGTTCGAAAGTGGTGAGGCCGGCGGTGATGCGGGTGGCAATGGGAATAGTGGCGCCGCAGCACTGGCAACACCGCCACTGTCAACGTCTGCCCGCGACGAGTCGCAGAAACTGTCGCAGATTGCCACGCGTCATCGGCCACACATCTTATTAGGGTTTTCCATGTTGGGTGATGCCACGGCGATTGGTGTAGTGGATCCAGTGTTAGCGGACTCTGCCACGCGATGGGTGCTTCCACAGGCTACCAAAGTTGCCGGGTTACCAGTTGCCCTTCCTGCTGCTGCTCCAACAGCTGCGGCTAATACGAGTGCATCGGACACTGCCATCACGGCGTTGCTGACTGTCTTTGATGCCTACTACTTCCCGTCGGACCTCTTCTACGCAGCTGACACTGTCTCATCTGCTATGACTGGAGAGGATGGTGAGAGGGAGGATCCCGCACTCCTCGGCGGTGGCTCCAATGCCATGCATATGACAATGGATGGCGCAGGGGGCATGCCACAAGGGGGCACTACCTCCGCCGAGGCCACCGGTCCGGGAGCAGGCAGCGGCACCAACGCACCCTCGGTAACTGCAGACGCGCTACGTGAGGCCTTTCACGCCCTCTTGGTACTGGGTCAGCGCTGCGCGGTCTTTGCCCTCAAGCACCGCGGCATTATCGGTTGCAGCGGTGACGCAGCGGCAAGTCTCACTGGGCGTGGTTGTGCGGGCTTTGAAAGTGAAGGCGACACCGAACGTCGCTACTCTCCTCGCATTGATGGCGAGAATCCGCCCACTACCGCAGCCGCTTCCCAGATGGATGATGTGACAGGCACCGGTTTCTCCTCCGAGGACGACGCGAGAGCAGACGAAGCGGTGCAACAGGCAGCCTCTGCGTCGCTGCAGTTTCTTCTCCAGCTTGCGTGCAGCTGTCCATGTGCCTCTCTGGCGTACGCAGCGCAGCTTTGCGTCGCTCACGCGCTGGCTGTGCAACCGCCTCCATGCAACTCGACCGGCTGGATCGCACGGCAGCAGCTGATGCGTTACCTACCAACGCTGCAGCCGCAGTCCCGCGGCACGTCTGCGGCGGATGCAAGTGTGAACAACACCTCCGTTGGTGGGCTTCAGAAGCGTTGCAGCCTCGGAGGTGGCGGTAGTTCAACAGCGTCGCCGAGTAGCAGCAGTGGGAGCAATAGTAAATGCGTCCCTACCACGCAGCACGTGCATCCGGAGGACGCGATGTTGTGGTTCGATACAGCTGGTGAGGTGCACTTGATGACTGCCCAGCACTGGTGGGACGCTCAGCAGCCGCAGCATAGTGCGACGTGCCTCGCGTACTGCTGCCCCCTGCCGGCTACTACCGCCCTCCCAACAGTCCAGCGCGTGCTCATGGAGGAGGAAGCATACATGGGGCCTAACGGCAGCGCCGCGGCGGCGCTAAAGTCCGTGTTGGAGGCGGTCTCGACTGAAGTATGCCTTCACGCCCGCACTATTCCAGGCTCTCCATCGTCGCGCGTTCCTACGTCCTTGCGACGGCGCCGCGGCGTGCATCACTTCGGAGGGACCAGTGCTGGTGGGCCCTGCTTGTCCACCGGTGACGGCGAAGACGACGTGGCTGGTGGGCATGATCAAAATCGATCTTCAAGGCTTGTCGGCGCGTGTGCTGCGGTGGCAGCGACCAGCGGATCAGGCGCTTCCGTGGGACGCGCTCAAGGAGCCGCTGCCGTGGAAACGTCCAGTCGCTTGTCAAAGGTGGCAAAGCGGCGCCGAGCTCTCCTGTTCGCACTCGCCCAAAGTCATTTGCTCCCTCCTGTGGAGCAGCTCGCGACGGCCAAGACGCTTCTATATGGCGTGTTCACGGATGGTGGGGAGTGCCCGTCCTATTACAAGCTTCTCTCTCTCTACCCCGAGGTGCTTCGCGCGCATCACGCAGCGCTGAACTATGTCCTCTTTGGAGAGGGCCCGCTCTTGGTGGACATGCGGCTGATGGTTGCGGTTATGGCCGCGAGCAGACACCGCTGCGAGTACCTCGTCTCTCGCTTTTCTGCACTGCTCTTGCGCTACGCAGAGGAGACAAAGCTGGATGAGTGTGTGGACGACGACGACGACTGTGACCCTGGGGGTGGGTGCGGTATGATGCGTGGTAACCACCACGGCGGCCTCTACAGCAGCAGGGACACACGCGGTCATGTTGCGTACGGTGACACGGATGCCGCCGATACGTACGAATACAACGATGGCGCCCACTTGGAAAGCACGTCGACTGGCCTGCGACAGCAGAAGCAGCGGCACCATGACACATCGGCCACTGGCCGCTTTCGAGGTCACTCTCGTCTGCGCTGGATCACGCACGGCCCACCGGAGCGGTTGCGCGCCGTCCAGCGTTTTATTGCCCTCGCCGCCCACACACCGTGGACTCTCGGTGAGGAGGAGATTCGCAACATCCTGGCATGTGGTTGGACCATTCCGGAAGTCTTTCAGCTTGTAGCCATCGTGACGCAGGTAGTGCCGCTCTGTGGCTTCGTCATGGGCCTCTTCGTGCCAACGGAGCCGTGGACTATGACGCTGCTGCCGCTGGAAGTGGTGGAGCAGCTGAGTCATCGCGCCGTTACGGAGGACGTACTTGCCGGGTCTTCTGGTAGCATGGGTAGTATCGGGATCGGCGGTGGTCGAAACGGCGGTGGCGGCGAGCGCGGTAGCCAGACGGGCGGTCGGGCACCATCTGCGCAGGAGGACGTGTATCGCCGGTTCGCTGGCAACGACAACGTGGTCAGTGAGCAACGCATCAAGGGAGGTACCACCGCCGCCAACCCGCCCACGCTGTGGCGCAGTCGTTTCACCTGGAACGATGTGGGGGCCACTTCGATGGAGCACTACTACCCCGGCGCTGCAACGCTTCTCAGTGAAGAAATGGAGTGCTACTTCGATGTGGTACGGCAGCTAACCAAGGCGGATTGTGTGGGGCTGATGAGCCCCGACTATGACCCCTCCTACGCCTTCCGCTCCCTCCAGCTCTACGTGCAGAACCTGGTTGGCTTCATGGTGGAGGACTATTCCTACAATGATATCAACAAGGTGCTGCGGCGTCCAGCCAAGTGGTTTGCGCAAGTGCTGACGATGCGGCCAGAGACACTCTCTCGCAGCGAGGTAGTGCGCTGGTACGTCCCGACGATCCCGCCGATCGGGAAAGCGTCCAACACGAGCGCCGAATCTTCGCTCGTGACGCACCAGTTGAAGCGAGAGATCGAGTTACTGTCGGTTGTGGACAGCGCGCGGGGTGGCCACCGCGGTGGCATCGAGTCGGCCAGCGCACATCAGGACAACGGTGATAAGATACCCCCCACCCCTGCCGAGGCAGCACGTGACGCGGTCGAGTCGGAGGCCCTGCAGACCGCCTTGACCCTTCAGGACGAACGAGTACTGCTGCTGATTGCCCTCGCTACGATGGAGGCACGCAAAGAGGGCCTTCTTCACATTCTTCTGCGACCCGTATGTGCGGTCCTGAACAACATGTGAGCTCCTGCGGCGGTGGCGGTGGGTGAGCACGACTACCTGTGCGCGTATTTCTTCAGTGTGTCTGTCGCCAGTGTAGGCGCTGGTGTGCCCCACCCCCTCTTTCGCTCATCAGCTGCGCGTTTTCTTTCTCTCTTGCTGCGAAGGCGCAGCACTTGAGTCTGCCTTGCTGGCGGGGCATACCTCAGTGCGTGGCATCCGAGTGCTCAATTCCTCCCCCTCCACTGTATGTGGAGAGGTCAGTCATCCCCCCTGCATCCCTGCCAATACCGAAGGACCTCTGGTGGTGACTGGGGCAGGTGCCTACGACGCAGCAAGGTCAGGGCGGTTTATCACTATTCTTATCGGCAGTCAGGTTCTGGATGGCGCTGCCTCGGAGCGACCTGCAGTAGTGAGCACACTTGTGCCATCTACATGATGGGCAGAGTGCCAGTGTGACTCGGACGCATCTCACCCGGCCCTCGCTGCCCACTGGTACGGGAAGCCTGCCCCCTCCCGAGGGGGGATGCACTGCGTGGTGGTGTCTGCATGATAGGAGCGACTGTGGGGCGACCAGCGAGATGAGGAGTGCGTAGGGTTTGAGGCAGGGACCATGCTTGAGATGACTGAGTCGGCGCAGTGCTGTAAGGCGTGTCTGCAGCTGCTTCGCACCACGCAAAATTTTTATTGATGGGCCTGCGGAGGGGGCGAGTGGGGTTTGAGCCCGTATTGTAGGGGAGGGAATGGACATGTGGTAGGGGACACAAGTGTGCTTGTCACTGTGTGCGGGGGTGGCGACGGCTGCCGCCCGCTCTTTTCTTCCGTTCTGTCTGGAGTCATTTGAAGCCTACGTCTTATATGCTGGACTACTTGCCGACATGAGTGTTCGTCCTGCGCCCGTTTTGCTTTTGCCGTCGCTACGCCCTTCGCTTTGCTCTCCCGCTCCCTTCTCTCTTGTGTGGCATACCAGCGTGTTTCTCTGAGTGCCAAGGCGAAAGAAGAAAGATCGATGCTGTATGGGGCGGCACCTTTGTCCACTTCGCCCGAAGCCCACTCACGCCTGCGGATACGTTGCCCCAGTCCCTGATAGGGGAAGCGTCTCTCCGTTGTTGCTGTTTTCCTCTTAGGTGTGAACTGATTTCTCCGTCGATTACACAAAGGAAAGTCTGAAACAGCCACAAGTTCGTCCTCCTAGCAATGGGATGATCTGAGACACACACACACACACACACACACACACCAACACAAGCTGATGTGACTAGGTGCGTGTGTGTCTGCACGGTGTCCTTGAGCCACTGGGAGCATCGAACCATGTTGCTCTTCTTTGTTGCTCTTCATATTGTCTTCTCTCCTCTGATCCGCACACCTCTTTCTCCCTTGTCGGTGCGCGCAGGTGTCTATGTCAGCTTCACTGCAAACCGTGCTCTACTTCAACGCATGTCTCTTGCACACCCCTCACCCCTCCTCACGTACCTCCTACCCCTGCACGTTTGTGTAGGCGCGTATATCTCCGAGCTACCGTTGAGCCTTCATTACTCTCTTCTTGCTGTTGTTTCCTCTCATTCATGCAGGCTCTTATTCTCTCTCTCCCTCTTTTCTGCTTCGCTCCCGTCCTCTTCGTTCCGCGTGTTTCGCTGCCGTACCCCCCCCTCCCCCCTCCCCCCACCCACACACACGCACACACACACACACATACGTCTTCCCCAAATTTTCTCCATCGCTTGTCTTCTCTGGCGCCCACGCGAGTAGTCGCTTGCGTGTGGGCTCGAGTACTCATCCTTCGGTTTCCCTCGTTGCGCTGCTCTCTCGAATCGCTTGCGTGGGTTTGTACGCGCTCCGAAGGCCGCTGCCTTTCTTCCCCCCTTCCTCTCCTGCAAGGCGCCTGTTTTTCGCCTGTCCTTAGGCACAGCCTCCGCTGCGGGGGATGTGCAGCACCAGGCAAGAGGGCCTTCACAGCAGCACTAAGAAACGCACCGACAGAGAGAGCAAGGAAAGAAATCGGCGCTCTTTTATTTTTTCTCTTTAGCAAGTCTACTACGCCACGAGCAGGTCAGCTAACAGACGCACGTACGACCACAGACCACCCATGCCTCTGCTGGACTGCGACGATGCCAGGGAGCGGGGCCCACCCAGCACCGTCTGGCGCCACTCCACCCACTGCAATACCACTGCATACAGGGCAGGTCAGGCCCAGGATTAGGCTCGGCGTCACTGCAACGCAGCTGAAGTCAGAAGACAGTAGACGGATGGCTCGATTTATCGACCCATCGGCACGAGTCGTGCTGAGCTGGTATAGCCGTGATCATCACACCGCCCGCCTCTTCAGCACAGCACCAGTCCAGACCTCTCCGCTGACACCAGGCAGCCCGCAGCGCCGCGTACCCGAGGGCACACTGCAGGCTGCTTGGCTTCTCCACAGAGAGAGGAGTATTGGGCACCGCTGAGCACGTACCTGGGACAGAGTCCTCGACTTCCTTCTCATGCAGACGCAGCTTTTGCGCGGGCTTACCCGCGGCAGCTCACTTTCCGTAGACGAGCAGGAGGCGGGCCTCATGACTCTTCTGTTGGACCTCGAGCATGAGCTGGAAAGGGGAACACAGTAAGGAAAGAGAAAATGCCCGTTGCGGAGCCGGAAATCGTGGTGCCACTCTCAGGGGCCGACTAAAGGGAGTGGCAAGGCAGGGAAGGGCAGCAGACCTGAGCAAAAACAACAACAACAACACAGCGGCGAAATGAGACGAGAGCATTCGTGCACGCCGCCGCAGCGATGGCCAGCGTTACTCCGCTCGCCAAAAGCGCGAGACGATTTGTGCCGAGTGTTCGGAATGAGACACGGTGTGCGCAGCCTCGCTGCTTCTGCCCACAGTGCTGGTTATTCGCAGTCACGGGCGATCCTCCGAGGGACTTCCACACGGCCCTCTCAGCATCGATGAACTTGATGTCCTCCTCACCTACCCAAGCACCCGCTTGCCGGAGCGCTTTACGAGCACACAACAAACATCACCTGCCTTGGCACGCACATCTTCAGGAAACCGCGCACCAGGTGAGCGCGAAGACTGGCAGTGCAGCTGCCCGAGCTTCTCTAGCGGCGACTGTGATGGAGAGCTCGAATCGTGCTGATTTCAACTAACCCCGTTTGGTGACTTCTCGTAGGGCGCATTGCTGCTGTTCTCCAAGTGATGGCATTGCTCTCCGCATGGCGCATCGTTGGCCACCCTGTCTGCGAGTGCCACAGCGTGAGTTGAGCGGGTGATCTAAGTGGGGGCTACAGCGAATGCACAACGGGGAGGGGGTGCATCACGCCGATGACGACGGTCAGTGCGGTGTGCGGCCTCTGCACCGACACGACACGGGGCGGATGTAGAGCCGCGTGCGTAAGCTGGGCGACAAAGCACGCCGTCACTACGGGGATGCGTTGGGGATGTCACGAGTCGACGGCCAGTATGAATACAGCCGAGCACTAAACGGTGCGCCACACATTTTAGGCTTTCGCTTCCTTCTCTGCTGGGGCTACGACTCATCCTCATGCTAATGGCGGTTCTGCCCTCGCTTGCTTTCCGCAAGGGCTACTCACACAGTCACGCCATCAGCGCGGAGCTCCACGGCTCCATTATCTGACCTGCCATACGTGATCCACGACCCTGCTACCACATAACATCTGGTGAACCCCCCCCCCCAAGAAGAGGGGGTCGAGCCGCGATTTATCACTCCAATCACAGAGGAATACAGCCGGCGACCCGGGGAGGTGAGGCAGGCAGACATGCGACTCCGCGCTCTCGTCCGTGCCCCCACGCAGCCCATACACGTAGCAGTGCTTTTGTGTAAAAGACTCTCTCGATTTCTGCTGGTATGACCGCTGTGTAAGCGGCACGATTGCACACTCGATCAACGAGTCGGAGCGACTGAGGCGAATATGTTGACTTGCTCACGGCCTCCGTGTAACTCACTCATGTTCTTCTCCTTCCCCTCCTCTTCACCTCCTCTTTCTCACTCTCACGCTGGCGAAAGAACGGAAGTATTCATACAACAAAACACACACACGACCCAGCGCAGAAAAAATGCCGACCGAACTACTTGACGATTCCACCCAGGACGCCGAGGAGGAGTTTATCTTCAACGAGTACGCTATCGATGACAGCCTGGACCCTCTGAGCCGGCTCTTGATGTACTACCAGTCGGACTTTTCTCTGCAGCGACTTGTGCTGGTGCGCGAGCTTTCCTCCACCGCGCACTTCGCCGGGTACGCCGAAAGCGCGCGCTCTATTGTGCCGCTGCTGACGACTTTCACCCAAGATGCTGAGCCGGTGGTGAGACAGGCCCTGGTGGAGCAGCTGTTCCCGCTTGCGGAGTTCTTTGTGCAGCAGGGCAGTGAAGCGGGTTATCAGTGTTTGCTCAACGCCTTCCTCCCAACAGCTTTCGAGTTGCTCGTTGATAAGAATGTGGAGGTTGGTGTTGTGGCGCTTGAGGCGATTCAGAAGCTGGCTCAGCTTGTCCACAAGGAGGACGTGCAGTCACATTTGCTCAACGTGGTAATGACCCTCGCCCATGACGAGCGTGCAGAGGATTACCGCGTTGTAGCGGCACAGCTCTTCAACGATCTCGCGCCGCAGTTCGGTAGTGAGTTCTCAACGACGGTGGTTCTAGGGGAGCTGGAGCTGCTCTCGAACGACTCTAGCTTCACGGTGCGCCGCACCGTTGGCGGCAACCTCGGTGGCGTATGTGCTGTGCTCACGACCGAGGAGGCTCAGCGGACGGTGTTGTCGCTGTACATCACTCTCTGCGGGGATGAGATCTGGGGTGTGCGGCAGGCCTGCGCCGAGTCTATTGAGAAGGTATCAAGTGGTCTACCCGAGTTGATGCGAGTTCAGTTCATCGTGCCAGCCTTCCAGAAGCTGCTCGAGGATGACTCTCGCTGGGTGCGCACGCGCGCCTACGAGTCATTAGGCCGCCTCCTCCACACCCTGCGTAGCGAGGACATCAGCCCTGAGCTGCTGCGCCTCTTCACTGATATGGCCTTCCAGTCCGACAACGTGGAGAGCCCACTCAGCGAGTACTGCGCTTACTGCTTCCCAGCTGTGGTGCAGGCCATCGGCCCGTCTCGCTGGAACGAGATGGCCGATGCGTACGCGACAATGCTAAAGGATGTGCAGTGGAAAGTACGCAAATCCCTCGCCTACTCGCTGCACGAGATGGCTGCCCTCCTCGGGACGAGGGTGACGGAGGAGGCCATCGTGCCCGCCTTCGAGTTGCTGCTGCGCGACCTCGACGACATCAAGCGCGGCGCCGTCCTTAACGCCGAGAAGTTCCTCGCATTAGTCACACCCGCCACACGCGACCGTCTTGTTCCTCTTCTGTGCCATGTGCCGCTGGAGAGCGAGAACTGGCGGCTTCGCAACGAAGTGGCGAAGCGTATTGGCGCTGTCGCCGTACTGCTCTCGCCCAACAGCCCCTCTTTTCCGTCTGTACTGGCGCTGGTGTCGCGCCTGCTCGACGATAGTGTCATGGAAGTGCGCACCTCCACATACGAGCCGGTAGCTATTATCCTCAAGCACCTGCGCGCGGCAAATGACGAGAAGTACCAGAACTACCTCGCCTCGATTGTCAAGCTGGCGACGGCGTACAGCTTCCGTGGGCGGCAGATGTTCGCCTACGTCACAGAGCAGGTGGTCAAGGTTGGCGCCGACGACGTACTGGAGAGTGCGTTGCTTGACGGGATTGTGAAGTTGGCAATGGACCCCGTCGTCAACACGCGCCTCGTTGTCGACAGCGTGGCGGGCCGCACCATTCTGCGCAACACCAAGTGGGCGGAGAATAACAAGGTGCAGGAGGCTATCTCAGTTCTGCAACAACAGGCAGCTTCGCAGGAGGTGGTAGACGTGGCGGCTGAGGCCGCAGAGGCAGCCGTGGCAAATACCCAGATTTTGAATGGCAGTGAGAACGGGGTCGGCGAGGCTGGCGGTATGGGGATGCAGCGCGAGGAGCAGCAAGTGGACAACGGCGGCCCTTCCCCGTCTCTGCAAGACGGCTCTGATAACGTGGCCGATGGAGCGGAAGGTATCGTGAGTGAAGACAACGATAGCCCAGGGTGTGGGCTGTGGTCGCAGGGCACGCCAGCCGTGTCAGCAGTGGTGCCTGGTAGCACGACTAGTTCAGTGCCCTTAGGGAGTGCCACGGCGGTGGGGGATATTTGAGTACGCAACTCTTCTTGCACCTCTACTCTGTCTTCTCCATGTATGAGTGCGTGTGTGTGTGTGTGTGAGTGCGTGTGTGAGTGCGTAAGTGTCTGAGGTTAAACGAGTAGCTCGCGCCTGTGGTGCATATGGCGGAGGATGCGGGCATTTATGTATTTCCTTTTTTATATTTTGTTTGGCCCCAGGAAGGGGGAAAACTCTCCGTGTGCATGTGGGCGTAGGCCATCGCACAGAGATGCACGCAGGGGGGACACCGGGCTGATGAGACCAGAGAAACTCAAGATGCACACGTAGAGGGGGACAAAATAGAGCATGTGCAAATGACAAGGAGAGAGAGAGACCGCTGTGTGCTTGTGTGCGTGTGTGTATGTGTGTGGGTGGGGGAGGGGTGGCGCGTAGTGCAGTTGTCCCCATACGCAAAGGAGATCCAGAAAGGAGAAGGGCAGGAGAGGTGTAAAGAGGCGGCCGACACCAAGGCACGCCGCAGGGGGGGGCAACATCATGCTAACTCAACGGGTTTAAAGGGAGGAAAACGAGGGTACATGGCAAAGAAGAGTGTTTGCTGAATGCCTGTGTGCCTGCATGTATATACGTATGCGTAAGTGTGTGTAGTTGTGGTCGAGGCGGGTCTTTACTCCTGTGCTCCTCGCTTCTCCTGCCATCTTTTCCTCCGTTTTCCCTTCTCCATCCCCTCTTGTTCGTGCTCGCTTTTCTTTCTGTAGACTTTCCCCGCTTGTCACATCCGCAGTCGCCTGCGCGTTGGCGACGAACACGAGCGCGCACACACATGTATGCAAGCCCACTCCTCTCCCCCCCCCTCTCCTTGCTGCACTATGCGACGCAATATGCTTTGGGTTCTGCCGGTGGGCATGCGCATGGGCATGTAGGCAATGCGTTGATGTGTGTGATGCGCATGCCAATGCTTGTGTGTGTGTGTGTTGACGACGACGTCGTCCCTGGTGGTGGTGGTGGTAGGGACTCGCCTTATGTGTCTCTCCGTGGCTCTTGTGTCCCTCGATCCACGCTTCCAATGGGCACCACTGCACCTTTGCTGTTGCTTTTCTTCGTATTCCCTTGATTGCCCAGCTTGAGTGTAGATGTGCGTGCGTCTGTGTCTCCGAGCAACCTCTCTCCCTTGTTTCGTGCTCTTTCTCTTTATGGGTGGTGGTGTGTGTGTGTACTTCTCCCTCTTTTCCAGCCTTGCAACTCTCGCAGCGTGTTGCTTTGGGGTGGGCTACTCGGCAGCGTCCCTCAGTAATGCAGGCGGTAGTGATGACGGTGAGGGATGATATCCGACCCTTCGTGTCTCTGTGGTCTCATATTTGTTTATATGCGTCATATGGTTGTGTTCTGTGTATCTCATCTCCCTCTTTTTACTGGTGTGCTCTGTCTCACCGTGTGTGTGTGTGTGTGTGGGTGGGTGGGTAGGTGGGTGTGCTTGTGTGAGTGTCAGCGTGCAACTGAAGCGGCCCCAGGGATTTAGTTGCTTGGGTTGCGGATCCCTCTCGCTCTGCCTCTCTCTCGCTCTGCCTCTCTCTCGCTCTGTGCGTGCGTGTGTTGTGTTGTGTTGTGTTGTATGCGGAAAGGGAGCGCGTTGCCTCCCTTCTCCTCTCCTGTGTAGCGCAAAGAGGATGAAATGCAAATAATGCGACTCAACAGCAGCCCTCCTGAGGCAACAGTCGGGGGGGAACTTGAAAGGAGGAGGAGGAGGAGGAGGGGCACTGAAAGGCTGTCGCACACCCACGCACACGAACACCTTTGCCCACCCATTTCCTCTCTGCCATGAATCCGGTCGCAGCATAGACTTTCTCCCACATCCCTCCCCCGCTACTACCCCTTTCCCAAGTCGGGTGCTGCTGAGGGTTGATGTCGACGTAAAGCGAGAGAACCAACCTAGTCCGCGGCTTCCCTGTTGTCTGCTGATGTGAATGCATGATCTTTGTCAAGTCTCTCGCAGTGGTCGTTCCCCTTTCCTTTCCTCCCTCTTCCATCCGTGGGTCTTTTCACGCCGTCTCATGCTTGTCCGCTCTGCATTCGCTCACACCTACGCCCACGCAGGGGCGAGCAAATATTAACCCCGGCTCCTTGTTCCCCACGGCTTCACTTCCCCTCATACCTTCGGTAGCCTTGGCTAAGGCATTGCGAACCCGTTGAAGCGTACCCAGAAAGGGACCCAGGCGCCGATATCCAGGCGTTAGGAGGTAGGAAGCTGCCACCATGGTCGGCGTCTCTCGAGGCGATGCACAGAGAGGACTACAGCCGATCCGGCCCCGCCAGCATCGCCTCCTCCCATTACCCCACCACCCCGAAGTGTCAAATGGTGGTTGCGCCGGCACTGATCATTCGCAGCTGCTTCCATCACGGTGTTCTCCACGGCCACCTATAGCTGCCGGCGCACCGTTGACTCATCGCCGCGAGAGCGACGTTTTGGTGGTGAGGCCAGTGGGATGGGGTAATGCTGTAGCTTGTGTAGGCGCTGAGCTGCGTCATAGAGGTATGAAACCTCTGCTGCCCTGCCGACCGCCTGCACCGCTCACCCGTTCCTCCAGTGCGGAGACACGTCCATCAGAATCTGTTCCAGGCACTGCGAATGCTGCTGCCACCGTGGCTACGCTCAACTTTGGAGCGGCATTGAATGAGCAGCCACCAGTAACTACTGAACGTATTTCGCCACCGTCACCGCAGCTGTCACTTCCATACCCACACTCTGGGACTACTCCAGGGGTGGCTGCGTCTTGTCAGCCGCATCCCCCTTCCTCGCCAACATCGTCATCGTCAGCGTGCAAACCGCGATGCTGTGCACCGGCAGCATCTTTAGCCGCTATTTCGGCTTCCAGCTCTCCCTCGCCAATAGAAGACGGTGTATTCAGTCGATATCGCGCGACCGCCACGCAGTTTATCAAAGGTATAGAGCGGCTGAATCGCATGACTACGACGATGTGCAATGCGGATGCCACCTTAATGTTCGCTCTGACCCAAGAGAGGACAACGAGCGGCAAAGCTGGCGCTCGAAAGATGGCTCGTGTACCTTTGCTGCCCCTGACACTCTGCACAGACGGGTCCACCGTACTACTTGTCGATCCCAATGGCACAGAACGGCACGGCAACTACTTGCAAGCCGTTGATGGGTTTCATCAGTACATGTCACCGTTCACAAGCACCGCCTCGAGCCGGAACGCCGTGGCGCCCTCTGTATCATCACACCCGCCATCGAACGTGCTGTGGTGGACCTTGACTGACCTGCAGCGAGAGCCATCTGCGGTACCATTAACCACGGCACGTGCGGCCCTCTCCGTGGAGCACCTTATTGACAGCCAAGATGGCGTGAATAGAAAGAAGCGCTTCCCTCAACCAAGTCTCATGCACGCGGCAGGGGACGAGACTTCTTCAGCCAAATGCCCTGCGAAGGTGGCGGCGATGTTGGCCGCCATTCAGCCGAGTCGATTAACTCTTCGCTACGGGGAGCCGCTCGTGCTAGTCTTCGCCAGCCCCGGCGCACAAGTTGGAGACGAGGCACAGCGGCATCGCATCATGGACGGCAGGGTTGGGGCGGAGGTGGCCGCGGATGTGCCTTCTTGGTTCACTGCAAGAGAGGCTACTAGCCCGCAAGAAGACCTCAAGCGAAACGGCTTTCCCCATCTCGGATACAACCTCCTGCGCGACATTTACCACGGCTATCTGCCATCATTTCTCGAGCTCATTTACCCCAATGGGGGCGTGAAGCTACGTGGGTGTTGGTGTGATGTACCTGCCAGCGCCGTGGACGCATCGACGGCACAGTCCGTGAAGTTATTCTACCAGCATCAGCTGTCGTTGCACCCAACGGTATCGCCGATGGGTGTAGGTAGTGGAGCTGCGCAGCGTTCCTTGCCTGGTCCTCTCAAGCCACCATGCACGCAGCAGCTACTTGTCACAATGACACCGATGCCACTCCTCGACTGGTCACCACAATCTTCCGGTGCAGTGCCCCACGGGCACAGAGGTGCCGCCGCCGACGCTGACGATATTGAAACAATCATGCAGTCCTTGCGACCAACCTCCTTGCGCTCGCGGTGGCGCTCGCAGGCTACGCTCACTACGACTAACCGTGATGCAATCACATGCAAGCTGACAACGGCGCCAGATGCTGTCTTGCAGCTTCCACCTGCTGTGCTGTGCTTCTTGGCACACCACGATCACACGGTGTGCGCAGTTTCGGCAAGAACCTCAAGCGGCCCTCGCCTTTGCTTGTCGCCGTCACCGCCGCCCCCTTCCGAACATACGGCAACGGGGGCAGCACCATCCCCGCGACTTACCCAGCGCCGTGTAGAAAGTCACGGCAAACTGGATGTGTGCATCAATGACTTTGGGCCCGATGGGCCCGTCCTTGCCATCAATGACTTCGACTCATCCCGTGTGCACTCCGGCGGGGACCCTCGTGGCATCCGTGATAGTAATCTTCGAGGCCCGCAGCTGCAACGGCGATGGCAAGCTCGGAGCGGTTTCGACTTAGTCTACGTTGGTGCATTGCTTCACGCACCATCTCAGCCACCACCGATGGGCATGGCTGTAAAAACGTCAGTCATGTGTAAATCCGTTGTGGTGCTCACGCCAGCTGGACGTGTCGAGCTAGTGGTGCCTGCAACATCCCACGCTGCTGCCGGGCTCATCACAATCGCCGATGTACAGCAGAGTCTCTTGCGCAGCCCTGTCGGCAGCTTATTGCTCCTTCGCAACGAAGAAGTCGTCTTCACCTACGCCCCAGGCACACCGCATCTCCTCGAAACGGCGGTGGTGGACACGGCACACGCGGTACTGCGGCTGCGACGGCGCGCGTTATGCCCACACATCGAGTTCGCGAAGCAGCAGATGCAAGGAGAGAGGAGAGAGGGGGCTGTTGACGAGAAAGTGGGAAGACACTGAAGTACGGACACTCTTTCTCTCGTTCACGCCTCAGCTATATTCATTCTTCCCGCTGCTCACCTCTGCGTTTCTCAGATTTCCCTGTGCACTGTTGTGTCCTCCTTTCTGCTTGATTATGATATGCGATGGATTCCCTCCGCTTTACAGAGCTTTCATGTGTATGTGTGTCTGCGTGCGGCTGCTGCTGGTGATGATGCGCCACCCGCCCTCCCTCTCTCGCCACATACGCGTGTGGAAACTTCGTGCGTCTCCTCCACCACCATGCCGAACGACTGACGCAAAAGTGCGTTCAAGCGCGAACACCCACCACTACCCCCTCACCACACACACACACACAGTGATGCACATTTCTACACCCTGTCTTGCACTGAACGCGAAGGCAGAAAGTGCCACACGCCTTCGTAGCTGATGACTGCATATTGTTGTTGCTCATCTTTGTCTCGATCCTGAGCAGCGAGCTCTTGTAGTCTCATCAACTGCTTTCCCTCTCCCTTTCCCACTCTGACCAAGTGCAGTGCCCTGCTACTCCGAACCTCCTCCACGCCAATGGCCATGCTAGACTAACACCGTCAGCGCTCTAGCCCAAGCTAGTACCCCTATGAAAGCTGCTTCCCACTTCCTTTTCCCTTTCTCTGTCTGTCCTGCGATCACGCCTCCGCCCTGTACCCACTCACCCACCCACACACACACACACACACACACACACACACACACACACACATTTGTATGCCTGTGCAATTACACTTGCCTGTCTGCATCTACATCTCCACCCCTCCCTCCTCCTTCTGCAACTGACGATGCAAAGAAGTCTTTCACACCATCTCTTGCTCTGTCGACTCAGACCAACCTACCACATCACTGTATTGTCCTATTCATCCTTCACACGCTAACTATTGACTCTCTGCCTGCTCCTTTAAGCGTTGTATTTCTTCCCGTTTGCCTTCAGCGACTTTAACAATCCCGAACACGCGCCTCTTTCTCCGCCCCTTGCCATCGTCTTTGTGTCCCCTTCTTGCGCCTCTCTCACTTTCCTCGACTCAGAGAGCCTCTCTCTCTCTCTCTCTCTTCCACGCCAGCGTTGTCATCTGGACCACTCGTCTCATTACCTCACGGCGAGAGGAAAACACGACCCTCCCCCCCAAACCGCCACAGTATCACTGCTACTATACACGCTGACTCATCTATAAACACCCGATCGGTCCCCCCACACGTACCTTCGTTTACACTCCATTTTCCCTTCTCTGGCTGTTTTGCGATTTCTCTACCTCCTACCACTTTGAGCGCCTCTACAGTAACCATCCTTACCTGTGCTGCTCCTACGCAGTTTTATCTCTCCTGTAGATACAGACACCCCCATCACAGGCCTATCGTGGAACCATGCGCGCTGCTCGCTGCTCCATTATCCGCGGCGCCGCCGGCCTACGCATGGCGTCATCAGTGGTGGGTGAGATGAAGGCGCAGATGCTGAAGCGCAACGAGGTGGAGAAGAAGACGATCAGCGATCTCCGGAAGAAGCACGGCGGCGTGAAGCTGAGCGATGCCAGCATCGATGCGGCGTACTGTGGCATGCGCGGCATCACCGGCCTCGTGTATGAGCCGTCCCTTCTGGACCCGTTAGAGGGCATCCGCTTCCGCAACCGCACGATCCCGGAGTGCCAGGAGCTACTGCCCAAGGCGCCGAACGGCTGCGAGACGCTGCCGGAGGCGATGTTCTGGCTGCTGATGACCGGCGAGGTACCGACGGTGGAGCAGGCGTGTGCGCTGAACGCGGAGTTGCACCGCCGCGCTGACCCCGTGGCGGTCGCCGCGGCGCAGAAGGCGATCGAGGCGCTGCCGGCGAGCACGCACCCGATGACGGCGTTCAGTGCGGGCGTGCTTGCGCTGCAGACCTACTCAAAGTTTGCTGCGGCCTATGCGGCGGGTAAGTCAAACAAGACGACGTACTGGGAGTACGCGCTGGAGGACGCGCTGGACATGCTGGCGCGCACGCCAGCGGTGGCAGCGATGATCTACAACCGCCTCACCAAGGGCTGTGCGGAGGTGGCGGCGCCGAGCAACAGCGAGCTGGACTGGGCGGCGAACTTCTCGAACATGCTGGGCTTCAAGGACAATGAGTTCTGGGAGTGCATGCGGCTGTACCTCTCCATCCACGTCGACCACGAGGGCGGAAACGTGTCGGCGCACACGACGACGCTGGTTGCGTCGGCGCTGAGCGACCCCTACCTTGCCTTCAGCGCGGGGCTGAACGGGCTTGCCGGACCGCTGCACGGGCTGGCGAACCAGGAGGTGCTGAAGTACCTGCTCAGCATGCAGGACCGCGTGAAAGCGGACGGTGTGAACGTGCACGATGAGGCGGCACTGGAGGTGGCGCTGACCAAGTACACTTGGGAGCTTCTGAACTCCGGCCAGGTTGTGCCCGGCTACGGCCACGCGGTGCTGCGCAAGGTGGACCCGCGCTACACTTGCCTGCGCAACTTCTGCCTGCGCCACCACTTCGAGGACAACCTATTCAAGCTGATCAACATCATCTACAAGATCATGCCCGGCATCCTGACAGAGCACGGCAAGACCAAGAATCCCTACCCCAACGTCGATGCGCACTCCGGCGTACTGCTGCAGCACTATGGGCTGACGGAGCAGGATTACTATACAGTGCTGTTCGGCCTGTCGCGCCAGATGGGCGTCATGGCCGGCGTTGTTTGGGACCGTCTGCAGGGCCGCCCGCTCGAGCGCCCAAAGTCGATCACGACGGAGATGTTGGCAAAGAAGTACCTGTGCACTCCTCGGTAAGCCGAAGAAAGGGAGGTTATTTCGAAAGTACGAGTGTCTGCGGGTAGTCCCCAGCGAGAAATAGAAGGAGATGGACTGGATGTCGTTTCATTCGTTGCCAGTAGCACATGACGTCATGCCGCATGAGCCCCCGCTACTTCTACTCTTTCCTTCTGCTAAGCACCCTGGATTGTATGGCTATGTCGATGCCCAAGCTGTAGGGTTGGTCATACCCAAACGTACACACGCTAGTGCCGCTCCTCCATGCAAAGTTAATCAGGCTGTGAAGACATGTGGGGTGAGGGATGAGGGGTCCTACAACCCTAGTGCATTAGGGGACAAAGAGACGAGGAGAGGACGAATCCAGTCGTCCCAGTGAGCGTACCTCATGTATGCGCGTGTGATTTGAGGGATGTGGTGTTTTTTTTTTCTCCGGCGGGTGTGTATGTCGTCGTTGCCTTGTAAGCGTTTTGTAGAAGGTGTACAGGCATATGTGTGTACAGGCGTGTGTGTGTGTGTGTGTGTGGGTGGGTGTGTCTCGCTGTAGATGTATTGCTTTTCGCCTTTGTTCGTTTGTAATCTACCTCGCTCGACCGACTTGCCTATGCGCTCCTCCTCCTCTTCTTTCTCTTCTTTGCCTAACCACCACGTCTCTGCAGTGTTCAAGTCGATGGACGCACCGCTCATCTGCGATTCTCTCCCAGCCATTCTCTTGTGCTACTCTGCCAATTCAATTGAAAACAGACGAAAGGGAACTGCGGAGAGAGTGAGAGAGTGAGAGAGGGAGGGAGGGAGGGAGAGGGGCGGGTGGGTAGGAGTGTAAGAAGGCGCTATCTTGCTGCTCGTGTTTCCTCGTGTTTCTCTTGATTGTTTTGGTTCGTGTAGGCGAGAGTGATTGCTCTCACGTTGTCGTGAGAGGACCTTCTCCCGTCCCCCACTCCCGTTTCTCCCTTTGCCTGCGTGCTTTTCTCCTTTCCACGTTTTATTTTTTCCCCCATTTTGAAGTTTTATTCGGAAGGAGCTGCTTTGGTGTAGGTGAGAGGCCCCGCTGCTTTAAATTTTATGTGCCTACGGAGGCATGGGCTGTGTGTTTCGGTGCCTCCCCTTCTATCATCGGTAGGCGGTGTGGCCTACCGCACCAGACTTCTCCCTTCGCCCCCTTTCCCACTATACGCGCTAACTCTCACCTTTCTCATTTTTCGTATGTCTCGCTGCAGTCACGACCGCCACCATCACTGCCTTCGCGAGTTTTGTATATCGCATGCTTACCCTTCTCTCCCCTCTCCATTGTGCTGGGGGAGGGAATAGGAGGGGTGGTGGTGGAAGCTGTAGAAATGACGGTGGCCAGCAGAATGTGCAAACGAACAGAGAGAGAGAGAGGGAAAGGGGGAGAGAGAGAGAGAACAACGTGATACGATTGAACCCAATGAAGGCAACTGATGTCTTCCATACGAATATCTTTCTCTCTCTACGCATTTCCGCTGGTGACATCAGTGCTAGTGCATTCGTGAGTTGATGTATCTTTACCGGTATGACGAGATGAGAGTCGTGTCTCGTACTCCAAATTAAGCCTCCTCTCCCTGGAAGGATACGCTGGAAAACGGGAAAATGGGAAGAAGAGAGAAAACAAAAAAAAACAACAACGAGGAATTCCCTTCGTATCCCTCATCACTACTCCTACTCTGTTCCATCGAGATCATCACACACACGCATCCTCATCTCCGGTCTGTGTAGGCGTGTGTGTGTGTGTGTGTGTGTGTGTGTGTGTGTGTGACGACATAATCTCGGTACTGACTCTAGTGGTAGAGGTGGCGACGATCATCGGGAACGGTGACGCAACATGCGACAGCAGCGATGGTATGAAGGCGCGCGTCGCCTTATCTTTTCTTTGCCTCTCTCCTCTTATGTCTCCTTTCTTCGTGTTTGTGTACGTACTTGAGTAGTCTGTATTCTTCCAGTCGGCTTCATGCTGTGAATTCAACCTCCCCTCCCCTCCCCTCCCCTCCCCCCCCTGCACACACTCTCACTCAGAGACATAGCGAGAAAAGGGCACCTACACGGACAGAATCACTCTCTTAGGCTGTCGCCCCACACGTGGCTGCGCGTCTCTCTACCTCTGTGTGTGTGTGTGTGTGTGTGTGTATGGTTGATCCCTCAACCCTTTTTGGCAGTTTTCTTCCTTTCCCTTCCGCCACTTCTCCAGCTCCGTGCCACCGCCAAACTGCATCCACCCACCCCACCCCCTTACCTCTGCCGTTTCAATGCGTCGTCATCCTCTCGCTCTTTCGTACAACATGACGCTTGTTGACTTCGAGTCTTTACTCAAGTGCGGGGCAGGAAAAGAGAAGCGGTGGTATGTGCGCATGGGCGTACTTGTTCAGTGCGTGCATGCGTGCCTGGTGGGTGTGAAAGAGAAACAGAGTCGGACGGTGGAGGGAAGGTGGAGAAAAGGGGGGTGGGTGGGGGGGTGGGTGGCGGAGGCAAAAACAAGTAATTCCTGATCCTTCACTCTTGTCTGTTCATGCGTGCCGACCACCTATATCGTCGCTTGTGTGTGGGCGCGTGTGCCGGGGTGTACTTTTCACTTCCCTACTTCCTCGCTCCGACTCCTTTCTTCTGTAGGGGAGCACGGGAGGGAGGGAGGTATGACGCCTAAAAAGCCCACAATTTATGCCCCCCCCGCCGCCGCCCCCCGCGTGCATGCGAAGGATTGAAGGAATAACGTAATACCGCCACTTCCAACGGTGTCCTGCGTTCACCGTTACTATCAGTGAGTGTCTTCGTGAAGTGTATGCCTACGGGGTTTTGGTACACTGGGGTGCAAGTTATCGATGGGAGTCTCCTCTTTTACCCGCCCCTCACTTCTCTCTCCTCTCCCTGTTTGGTGCTTCAGTCCACATACTCGCCGTCGCATCAGTCTTCTGGTGCCGGCACGTCTGCGGGCGTATGTGAAATCGATACTGGGAAAGGCAGAGGCTTGAGATGTTTGAGCAAAGACAACTGGGCAACGGCTCGCCACGCCGCTCCCTCCCTCCCGTCCTGCCTTTTACGTCGAGTGCACGAGGGTGCATGTGCTCTCGGTGGCTTCTCTATCCTTATTCCTCCGTCACTCACTGCCACGGTCGCATCTACACACCCCCACACCGACAAACGCACCCGCACTTTCACGCAACTTGTTGTCTTCTGTTGCTTCAGCATGCCCTCGGTTGTTGTGGTGCCCTGCAGCCTCTCTCTCCCTCCCTAGTCTGCTAGTGTGAGGTGAGGGAGGACAGATGACTCCTATGCAGCGTCTCACTTTTCAATCTTCTCCACCGTCATCCTACTCTTCGTTTTCTCCTCTCAAACATACCGATGTCCCGATGCACGCCTTCGCACGCCTGCCCCACGTACACGCGTGCACTCGCACCGATGTGTACGTCCTATACGCACAAGCATGCATGGCAGGATTTGCTTAGCCACAAAAGTGCCACGCCGTTCTCTCTCTTTCCCTCCCACACACTCCCGCCTCAGCGTCTTTTCTTTCTCCGTTTCCTCTCTTCCTCATTGTTTCGCTCGCACTTCGTAGACCCTTCTGATCCACTACATCCAATATAATCGCTCTTCTACCCCTGTGCGGTGTGTGGTGTGTGTGCGTGTGCGTGTGCTCGCGTTAAGCTTCTGCCGCACAGCTTTCCTCCCTCTTGCTGTTCCTACCCCAAATCACTCATTTTTACTCAGGCAAAATTTTCTTTTTTGCTTTGTTGCTTGCACTACCCGTCTTGCTACTTTCCTCGACTCAGACAGCCTCTCTCTCTCTCTCTCCCCCTTCCACGATCACACCCTCAGTTCACAGATATTCACATTTCCTCTCACAGGCCTATCGTGGAACCCTATCCACTTCTCGCTGCTCCATTATCCGCGGCGCTGCCGGCCTACACATGGCGTCATCAGTGGTGGATGAGATGAAGGCGCAGATGCTGAAGCGCAACGAGGTGGAGAAGAAGACGATCAGCGATCTCCGGAAGAAGCACGGCGGCGTGAAGCTGAGCGATGCCAGCATCGATGCGGCGTACTGTGGCATGCGCGGCATCACCGGCCTCGTGTATGAGCCGTCCCTTCTGGACCCGTTAGAGGGCATCCGCTTCCGCAACCGCACGATCCCGGAGTGCCAGGAGCTACTGCCCAAGGCGCCGAACGGCTGCGAGGTGCTGCCGGAGGCGATGTTCTGGCTGCTGATGACCGGTGAGGTACCGACGGTGGAGCAGGTGAGGGCCCTGAACGCGGAGTTGCACCGCCGCGCTGACCCCATGGCGATCACCGCGGCGCAGAAGGCGATCGAGGCGCTGCCGGCGAGCACGCACCCGATGACGGCGTTCAGCGTGGGCGTGCTTGCGCTGCAGACCTACTCAAAGTTTGCTGCGGCCTATGCGGCGGGTAAGTCAAACAAGACGACGTACTGGGAGTACGCGCTGGAGGACGCGCTGGACATGCTGGCGCGCACGCCAGCAGTGGCAGCGATGATCTACAACCGCCTCACCAAGGGCTGTGCGGAGGTGGCGGCGCCGAGCAACAGCGAGCTGGACTGGGCGGCGAACTTCTCGAACATGCTGGGCTTCAAGGACAATGAGTTCTGGGAGTGCATGCGGCTGTACCTCTCCATCCACGTCGACCACGAGGGCGGAAACGTGTCGGCGCACACGACGACGCTGGTTGCGTCGGCGCTGAGCGACCCCTACCTTGCCTTCAGCGCGGGGCTGAACGGGCTTGCCGGACCGCTGCACGGGCTGGCGAACCAGGAGGTGCTGAAGTACCTGCTCAGCATGCAGGACCGCGTGAAAGCAGACGGTGTGAACTTGCACGATGAGGCGGCACTGGAGGTGACGCTGACCAAGTACACTTGGGAGCTTCTGAACTCCGGCCAGGTTGTGCCCGGCTACGGCCACGCGGTGCTGCGCAAGGTGGACCCGCGCTACACTTGCCTGCGCAACTTCTGCCTGCGCCACCACTTCGAGGACAACCTATTCAAGCTGATCAACATCATCTACAAGATCATGCCCGGCATCCTGACAGAGCACGGCAAGACCAAGAATCCCTACCCCAACGTCGATGCGCACTCCGGCGTACTGCTGCAGCACTATGGGCTGACGGAGCAGGATTACTACCCGGTGCTGTTCGGCCTGTCGCGCCAGATGGGCGTCCTGGCCGGCGTTGTTTGGGACCGTCTGCAGGGCCGCCCGCTCGAGCGCCCAAAGTCGATCACGACGGAGATGCTGGCAAAGAAGTACCTGGAAGTTCGTAGTGAAACAGAGTGTGTTGAGCACACAGCTGACAGGTGATGAAAGGCCGGAGGAAGTGCCTCTGGGGAGAGCTACAGGCAAGGAAACTGTAGAGAGCGTGGGGTTTTTGAAGCAAGAGATGCTGTTCCTGTGTGCTGTTGGGCACATCTATGGAACTCCCCTCCGTGCAGAATGCGCTTGCTGAGGAGCTTCTTATGTGTCCCTGTGCTGTTTTTCGTGTCCTCGCTGCTGTCTTTGTGCATGGACTTCTCGACGTCGAAAGGTACTGTGACGGCTGCTGACGTGGTGGTGAGGTGTGAGGTCATGTGTGTGCACCTTCGCTATGCACTGTTCGGGGGTGTTTCTGCTCAGCATTTTGGCAATGGGGGTTCTGTCAACAAGCAGACGCACTGTGTGTTGTGCCGTCATCCCCCGCTCGACCACATTCTGCTTTTCTCCCTTTCACCCTCTCCCCGCGATAAATTTTACAAGCCTTCTTGTACAGTCACAATCGCTATAGCCGAGACACTTCTCCCTCCGCCGCTTTCGTGAACTTTCTCTCCCCGCGGTAATATCAGACGCTCTGCATCCTGTCTTTGTTGCTCTTCAGATTTCCCTTTACGCTTCTTTATGCGTGCGTGTGCATGTATGCTCCTCTCCCAGCCCCGAACCCCTTCGTTCCGTCTTCTGATCCTTAGCTTAGTGTAAAGACTAAAAGTGCTCTACAGGGAAGATAATGGTACCCCTGTGCTGTAGTTTTCCGTGTCTGGCAAGGTAGTAGGCGCATGCCCACACGTACCGACGGACAGGCACAGACGTGGTCAGTGGCAGATGCGTGGAAAGCTAGCCGCTAAGAAGATCCTTCCCTCCCTTTCTCATGTGCGCACGTCGCACGCCTCACATCGCACCTGCCTGCGCCACCGTTTCTGCTTCGCTTGACGCCTTCGCTTGGCTGCCATTTCAGCGAAAGGGGCAGTTGCTGTTTTTTTGTTTTTGTTCGTTCGTTATTGCTATTGTTGGTTCTGTGTTTCTTTCATGTGCGTGACACGTTGTTTCTTAGCTTCCTGCTCGCTTCTTGTTTGCTGGTTTCTGTTTTATTTTCCTTTCTTTGCGCTCCCTGCTTCGCCCCTGCCCTTCATTGTCGCTCCTCAGCACGAGGCATATGGTGAGCAGAATCGCGTCGCACGGGCTCCTTTGCCTCAGCCTGTTGTTTCTCAGCTTGCGCACCTAAAGAGCCTTTTGGCTGTGTGTTTTTCTTCGATTACGGATTATATGATTTAGTGTCTGGGATTTTTTTTTCATTTCTCTTGTTTGGTCTCTTGGGTTTGCTGTTCTCTGGGGATGCCGGCCATCTCAGTGTGTGTACGGTATCACGCCCCTGTGCTAAGCCTTTGTGAAGAGGCCAAGTAGCCTGCAGCGTGCCCTCGGCTGCGGCTGCGGACTACGAGTCTCCGCGAGCAGGTCTGGGCTGGTGCAGTACTAGAGAGACGTGCAGTGATGATCGTGGCTGTGTTAGCTCAAGACGAATCTCGCGGAAGACTCATCACCTCTGGAGGCCCATAGTCTCTGTGCAGGCACGTACTTTTTCATGGGTCCCTTTCCTTCTGACCCACCCACTGCTGTCAAAGGTGCGGGGGGTTTACAAGGTGAGGTGCCCCTGCTCGCATACCCCTGGCAACATTTTCCGTGTCACAGCACATTCAGGCAAGCTATCCAGACACGCCACTCGTGGCGTCGAGGGAAATGGAAAATGAGGACAGCGCGACCCTCTCACCAGACAAGAAGGTTCTCCTAGAATAGGACCCCAAATCTCAAATTGCGAGCACCGTGCACACGCGCTGTCGAGCACAGCTGTCACGGTGGACCACATCCAAATAAGGCGCATAGAGATGCATACCGATCCGCCGCAGCGTGCGTGTGCGGAATGTGCGGCATCTCCTACACCCGGCCGGGTGTGCCAGTGAGGCACGGGTGCCGGACGCACGGCGAAGACACCCCGCGTCGCACCATCGCGCCCTCCAGGCTCCACTGCGGAGGGTCTCCACACCACCTTCTGGGACGCCGCGGCGTGAGGCGACTGAGGGAGAGGCATGTCCCACAGGCGGGGTGCAGGGTGTCCGAGGGGCGTGGCCTGCAGCTGGCCGGCTTCCTCCCTGCGCACCTCCGGCATGCACCTGGTGCACCCTCTACTAGCCCTCCCGACAGGCGCCACCGCTTCCGTCCTCGAGCAGGACCCTGGACGCTACCCGCCTGTGCCGCGGCGCGCAGCCCACTCGAGTCCGTGTGGCGCCGATCGCGCCCCACGTATGCGGGGGGGGAATGAGGCAGGGTGAGACGGGCCCGCGAGGCGCGTGGCCGGAGTCCGCGGCAGGCGGTTCGTTCCAGACGACCAGGACAGAGCTGCAGTCCAGCAGAGGCGTGGATGGGCTGTGGTCGTACATGCGTGTGCATGCTGACCTGCTCGTGGTGGAGTGGAGATGTTGGAAGACGGAAACATGATGTGCGGTTGTTTCAAGTGCGCTCTCTGCGGCTGTACTTTGGACGCGAAGGTAGGAGGGAAGAACAGAGATGGGGGGACGAAGGGGATTGCCCGCCTAGATAAGTAGCAGTGATCACTACTACCGCCACTACCGACCCCTGTTCTATTTCATTCCTCTGCTGCGTCTCTCTCTCTCTCTCCTTTTCGCTAAGTTTTTTCTTCTCTCTCTCCCCGCTCTCGTGCCCACCCCTTCTCTCTCGTTGTATCCTTCTTACTGAACATCTTCTTGTGCTTTCCCTTCTGGTTTAGTGTGTGTGTGTCTTTCTTTCTTTGCCCCCCCCGCCCCGCCTCTTTCCCCTCCACTGCGCCATCTTCTCCCCATTCCAGCAACATTTTCTTTTCTCTTTGCCCCATTTGGTTGGGACTTGCAAGCGAAGTAAATCTCGTGTGTTTTTTTTTTTTGCTTTGGTTATGCCCGTGACTTGATTTTCCTGCTTTTAGTTTTTTGTCTTTGCAGCGTGCGTGTTTGGGGTACTCCACTACCACCACCCCCCTCTTTTCTTTTCCTTGTGTTTCTCTCCCTCTCCTGTTCTACACCGGGGTAGGCACACTCCTCTTTCCCCAGAGGTGCAGAGGTGTGTGTCTACATACAGACACCTATGCACGTCTGTAAGCATGAAGCGTGCGTGAGTGGATGCTTCGACCTCATGTCGTCCGTTTCTATGTTTCTTTTTTTCCCCTTGTTGCCTTAACCCTGCCTCTTGCTTCTACTTCTACCCCGTGTTGGCATTCTTGACCTCTCATTTCTCGGTCGCTGCCTGCCCCCCCCCCTGTCACCAGCGCGTGCTCTCTCTCTCTCTCCTTTTCTCCTCCCTCTTCGCTTTTTTTTTTAGTTTGTCTTCGTGGAGGCGCGCCAGTGCACCGCTCCCACACACACACAGAGAGAGGGAGGGGAGACGTCTGTAAGTCGCTCCCGTGCGCTCTCTGTGTGTGTGTGTGTGTGGGAGCGGTGCACTGGTCTAAGGGGTCGCCTTTTGGTGTGTGGTGTGTGGTGTGAGGCGGAGGAGAAGGGGAAGGGGAAGGGGGGATGAGGGGATAGACGTAATCCCGCCCTATGCGGCTGTCCTTTGCTGTGAGGATTCTCTGGCTTTCATCTTCGCTATCCTCGTTCCTCTCCCCCTTTCCTCTTCTGTTCTCCTTTCCTCACCCGCCTTCCTCGCTCTTTCTGCTTACGGTGCTCCTCTTCGTGAAAAACGAAACACCTGTAGCGTTCATGCGCCTCTCTGCAATACGATCTCTCTTCCTCTCTCCCTCCTACCAAGCTTGGCGGGGGAGGCCGAAGTGGCAACGACATGGAAGACCAAAAACACGGTGAAGTCCGTCGCCCCCCGCTGCCTGTTCTTTTCCTCCTGATTTGGCAGCTCACGTAGCTGAAACACTCAATATCCAAAAAGGAGGGGAAAGGAGATACGCGGGTGATGATGGAGAAGAGTGAGAGGAGGCGGATGTGTGTTGCAGGAGAGGGTGTGTATGTGTGTGTGCGTGTAATGCTCGAAATGCAGCTGCTAGCAGTGC
Source organism: Leishmania lainsoni (assembly GCA_003664395.1). NCBI lineage: Eukaryota > Euglenozoa > Kinetoplastea > Trypanosomatida > Trypanosomatidae > Leishmania > Leishmania lainsoni. The sequence continues at coordinate 284,818 of RAIA01000091.1, forward strand.
ATGGAGGAATGTCTCACCCGTCCACCCCCTGCACCTCTCCCTCTGTCCGTAATTCTATTGCAATCGGGCTCATTCTTGACTGCGTGCGTGTGCATTTGTTTTGTATGTGTGTGTACTGGATCGGTTCCGCTCCACCGAGGCTCGAACTGAGCACTCGCGCATACCAATACACTTCCACTGCTAGTTTGCAAGTCTTTGAGCTTGGCAGAGACCTCTACTTGAGGTTGTATGCCTGTGAGTCACCCACGCGCACAAGTGTCTATGGTGACGTCTTTAATGCGCAATCACCCCCCTCCCCCACCATCAAGCACCGCGTGTTGATGCCCCCTTTTTCATATTTATCTTCTCGTCGCCTTCGAGTGTGCTTCCTAATCCCTGCATAGACAACAGTGTGGAAGCAGAAGCTGCGGCAGCCAAGAAGTACACAACAACAGCAGACAAGAAAACAAAGCACAGGAGTGTTCATTCCCCACGTCGGATGTGCACGTGCTCACCTCCCAACTGCGCTCTTCCAAGCATTTTGAATGGTAAAGAAGTCGCGCTTAGGTCCTGGCAACAGGAGAGAGACGATTCATGTGGCCGTACTACTTATCTGTGGCTCGCAACGCCACCTGCACACGCGGTACCTCCCTCGTTCTCTCTATCCACGTCGTTTGACTGCTTGTCCTCAACGAGGGGTAGCCGACGTCGCAACAGAGTGTCTCCGTGCATGCGTGTGTGTGTACTCTAACCCGGCTGGTTCTTTCCTCCCCCAACCTTTTCTTCCATGTCTCTTCCGCATCCTTGTGCAACTCATCCCCTGCACATCACTCCGATACGTATCATGAAGGCGAAAGAGGGAACAGCGGCTCTCGACGTTTGCGGTGTTACCCCAACAGCGAGTGCAGCGACCTGAACACACCCACGCCGGCAGCAACAGCGGCGTTTTCCCTCTTCCAACGGCTCTCCGGCGCCGACGAGCGCGTGCTGGTACAACTAAAGAGAGGTGGGGAGGTGCGTTTGTGTGCGTGTGTTTCCTTCTCTTCTTCAGTAGCTCTATTTCTGCAGCTCGTCTAAGTTGAGCCACGCCTTTTCAACTCTCAGTCTACCACACACACACACACACACATAGATGCACAGACACCTTCTTATTTTCCTCCCTCACGCTTTTCGGGGATGCGTGTTTCTTCCACGCTGACCGTGGCGCAGGCGGGCGGATTCACATCGGCGCCTTTCCACATGGGGGACTCTTTGTCACTCCTGTGGCAACGGCCGCTGCCACCATTCGCGCTTCTGGCGCCGTAGCGCTGCCTAGATCGGAGAGCTGCGTGAAGAGATATCCAAAAGGGGAAGTAGTTGCCCAGCCGCGGACCTTTCCCAAGGACGACAACAATGGTAGAGCCCGTGGTGAAGAAGACACATTCTGTAGCTGGTCGATCCAATCAGCCTTGCAGGCGGCCTACCCGCCTTTACCCTTGGTGACTGCCTTCTACGGTCACCGCACGCGTCTGCTGCCTCCTCGGCATTTCTACCATGCGATCTGCTTTCTGTCTCGGCCACGGGTGCACCACGAGTTCAGCAGCAGCACGAGGAGGAAGCGCGATGGTGTCCGTGGGGAGCGCTCGCATTACAGACAGGGGCAGTGAAGGTGATGGTAGCGGTGCCGCGCTGCTGCTATTGTACGACGTTGCTACTCTGCCGTGGGCAGCGGGCGCAGGCCTCACTCTCACGCTGCGAAACGCCGTGCTGTCTGCTCATGATGAGATGGTGCGGCAGGAGACGCTGGCGACTTCTGGCATCAAGGGAAATGGCGGCGAGCATAGCTGGCCGTCGAGCGCTTCTCCAGCGACAGCGCACGGAGGTAGTGGGGCAGCAGAGCATCGCCGCACCCTTTCCATCGCCACCATGAAGTTTTCTTCCGCACAGTCTGAGGCAGAAGGCGATGCCAAAAAGAACGCAGCCACCTCGAGTACCGCCATTGACGCTGGCGACCACACTGACAGGACGGTGTGGCAGCCTTTCAGTGAGTACAGAAAACCACAGGCCTGTGCGGAGGCGTCAGCGCTTGCACTGTGCTCATTTGCTGTCGTGAAACTTGGTCAGCGGGTGCCGATTGTAGCTCTTGTTGCTGAGAAGGCGTGCAGTGCGAGTACGACATTCCCTTCCCTCACTGAGCCCTGTGCCACCCATCGAACTAGCGCGATGTACGACCAACAGCGCTCAAACACCCCCGCCTGGCTTCCGCCGCGCACAGCTGTGCATCGTATGCCGGTGGAGGTGTACGCGGAGCGCACCCCGTTGATGCAGACGGCTGGCACCGCTGCCTTGCAGCGTGCACTTCGACAAGCGCTAAACCGCGTCTTGCCAGCGTCACCGCGGTCCTCACCACAGCCCTTAGTTGGAAGACTGCGGTGGTGCATACCACCGCTGGTGCATCTCATCTGGAACGGGCGGTGCTGGGTGGAGGAAACAGATGTGCAGGTGGCGGAGATGGAGGAGCGGCTCCTTGGCGCACTGATGGGGGACTGTAATGTCCATGCGGTTGTTACCACTGCTGACGCAGTACGATCAGCAGCAAGCAGGAGCACTACCAAGTGCGGCACGCCTGCTCGGCGGAGTGACACAGGTGACAACGGCGGAGCAGGTCGGTTAGCAGCACACCGAACGGACTTGAATGCCCAGGGCTCTTCACATCCGCGGCTCTGGCTGCCGAGCTGCTGGTATCCTGCCGGCCGCTCTCGTGGCGTCTTGACGCCTCTTTTTCGTGAGCACGACGACGGCAATGCGGGGATCGGTACTCTATGCGGCCTTCCAGGGGCCACTGCTGCGCCGGCCGCCTCATGGTGCGGGCCTTCCAGCAGCCCGCATGTAGTCTGGAGGCGCACCAATCACTGTACACAAGTGGCAGAAGAGGCAGTAGAAGCCACAGCAGCTGCAGCCAGAGCACCGGTGGCACTCGCGGGTGGCGCACGGAAGCCCCCGGCAATACCCTGTAACCAGTGGTTGTTGCGCTTGCGAAAGGTATGGCTTCTCAGCAGCCCTAGTGTAAAATCTGCGATGCTAGCTCGTCCTGGTACAGAGATGCGAGCAGGTGTCTCTACTCCACCGAGCATTGGTGACACAGATGTGAAGCCAATACCACCTCTGCTCGATGCAGCTCGTGGTGCCCGCGACCACTCGCGCGCTCCCACTTTGAGCCTGCACGCGCCAGTGCCTGTGAGGTACCCCAACTACGACCTTCTCACTGGTTCGCCGTTGGACTTGCGCGATTACGACGCCGCCGCCAGGGGCTTCCGCGTGTCCTCTCGCTCTCCACCAACGTCGAGGTCAACTAAGCTGTTTCTTTGCCCTTCCCGGACAGCGCAACCACTACCTGCGCAGGACTGCGGTGTGAAAGTGGTGCAGGGTGCGACACCTCAGTGCGAGAGTGACCCGTTCTTCTTTGCTGCTCTCTCGCAGCAGGTGGCGTGGATCCGTCTATCCCTAACTTGCAGTCCGCACCGACTTCACGTAGGCGCTCCATCTGCATCGGCGCCGATGGCTGCCCCGGGAATGGGCCCAGTGTCGTGGCAGTTACCTAATGCGTTGCACAGCTGCTACACAATGCCCGACTCTCTTGCAGATGCCCCTCAGCGCCGGCTGTGTAGCGGAACAACGCCACCAGGGCAGGCAGCCTCCCCCAGGACTACTGTTGCTTCGTCTAGACCGACTGCACAGCACCTACCGCCGTTGCCGAGGCCACCCGTTGCAAGTGTGTCGGTGCCGCAGCAAGAGTGGTGGACAGGGTTTTTCCTGCATGACGCCCCACACTGGTGGCGGCGTGAGGTGCTTCAAAGTGAGCAGCAACGATGGGCAGCGAAAGGGATTTGCAAAGACAAGCACGCAGCGTCAGTGGGGCGAGGCACAGGCGCGACGCGGAGCGCATAGGGACTACGGAGGAGGTCGCACGAATCCTATCGTTTCTTCAGGAAGAGTGTTGTGCTCCGCTTCCTCCAATAAACGCCCCCGATAATGCAGCTGCCGCGGCATGCCCGTCTCAAGAGACGCCTGGGTCGACGTCAGAGCCCTCGCTGCCTGTAGAGGTGACGCAGAAGAGGACAACTTTGCCGCCGCAGGTTTGCGTGCTTCGACTGGCACCTGTTGCACCTGCGCTGCGCCGCCCCCATCGATTAGTGAGGCGTGACGAGCAGGGCGTGCAAAAGCACCGCTGTGCGCCCACAGATGCTCTGGGTTGGAGCTGCAGTGGTTCCTTGTGCCTGATACAGCCACTGTGACGGTGAACACTTTCTTCTCTCTGCAGGACGTGTCGGACCACGTTGAAGCACCTGGGGCGGCTACAGGTGCGTTGCCACCAACCTCGTTGGCCGACCGTGCGGTGCTTTTTTACGTTGAAGTCAAGGCTGCATTGGAGTTACTGCGGCGAATAACGCACCGAGCGACTGCCCGGGAGGGCCCATTCGACGATGAAAAAGGCCCTTTGGCACCCCCATCCTCACTTCCTGCCTGGTGGGAGCAACTGAGCAACTTCTACGATGCCAATACATTTTCGTCAGAAGAAGCCGCACCCCTGACAGCGGTCTCGACGACGGACAAGGGCAATAAAGTCAGCGGTGCCAACGACAGTGGCGGCGAGATCGAGACAACCCACAGTGATGCTGACGCGAGGGAGAATGCCGTGTCCGCCTTCTGCCACCCTACAGTGGCAGCAGTTGTGCGGACATGTGTGCGACTGATGCTGCAATGCGGAGGACCGGCACACCACCGCCATGTGAGCGGCTTCCCCATCACCCTTGACAGCGGCAGCAGTGAGGATAGCACTGCGTCGTCAGAAGCCATTGCGGTATGGTCACGCACGGACTACGATGCTCTTCTTCGCACAGCACTCATCACGCCAGCAGAGGCCGCTGCCATGCCCTCCTCGATACCTTGCCTACGCAGCGCTGCAGCCGACGGCGATAGTGACGAGAATGGAGGGAACGCAGATACCGATGAGGAGAGGGCTGAGGAGGCAGCACCAGACCGTGAGGATCATGGTGTGACATGTGCCGAGCATGACAGCGAAAGCTCACGTTGCGAGTTGGCAGTCAAGCAAAAGATACAAAGGAGATGCACCGCTAGCTGTGGCGCGGCAGCATCTAAGCGAGATCATGGGACGAGCATTAGGTACGTCAGTTCATCAGCTCAAGGGGTGCAGCGGTCATCATCGACGTTATCATGCTTACCATACGGCGTGGAGGTGTACGGGTACGACGAGTCTGGTACACGGCATGAGGCGCGCGTTAGTCACGGGGGCCCCACTTTATCTCTGAACGACACACAGACTCTAGCGAATGCACCGGAGGACTGCTCAGATACGCACCTCTGCCCTCTTCATGACCGGTCAGCTGTGGATCGCCGCCTCCTACTTGGACGCAACTACCGCCTCAGCGAGGCCCCTCAACCTCGCAAAACACCTGACGACACTGGCGCTGTAACGGCTACCTGCCCTGCCTCTTTCATCGCCACCTGTGTCACCTCGAGCGGAAAGCCTCTGCAGGGACTACAGCTGGGCGTAGCGCGCGCCCTCTCCATCTCGGCAGCCTGCAGGGAAGCCACGCGAAAAGGTGGGGTTGTCGGAGCACACGACGGGCCACCAGCGCCGTGCCCACTGAACAGCGCCGAACTACTTGTTCAAAATGAGAAATCGGTGTACTCAGGGGGTTTTCAAGGCTGCGCCGACGGTGCCTCGCTGAGACCGTCAAACGCGGATGGCGTGTCGCCGACACTATCTTCTGCATCGCCGTCCCCTCCGCTGGACGTGATAGGTGCCTTGATAGCGGAGGAAAAGACCAATTCAATACTCAGTGGCGACCGTGGCTGCGATACCTGCCTCGACCCACGATGCAGGACAACACGCTGCCTAGAAGTTCTCAGCCCACAGGGCCACATATGCACATGTCCCGCGTGTTTCCCTTTCTGAAGTCATCGGCGGCCTCCGAGTATTGCATCGACTCTCCTTTAAGAGATGAGGCAATCTCAGATCAAGACGGCGGTGGAGAGCAACACATGGAAAACTCAGCCCCGCCAGCAGTCGCAGCACAATCGGATGGCGCGGTGGCTGTTCTCGACTTGGGGCTTTGCGTATTGCATGTGCGGCGTACTGACGTATACGTGAACGCTGCCAACTTGTCTACAAGGCGACGGGCACGAAGGAACAACATCACTGAGGAGCCGAGAAGGGCGCCGGGGGGGAGGGGGGAGGGCTATAGTGAAAGAGAGTAGAGAAGCAATAGGGAGACAGCAAACCTGTGCGTGACTTGAGCTGCCGGCCGCATCGTGCACTCAGCGTGCGTGTCGGCACGGGCTATGACCGTTGGAAGCACATGGGTCTCCCCCCTTTTCTCTCGTGCCCTCTCCCCCCGACCTACTCTCTGCAGCTCTACCGCTGATACCCACTATTACTGCTACTGCCATTCATACTGCTAATACTCCCCTCCCTCCCTCCCTCCCCCAGGAGAACCTGAAAGAACGCCAACGAAATAAAGACAACACAAGTAGAACCTACGGCAACTGAGACTCAACAAGGTGTGTGCATTCCTCCTCTGATACGCTTTGCACACCTTCCCTAACTCGGTTTGGGATGACAACATCGATCTTCTGCGCCCTCCTCGTGACAAGCGCGGTTGTGCTGGAGTCTGCACGTATGACCCACGTCTAAAGCTTGATGCACCTCCGCAAAGAAACAGGCGTGCCCACTCCAGACACCGCTCCTCGCCAACGCGCATCCAGATGGACTCCTCAGCACCCACTGACTCACACACGCATGCAAACATCCAAGGTCATATGTGCTCTCCTGACTTTCATTGCCTCAACAACAATTCGCCGCCATGGAAAGGCTTTCCTTTCCGCAGGAGGAGGCAAAAGCGCTGCTCCATCCACAATTGTTCATCTTGAACACCTATACAACTCAGCACGATGCCCCCTTTCAGCCTGCCACCTAAACACTCCACTCCACTTCCATTAATCCTTCTGATGGCGACTATCACCGGCTACAATCGTGCCCGCCACATCCACTGGCACTCCACTCACTTCCCCAAACCGCAGAGAACAACCCAAAGCGATTTCATAGAGTATTGGCTCTCCTTGTATGTGTGTGTGTGTGTGGTGTGTGTGTGTGCTGTGACGCCTCCGTGGCGTCTGTGTGTTTTGGCCGGCAAGAGCGGCAGAAGCGGCCTGCCACCGCTGCTGCTGCTGCGTGGAGCGCTGTGATGAGAACCCTTTCCTGAACGACGAGCGGACCGACGTGCACCCCTGCGGACACTTTGAATGTGTACAAATATTGAGCCTCCCGCCCCTGCCTCCTCTTGTCATGTGCGCCGGCGATGCGGCACGCTGAACGACGGCGACGTCTCTGTCTAACGGGGTGCGGTGCTGCTCTGTCGGCGCACCTTGATTTCAGGAGACGGAGATGACGGCGTTGCGGCCGATGCGGCGCACGCTGGGCTCGCCGCCGCCCGCGCCCGCCTCTCCCCACGCCATGTATGACCCCCACTTCACGAAGTGCATGAGGAGAACCGTAGCCGCTGCAACTCGACTAGCTGAGATGCCGCGGGTGATACTTCTCCAAGAGCCCTGCCGCCACCGCCACCGCCGCGCTTCCGCGTGTGTGTGTGTGTGCCAGCTGCGCTGCCGCGCGGGATGAGAGACATTCAACGGATCCCAATTCAGAGCACTGTGCACTGAACACCCGTCCTGATGCTAATCCGCATAGCAGCGGCTGACGCGGCAACGCAGCCGGCCATTGGCACGTGCTGTGGTGTGCTGCGGGAGATGGCGCTGCAGCAACAGTAGCGGCGGAGGAGGATGCGGCGGCCACGTGCGAGGGCAGAGCTGATGTCAAGCACTCGTAGTGCGCGTCTGACGCTGCATGACTGACACAACACGATTCGGGGTAGGGAAGACGTCCCGCGCCTCTTCGCTGATTGCCTCGTGTCGTCCCCCACACCCCTCGTCCGCGCAGCTGCCGCTGGCACTCGACCTGTGTGTGTGTGTGTGTGTGTGTGTGTGCTGTGACGCCTCCGTGGCGTCTGTGTGTTTTGGCCGGCAAGAGCGGCAGAAGCGGCCTGCCACCGCTGCTGCTGCTGCGTGGAGCGCTGTGATGAGAACCCTTTCCTGAACGACGAGCGGACCGACGTGCACCCCTGCGGACACTTTGAATGTGTACAAATATTGAGCCTCCCGCCCCTGCCTCCTCTTGTCATGTGCGCCCGCGTGCGGCGATCGGCGCACGCTGAACGACGGCGACGTCTCTGTCTAACGGGGTGCGGTGCTGCTCTGTCGGCGCACCTTGATTTCAGGAGACGGAGATGACGGCGTTGCGGCCGATGCGGCGCACGCTGGGCTCGCCGCCGCCCGCGCCCGCCTCTCCCCACGCCATGTATGACCCCCACTTCACGAAGTGCATGAGGAGAACCGTAGCCGCTGCAACTCGACTAGCTGAGATGCCGCGGGTGATACTTCTCCAAGAGCCCTGCCGCCACCGCCACCGCCGCGCTTCCGCGTGTGTGTGTGTGTGTGTGTGTGTGCCAGCTGCGCTGCCGCGCGGGATGAGAGACATTCAACGGATCCCAATTCAGAGCACTGTGCACTGAACACCCGTCCTGATGCTAATCCGCATAGCAGCGGCTGACGCGGCAACGCAGCCGGCCATTGGCACGTGCTGTGGTGTGCTGCGGGAGATGGCGCTGCAGCAACAGTAGCGGCGGAGGAGGATGCGGCGGCCACGTGCGAGGGCAGAGCTGATGTCAAGCACTCGTAGTGCGCGTCTGACGCTGCATGACTGACACAACACGATTCGGGGTAGGGAAGACGTCCCGCGCCTCTTCGCTGATTGCCTCGTGTCGTCCCCCACACCCCTCGTCCGCGCAGCTGCCGCTGGCACTCGACCTGTGGTGTGTGTGGTGTTGTGTGTGTGGTGTGTGTGTGTGTGCTGTGACGCCTCCGTGGCGTCTGTGTGTTTTGGCCGGCAAGAGCGGCAGAAGCGGCCTGCCACCGCTGCTGCTGCTGCGTGGAGCGCTGTGATGAGAACCCTTTCCTGAACGACGAGCGGACCGACGTGCACCCCTGCGGACACTTTGAATGTGTACAAATATTGAGCCTCCCGCCCCTGCCTCCTCTTGTCATGTGCGGCACGCTGAACGACGGCGACGTCTCTGTCTAACGGGGTGCGGTGCTGCTCTGTCGGCGCACCTTGATTTCAGGAGACGGAGATGACGGCGTTGCGGCCGATGCGGCGCACGCTGGGCTCGCCGCCGCCCGCGCCCGCCTCTCCCCACGCCATGTATGACCCCCACTTCACGAAGTGCATGAGGAGAACCGTAGCCGCTGCAACTCGACTAGCTGAGATGCCGCGGGTGATACTTCTCCAAGAGCCCTGCCGCCACCGCCACCGCCGCGCTTCGCGTGTGTGTGTGTGTGTGTGTGTGCCAGCTGCGCTGCCGCGCGGGATGAGAGACATTCAACGGATCCCAATATCAGAGCACTGTGCACTGAACACCCGTCCTGATGCTAATCCGCATAGCAGCGGCTGACGCGGCAACGCAGCCGGCCATTGGCACGTGCTGTGGTGTGCTGCGGGAGATGGCGCTGCAGCAACAGTAGCGGCGGAGGAGGATGCGGCGGCCACGTGCGAGGGCAGAGCTGATGTCAAGCACTCGTAGTGCGCGTCTGACGCTGCATGACTGACACAACACGATTCGGGGTAGGGAAGACGTCCCGCGCCTCTTCGCTGATTGCCTCGTGTCGTCCCCCACACCCCTCGTCCGCGCAGCTGCCGCTGGCACTCGACCTGTGTGTGTGTGTGTGTGTGTGTGTGTGTGTGTGTGTGTGTGTGTGTGTGTGCTGTGACGCCTCCGTGGCGTCTGTGTGTTTTGGCCGGCAAGAGCGGCAGAAGCGGCCTGCCACCGCTGCTGCTGCTGCGTGGAGCGCTGTGATGAGAACCCTTTCCTGAACGACGAGCGGACCGACGTGCACCCCTGCGGACACTTTGAATGTGTACAAATATTGAGCCTCCCGCCCCTGCCTCCTCTTGTCATGTGGCGCACGCTGAACGACGGCGACGTCTCTGTCTAACGGGGTGCGGTGCTGCTCTGTCGGCGCACCTTGATTTCAGGAGACGGAGATGACGGCGTTGCGGCCGATGCGGCGCACGCTGGGCTCGCCGCCGCCCGCGCCCGCCTCTCCCCACGCCATGTATGACCCCCACTTCACGAAGTGCATGAGGAGAACCGTAGCCGCTGCAACTCGACTAGCTGAGATGCCGCGGGTGATACTTCTCCAAGAGCCCTGCCGCCACCGCCACCGCCGCGCTTCCGCGTGTGTGTGTGTGTGTGTGTGTGTGCCAGCTGCGCTGCCGCGCGGGATGAGAGACATTCAACGGATCCCAATATCAGAGCACTGTGCACTGAACACCCGTCCTGATGCTAATCCGCATAGCAGCGGCTGACGCGGCAACGCAGCCGGCCATTGGCACGTGCTGTGGTGTGCTGCGGGAGATGGCGCTGCAGCAACAGTAGCGGCGGAGGAGGATGCGGCGGCCACGTGCGAGGGCAGAGCTGATGTCAAGCACTCGTAGTGCGCGTCTGACGCTGCATGACTGACACAACACGATTCGGGGTAGGGAAGACGTCCCGCGCCTCTTCGCTGATTGCCTCGTGTCGTCCCCCACACCCCTCGTCCGCGCAGCTGCCGCTGGCACTCGACCTGTGTGTGTGTGTGTGTGTGTGTGTGTGTGCTGTGACGCCTCCGTGGCGTCTGTGTGTTTTGGCCGGCAAGAGCGGCAGAAGCGGCCTGCCACCGCTGCTGCTGCTGCGTGGAGCGCTGTGATGAGAACCCTTTCCTGAACGACGAGCGGACCGACGTGCACCCCTGCGGACACTTTGAATGTGTACAAATATTGAGCCTCCCGCCCCTGCCTCCTCTTGTCATGTGCGCACGCTGAACGACGGCGACGTCTCTGTCTAACGGGGTGCGGTGCTGCTCTGTCGGCGCACCTTGATTTCAGGAGACGGAGATGACGGCGTTGCGGCCGATGCGGCGCACGCTGGGCTCGCCGCCGCCCGCGCCCGCCTCTCCCCACGCCATGTATGACCCCCACTTCACGAAGTGCATGAGGAGAACCGTAGCCGCTGCAACTCGACTAGCTGAGATGCCGCGGGTGATACTTCTCCAAGAGCCCTGCCGCCACCGCCACCGCCGCGCTTCCGCGTGTGTGTGTGTGTGTGTGCCAGCTGCGCTGCCGCGCGGGATGAGAGACATTCAACGGATCCCAATATCAGAGCACTGTGCACTGAACACCCGTCCTGATGCTAATCCGCATAGCAGCGGCTGACGCGGCAACGCAGCCGGCCATTGGCACGTGCTGTGGTGTGCTGCGGGAGATGGCGCTGCAGCAACAGTAGCGGCGGAGGAGGATGCGGCGGCCACGTGCGAGGGCAGAGCTGATGTCAAGCACTCGTAGTGCGCGTCTGACGCTGCATGACTGACACAACACGATTCGGGGTAGGGAAGACGTCCCGCGCCTCTTCGCTGATTGCCTCGTGTCGTCCCCACACCCCTCGTCCGCGCAGCTGCCGCTGGCACTCGACCTGTGTGTGTGTGTGTGTGTGTGTGTGTGTGTGTGTGTGCTGTGACGCCTCCGTGGCGTCTGTGTGTTTTGGCCGGCAAGAGCGGCAGAAGCGGCCTGCCACCGCTGCTGCTGCTGCGTGGAGCGCTGTGATGAGAACCCTTTCCTGAACGACGAGCGGACCGACGTGCACCCCTGCGGACACTTTGAATGTGTACAAATATTGAGCCTCCCGCCCCTGCCTCCTCTTGTCATGTGCGCACGCTGAACGACGGCGACGTCTCTGTCTAACGGGGTGCGGTGCTGCTCTGTCGGCGCACCTTGATTTCAGGAGACGGAGATGACGGCGTTGCGGCCGATGCGGCGCACGCTGGGCTCGCCGCCGCCCGCGCCCGCCTCTCCCCACGCCATGTATGACCCCCACTTCACGAAGTGCATGAGGAGAACCGTAGCCGCTGCAACTCGACTAGCTGAGATGCCGCGGGTGATACTTCTCCAAGAGCCCTGCCGCCACCGCCACCGCCGCGCTTCCGCGTGTGTGGTGTGTGTGTGTGTGTGCCAGCTGCGCTGCCGCGCGGGATGAGAGACATTCAACGGATCCCAATATCAGAGCACTGTGCACTGAACACCCGTCCTGATGCTAATCCGCATAGCAGCGGCTGACGCGGCAACGCAGCCGGCCATTGGCACGTGCTGTGGTGTGCTGCGGGAGATGGCGCTGCAGCAACAGTAGCGGCGGAGGAGGATGCGGCGGCCACGTGCGAGGGCAGAGCTGATGTCAAGCACTCGTAGTGCGCGTCTGACGCTGCATGACTGACACAACACGATTCGGGGTAGGGAAGACGTCCGCGCCTCTTCGCTGATTGCCTCGTGTCGTCCCCCACACCCCTCGTCCGCGCAGCTGCCGCTGGCACTCGACCTGTGTGTGTGTGTGTTGTGTGTGTGTGTGTGTGGTGTGTGTGTGTGTGCTGTGACGCCTCCGTGGCGTCTGTGTGTTTGGCCGGCAAGAGCGGCAGAAGCGGCCTGCCACCGCTGCTGCTGCTGCGTGGAGCGCTGTGATGAGAACCCTTTCCTGAACGACGAGCGGACCGACGTGCACCCCTGCGGACACTTTGAATGTGTACAATATTGAGCCTCCCGCCCCTGCCTCCTCTTGTCATGTGCGCACGCTGAACGACGGCGACGTCTCTGTCTAACGGGTGCGGTGCTGCTCTGTCGGCGCACCTTGATTTCAGGAACGGAGATGACGGCGTTGCGGCCGATGCGGCGCACGCTGGGCTCGCCGCCGCCCGCGCCCGCCTCTCCCCACGCCATGTATGACCCCCACTTCACGAAGTGCATGAGGAGAACCGTAGCCGCTGCAACTCGACTAGCTGAGATGCCGCGGGTGATACTTCTCCAAGAGCCCTGCCGCCACCGCCGCCGCGCTTCCGCGGTGTGTTGTGTGTGTGTGTGCCAGCTGCGCTGCCGCGCGGGATAGAGACATTCAACGGATCCAATATCAGAGCACTGTGCACTGAACACCCGTCCTGATGCTAATCCGCATAGCAGCGGCTGACGCGGCAACGCAGCCGGCCATTGGCACGTGCTGTGGTGTGCTGCGGAGATGGCGCTGCAGCAACAGTAGCGGCGAGAGGATGCGGCGGCACGTGCGAGGCAGAGCTGATGTCAAGCACTCGTAGTGCGCGTCTGACGCTGCATGACTGACACAACACGATTCGGGTAGGGAAGACGTCCCGCGCCTCTTCGCTGATTGCCTCGTGTCGTCCCCACACCCCTCGTCCGCGCAGCTGCCGCTGGCACTCGACCTGTGTGTGTGTGTGTGTGTGTGTGTGTGTGTGTGTGTGTGTGTGCTGTGACGCCTCCGTGGCGTCTGTGTGTTTTGGCCGGCAAGAGCGGCAGAAGCGGCCTGCCACCGCTGCTGCTGCTGCGTGGAGCGCTGTGATGAGAACCCTTTCCTGAACGACGAGCGGACCGACGTGCACCCCTGCGGACACTTTGAATGTGTACAAATATTGAGCCTCCCGCCCCTGCCTCCTCTTGTCATGTCCACGCTGAACGACGGCGACGTCTCTGTCTAACGGGGTGCGGTGCTGCTCTGTCGGCGCACCTTGATTTCAGGAGACGGAGATGACGGCGTTGCGGCCGATGCGGCGCACGCTGGGCTCGCCGCCGCCCGCGCCCGCCTCTCCCCACGCCATGTATGACCCCCACTTCACGAAGTGCATGAGGAGAACCGTAGCCGCTGCAACTCGACTAGCTGAGATGCCGCGGGTGATACTTCTCCAAGAGCCCTGCCGCCACCGCCACCGCCGCGCTTCCGCGTGTGTGTGTGTGTGTGTGTGTGCCAGCTGCGCTGCCGCGCGGGATGAGAGACATTCAACGGATCCCAATATCAGAGCACTGTGCACTGAACACCCGTCCTGATGCTAATCCGCATAGCAGCGGCTGACGCGGCAACGCAGCCGGCCATTGGCACGTGCTGTGGTGTGCTGCGGGAGATGGCGCTGCAGCAACAGTAGCGGCGGAGGAGGATGCGGCGGCCACGTGCGAGGGCAGAGCTGATGTCAAGCACTCGTAGTGCGCGTCTGACGCTGCATGACTGACACAACACGATTCGGGGTAGGGAAGACGTCCCGCGCCTCTTCGCTGATTGCCTCGTGTCGTCCCCCACACCCCTCGTCCGCGCAGCTGCCGCTGGCACTCGACCTGTGTGTGTGTGTGTGTGTGTGTGTGTGCTGTGACGCCTCCGTGGCGTCTGTGTGTTTTGGCCGGCAAGAGCGGCAGAAGCGGCCTGCCACCGCTGCTGCTGCTGCGTGGAGCGCTGTGATGAGAACCCTTTCCTGAACGACGAGCGGACCGACGTGCACCCCTGCGGACACTTTGAATGTGTACAAATATTGAGCCTCCCGCCCCTGCCTCCTCTTGTCATGTGCGCACGCTGAACGACGGCGACGTCTCTGTCTAACGGGGTGCGGTGCTGCTCTGTCGGCGCACCTTGATTTCAGGAGACGGAGATGACGGCGTTGCGGCCGATGCGGCGCACGCTGGGCTCGCCGCCGCCCGCGCCCGCCTCTCCCCACGCCATGTATGACCCCCACTTCACGAAGTGCATGAGGAGAACCGTAGCCGCTGCAACTCGACTAGCTGAGATGCCGCGGGTGATACTTCTCCAAGAGCCCTGCCGCCACCGCCACCGCCGCGCTTCCGCGTGTGTGTGTGTGTGTGTGCCAGCTGCGCTGCCGCGCGGGATGAGAGACATTCAACGGATCCCAATATCAGAGCACTGTGCACTGAACACCCGTCCTGATGCTAATCCGCATAGCAGCGGCTGACGCGGCAACGCAGCCGGCCATTGGCACGTGCTGTGGTGTGCTGCGGGAGATGGCGCTGCAGCAACAGTAGCGGCGGAGGAGGATGCGGCGGCCACGTGCGAGGGCAGAGCTGATGTCAAGCACTCGTAGTGCGCGTCTGACGCTGCATGACTGACACAACACGATTCGGGGTAGGGAAGACGTCCCGCGCCTCTTCGCTGATTGCCTCGTGTCGTCCCCCACACCCCTCGTCCGCGCAGCTGCCGCTGGCACTCGACCTGTGTGTGGTGTGTGTGTGTGTGTGTGTGTGTGTGCTGTGACGCCTCCGTGGCGTCTGTGTGTTTGGCCGGCAAGAGCGGCAGAAGCGGCCTGCCACCGCTGCTGCTGCTGCGTGGAGCGCTGTGATGAGAACCCTTTCCTGAACGACGAGCGGACCGACGTGCACCCCTGCGGACACTTTGAATGTGTACAAATATTGAGCCTCCCGCCCCTGCCTCCTCTTGTCATGTGCGCCCGCGCGTGCGGCCGATGCGGCGCACGCTGAACGACGGCGACGTCTCTGTCTAACGGGGTGCGGTGCTGCTCTGTCGGCGCACCTTGATTTCAGGAGACGGAGATGACGGCGTTGCGGCCGATGCGGCGCACGCTGGGCTCGCCGCCGCCCGCGCCCGCCTCTCCCCACGCCATGTATGACCCCCACTTCACGAAGTGCATGAGGAGAACCGTAGCCGCTGCAACTCGACTAGCTGAGATGCCGCGGGTGATACTTCTCCAAGAGCCCTGCCGCCACCGCCACCGCCACCGCCACCGCCGCGTTGTGTGTGTGTGTGTGTGCCAGCTGCGCTGCCGCGCGGGATGAGAGACATTCAACGGATCCCAATCTCAGAGCACTGTGCACTGAACACCCGTCCTGATGCTAATCCGCATAGCAGCGGCTGACGCGGCAACGCAGCCGGCCATTGGCACGTGCTGTGGTGTGCTGCGGGAGATGGCGCTGCAGCAACAGTAGCGGCGGAGGAGGATGCGGCGGCCACGTGCGAGGGCAGAGCTGATGTCAAGCACTCGTAGTGCGCGTCTGACGCTGCATGACTGACACAACACGATTCGGGGTAGGGAAGACGTCCCGCGCCTCTTCGCTGATTGCCTCGTGTCGTCCCCCACACCCCTCGTCCGCGCAGCTGCCGCTGGCACTCGACCTGTATGTGTGTGTGTGTGTGTGTGTGTGTGTGTGTGTGTGTGCTGTGACGCCTCCGTGGCGTCTGTGTGTTTGGCCGGCAAGAGCGGCAGAAGCGGCCTGCCACCGCTGCTGCTGCTGCGTGGAGCGCTGTGATGAGAACCCTTTCCTGAACGACGAGCGGACCGACGTGCACCCCTGCGGACACTTTGAATGTGTACAAATATTGAGCCTCCCGCCCCTGCCTCCTCTTGTCATGTGCGCCCGCGCGTGCGGCCGATGCGGCGCACGCTGAACGACGGCGACGTCTCTGTCTAACGGGGTGCGGTGCTGCTCTGTCGGCGCACCTTGATTTCAGGAGACGGAGATGACGGCGTTGCGGCCGATGCGGCGCACGCTGGGCTCGCCGCCGCCCGCGCCCGCCTCTCCCACGCCATGTATGACCCCCACTTCACGAAGTGCATGAGGAGAACCGTAGCCGCTGCAACTCGACTAGCTGAGATGCCGCGGGTGATACTTCTCCAAGAGCCCTGCCGCCACCGCCACCGCCACCGCCGCGCTTGTGTGTGTGTGTGTGTGCCAGCTGCGCTGCCGCGCGGGATGAGAGACATTCAACGGATCCCAATCTCAGAGCACTGTGCACTGAACACCCGTCCTGATGCTAATCCGCATAGCAGCGGCTGACGCGGCAACGCAGCCGGCCATTGGCACGTGCTGTGGTGTGCTGCGGGAGATGGCGCTGCAGCAACAGTAGCGGCGGAGGAGGATGCGGCGGCCACGTGCGAGGGCAGAGCTGATGTCAAGCACTCGTAGTGCGCGTCTGACGCTGCATGACTGACACAACACGATTCGGGGTAGGGAAGACGTCCCGCGCCTCTTCGCTGATTGCCTCGTGTCGTCCCCCACACCCTCGTCCGCGCAGCTGCCGCTGGCACTCGACCTGTATGTGTGTGTGTGTGTGTGTGTGTGTGTGTGTGTGTGCTGTGACGCCTCCGTGGCGTCTGTGTGTTTTGGCCGGCAAGAGCGGCAGAAGCGGCCTGCCACCGCTGCTGCTGCTGCGTGGAGCGCTGTGATGAGAACCCTTTCCTGAACGACGAGCGGACCGACGTGCACCCCTGCGGACACTTTGAATGTGTACAAATATTGAGCCTCCCGCCCCTGCCTCCTCTTGTCATGTGCGCCCGCGCGTGCGGCCGATGCGGCGCACGCTGAACGACGGCGACGTCTCTGTCTAACGGGGTGCGGTGCTGCTCTGTCGGCGCACCTTGATTTCAGGAGACGGAGATGACGGCGTTGCGGCCGATGCGGCGCACGCTGGGCTCGCCGCCGCCCGCGCCCGCCTCTCCCCACGCCATGTATGACCCCCACTTCACGAAGTGCATGAGGAGAACCGTAGCCGCTGCAACTCGACTAGCTGAGATGCCGCGGGTGATACTTCTCCAAGAGCCCTGCCGCCACCGCCACCGCCGCGCTTCCGCCGTGTGTGTGTGTGTGCCAGCTGCGCTGCCGCGCGGGATGAGAGACATTCAACGGATCCCAATCTCAGAGCACTGTGCACTGAACACCCGTCCTGATGCTAATCCGCATAGCAGCGGCTGACGCGGCAACGCAGCCGGCCATTGGCACGTGCTGTGGTGTGCTGCGGGAGATGGCGCTGCAGCAACAGTAGCGGCGGAGGAGGATGCGGCGGCCACGTGCGAGGGCAGAGCTGATGTCAAGCACTCGTAGTGCGCGTCTGACGCTGCATGACTGACACAACACGATTCGGGGTAGGGAAGACGTCCCGCGCCTCTTCGCTGATTGCCTCGTGTCGTCCCCCA
Organism: Leishmania lainsoni; assembly: GCA_003664395.1. Lineage (NCBI taxonomy): Eukaryota > Euglenozoa > Kinetoplastea > Trypanosomatida > Trypanosomatidae > Leishmania > Leishmania lainsoni. Next base: position 302,707 of record RAIA01000091.1, read on the forward strand.
CACCCCTCGTCCGCGCAGCTGCCGCTGGCACTCGACCTGTATGTGTGTGTGTGTGTGTGTGTGTGTGTGTGTGTTTGTGCTGTGACGCCTCCGTGGCGTCTGTGTGTTTTGGCCGGCAAGAGCGGCAGAAGCGGCCTGCCACCGCTGCTGCTGCTGCGTGGAGCGCTGTGATGAGAACCCTTTCCTGAA